>CM046424.1:40846640-41309140 GCA_025506505.1 Flaveria sonorensis
TAATAAATTTATTGTTGCTTTTAAACTTCTACATAATTGAAATAATGAATAAAATCAAGCATAAGGTATATTTTCTGACCCAAAGATGAAGGATGATTTTATTCCTTACAACAAGAAAACTCTTTTTTCTTTTTGGCCACCTCTACTTTTGATTAAGCAAACCATATTTAAAAAGGATTAAATCTTTCTACTTAAAGAAATTTTCTTTCATATTTTTGTTTACACATTATATAAACTATTTAGTAGTTTTATAAAAACTCACACTTGTTTTATAAAACTACTTAATATTTGTTGTTGTTTTACAAACATTATATGTTTATAGAAATAATAAAAGTCTTAAACATAGTCAACATTTTGTTTTACAAAACTTATATATTTTTAATACTTATTTTATAGACATTTTATTTAGAAACCTTTTTTTAAACTTTCTAGGACTTATCAAGTAATCTCTCAACATATGCCCTTTCACTTTTATCGATCTTGTACCTTGTCAAATGATATTTTGCTTTCTTAAACTTTGCTTTGATAACAATTAATCTAGACTACACATTTCGTGGTTGATCTATTGAGAAAAAAATTTCTTGTAGTTGGACGGTTTGATCCAAAATTGAACTGTCACATCGACCATAATCTTATTTTTTTCTTGTAGATTCATAATTTTGAACAACCATTGGATGGTCCATGCATGGCATGACTACAATATCATCCGTGCAGCATTCTTGTATTCTTTTTGCAAATTCTAAACAGAGATGAAAAAGAAATAATATGGCCGACCCATGATGTATTCACTAACTGACTATGAGGCTTCTATCACTTGACTATATTCATTTAGCTAAAGCCCATGATGTTCAATTGTTAATTCTTAAATTAATCCCGAATCTACTAATTTTAGATTTATCAAAGATTCTTGTTGATTTCACATGACCTTATTCTTATGACATTGGGATGCAGTTTGTGAAAATATCTTCATTGTACCATTTCATCACATATTCTTGACTTTATTATCATAAACGTTTTCAATAAATAACATGATCCATGTATGCGTCAACAATTCACAAATTCTTTATCTTAATGTGTCAGGTGTTTTTTGAACTAGATATGGGTTAACCTATAAATACTTGCTCTACCTAATCTAAACCACAACTATTATATATTGACCCATCATAAACAGGTCTCAAACCCTTAGCTTCAAAAGGAATTTTATCACTCTAACTGCAAATGACTTTTCCACTAGACCCAAACCCACCATGATAAGTATTCAAGAAACCGTTATGATATACCATATGGTCATTTTGAAGTTATCATGAAAAATGTAAAATATGTGGTATTTAAGGCCAAGACAAAAACACCTTAGAAAAATTTTATACATAAAATGATAAACCTAGAAGTCCAAAGTTAGAAATAAAAATATTGAAGAATAAGGGTTTTATCCCTGGTCATGGACCACGACCAGGAAGCCTAACCGTCTGTTAAGGACTAGATTGCGGTTGGGGATCTTGATGGCATAAGGACCGCTATGCCATCTTCTGCAAAGCCTTAGTGGTCCGCTACGTTTTCACCAAGCACATCTCTTATAAGTTGATACATGGCATGCTGACAAGGACCAGGAGGATGACACATGTCATCATGGAGTGACACGTGTCCAATGATGAGGCAACTGATGACGACACGTGTTAACACATGTTAATTTTTTATTAGCCGGAAAGATTCTCCGCCGCCATAGTTGGTCGTGGACCGCAACCACCCTACTTAGCGATCCGCGATAGTGGGATTGACTAGGCTATAAATTTATGCATTTTAGTCGAATTTTTGTACCTTTTCCCGAATACTTTTACACGTGTAAGCTGTATGCCCCACAGAAGTAGCATATTACCCTATTAAGCTCAAGGAACATCTGTGGAAGTGCTGCTCGAGAATCTAGAAGCTCTAGAAGGTGATTCTAGCTCATCGATTAAGGTGGACATGGTTATCAACCTTCATTTGCATGTTATGTGTTATGTGCACAAATGTTTACGGAACACTTTCTAACATGTTTATGAAATGCTAATTTTTGAAATGTTTATGTTTATACAAAACCAGTATGTGGTTGTATAAAACCGGTCAAAACAAAGGTTTAAGTGGCCATGACACTATGCAAAGTATACGTATATCGATCGAGGATACACTTATTGATGGATGACTATGTGTTATGCCACAATGTGACTAAATTTATTTCAACATATATGAACTGGATGATTTCAATGTATACCAACTACCAAGTATACGAGATAGAACTCTTTCAATTCAATAGAGAAAATGCTTTAGTATAGTAGCGTTTTCCTTCTTCTAGCACAAGACGTAAGGAGAAGCACAAGCAGAGTGGTTTGGCTAAACGTGCAATGCCCCATAAGGAGATCTAGCTTATTGGTCTGGTGCTTTCGGGTGCTTACAAGTTCTAAATGACTTCACTTAGCTTGCCACATTCTTACAAGAAATAATCTCTTCTCCGCATCGAATCATGGGACAACTATAAAACAACATGTGATGATGATTTTAATACTAGTTATGTTGTTGTAAATATATGGTAACATGATTCACCAGCTTTATACTGACGTTTCATTTTTAAAATATTTTCAGGTAAATAAAATACATGTGTTTCAAACAAGGTTTATGTTTTAAACAGGCCTTGCAGCATGAGATCATCCATAGGGAGATATGAAGACTTCATAATTCGACTGTGTGGCTCGGACATACTTTGTATTACATATCAAAGTCTAATGTTTTGAAAACAATATGAATCGTTATGGATTTTCATAAATTCTTATTTTAAAACCTCTAATATTGAATTACCTCTTGTGTGAGGCTTTGATTATTTGGTTATTCGAGTATTGATTGGCTCATAACTAAGGTATAATATACTTTGACATGTGAAATAAGAATCAATAGATAATATTGATTATTTATTTAAAAAAATAACACTCTAAAATCTTTCGTTGAATTTAAAACTCTGATTGAAGTTTAATGAAATAAATTTGAGACCTCAAGGACACTAAATAGGTATTTAATAAAGCTATCATAATGCGTCTTAAATGATTGTGAAACATCATGACACGTTGTCAACAACCATATTGTTAGAAAACAATAGTAGGATCTGTCTCAAATTGAAAGACAAAAAACATTCATTTGTAATGACTTGTTTTATTATAAACTAATTTCTTTACAACCAGATTAGCCATCAATCAATTTTTTCTCTTTTTCCGACTCAGTTCAACCACTAATACTATCCGACCTATTTATATAAAAAGGTCAAACCCATCCTCATGCCTAGTTTTTGGTATGCTCATAAAAAAGTATAATAATTTTTTTTGTTTGAAGTATATGTCATTGTTTGTAGAAAAAATAGTTATAATAAAGGATTTGATTATGAAAGAACCACCTAATTTTTAAAGTAATAATATGTCACACCCTCACCTCAGCCATAGCGGAAGCATGAGAGTGCAACGAGACTATATATGAAGAACAAAAATGTTTACAATAGAGTACTTAAAGATTTATTACATTGCATATACTCTTAAATGCTTTGTAATCCTGAAACAACTGTTGTGTGAGGTTCTTCAAATTGTATAACTAGTCAAGCTATATTTGATTTCCAGTTCTTGAAAAACATACTATAAGTGTAACACCCGAAATTCTTGTCAAAATAAAAAGAAAAGAAAAGAAAAGTATCTTGCAAAAGGGAAAAATGAGCAAAAGTGGAGGGGCTAAGTGTAAGAAGTACAAAACTTAATATTTTAACAATTCTTTAAGTATGGCCGCCCACTACATGCACTCTCTCTCTCTGCTATTCGACTGGAAAAGAAGAAAGAAGAAGAAAACAGATTTCTCTCGATATTTCAAAGAAAGGGCTGAATTCACAATCTGGTAAGTGTTTTAAGTGTTCTTGGCTCGGTTTTGTTGGGTTTTTCAACCATAAGACGATTTTTATATGCTTTTTGTGTTTGGGTGTTTGTTTTGGCTTGTTTTAGGTGTTTGAACTCTCGTGCACACAAGTTCGAAGGAGTTTTACTTGTTGGTTGCAATTGGTGAGTTCTAGACCCTGGTTTTCTACGTGTTTTTAACATTTTGGGGCTGAAAATGCATGTTAAAATGATTTATTACTGTTATATGTTTAACCGTATGTATATATGCTTGTGTTCTTATGTTTTATGGTTGTTTATGGGGTATTAGTGCTTAGAAATGTAGGACTAATCTTAGAACAGGTTCATATGCTGATTGGGTTTGAAAGTATTACTGAAACATATACAATTGTTGGCCATGCGCCCAAACAGGACCCATGCGCCCAAACAGGGCCCATGCGCATGAAATTTGCCTTAGAAAAACTTAAGTGAGATTCATGCACCTCAATAGTTCCCATGCGCCTAGGAATTTGTCTGAAAATACTAAGTGTTAACCCATGCGCCTAAACAGTACTCCATAGGCCCAACCATTTTTCTCAGGCGCATAAGTGTTAGTCATGCGCCTGAACAGTACCGCATGCACCCAGGAATGATTCCCAGACGCCTGTGTTGGCTCATACGCCCACATAGTGTTAATACGCCCAAGCAGGACTCATGCGCCTGCATAGTGCTCATGCGCCTACAACACTTAGAAATTTTGCTAAAATTTTGGAAAATTAGAATTTTAGGGTTTGATCCTGGTTTGACTTGGCGTTTATATTTGTCATTTTATGCATGTTTTTGGGCTGTTCTCATGTTCCTTATTATATATTGTTGTGTAATTGTATGTGGTGTTATTATGCTCAGAAAGTATTATCTTTAATCAAGAGAAAGATGAAAATTAATGAAAAGTGGAACATAATGAAAGAATGAAAGTCTTGCAAGCAAATTGAATGGAGGTGCAAGACCACGTTGTCGTTAGATCAACTGTGTACGGTTTAACTAACCCGAAGGATGTACACAGGGTCAATCTTTAAGATTGACATGACCTTTGTTGCTTGCCCCAGGTGACTGGGTCAGCTTAGTGCACAATGTTCGGGGTCTATTTATAGACCTCAGGCCCAACACCAGCTTAGTGCACAATGTTCGAGGTATTGCACATTGGTCCGAAAGGAAAATGAAAGACAATAATGAAAGAAAGGAAAGATAATGATGATAATTTTGAAGAGTATCTGAATGTACGTATGATGTGTGCTCACATACAAAAGTAATGTGTTTTATTCAAAAAGGGGTATTTTCATATACAAATCATACAAGGTACTTTTAAACGTTTTAAAACTAGGACTCACTCAACAACGCTGACTTTTATGCATTTTCAGTTGGCAGGTAATTATTACTGAGGATGGCACTCGGGGACAGCTACTCGTCGGGGCAAGACTGGCATTCATTCATGCTTAATGATTTTGTTGTATTGTAGTGCAACTAATTGATTATTTTGTAACCCTAACTTATAACGATGTATTATTTTGCAACATTAATTATATGCATGAATGGGTTTTGTTAACTTAATTCTGCTACAATAGTTTATGAAATGTGTATTGTTTAATATAATAATGCTATAATTGTCCAACTGTGAGGTCTTCGGGAACGGGGCCTCACAAGTTGGTATCAGAGCCAAAGTTTAAGAGAAATAGGTAAATATTTTCAAAAACCTAAACTTAAATTGAGAATGGGACCGAATGGAGGGATGCCAGCCCGAGTAGCTATGTGCCATCAGGTATTTCTTTTCCTAATGTTAACCGGCATTATGTGCGTGTGCTATCTGATTTATGTGCTTTTAGTAGATTTGAATACTAATGTAGTCAGGATAGGAATTGGTCGGGGGATGAAGAGTAAAGTAAGTGGCTAATCACAACTGACCACTGTAATTAGGGACTTACTATACTTAACATAAACTAAGCTATTACCTTGAATGACCATGTTAGTGTTTGGATCTTATAGTGTTAGAGGATGGCTGGTGGAAGATCTTCGAAGGCTTTTAGAAGTGGAACACGGGATGGTCGTAGTGGTAGACCACAGGCCGCAAGGACAAGATAAGGACTACCGAGACGGCTCCTGCTGAGCCTGGGCTTCATCATCCGGAGGGTGTGGATGAGAGTGCTAACTTAAGAGCCTCAGTAAAGGAGGAAGTTATGGAGGAAGTTCATCAGGTCATGCAGACGATTCTACCATCTGTAGTGACTGAAGTCATCCATACTGTGCGGGAGGATGAGAGGAAGGAAAAGGAGGAGGAGAGAAGGACTATGGCTGGGAGAAGGGGGAATGAGAGGAGTCATGATGAAGAGGAGGAACTGAACACTGGAATGGCGGCCTCCAGTGATGAAGAGGAGGTGGAAGTGCGGGAAACCATGAAAGGATGTAGTTATGGGGCCTTCCAACGATTCAAACCCCCTACTTTTGATGGAAACGGTAATGCTGCCGCTGCCCACCGCTGGGTAAGAGAAATGGAGGCGGTGTTAGAGATTAGTGAGTGCAGGGAGGACCAGAAGGTGAAGTTCGCCACTCACTCGTTTGTTGACTCAGCTCTGTGTTGGTGGGACAATATTGTCTAAGCCGAGGGCAGTAGGGCCATCGGGAGAATGAAGTGGGGAGAGTTGAAGAAAATGGTGATTGAGGAATTCTGTCCTCACTGAGAACTCGATAAGATTGAGAAGGAGTTCTTACAGTTAGAGGCGGGCACCATGACACACCAACAATACACTACCAAGTTTAATGAGATGACGAGGTTGGTGCCGGATCAAGTGACGCCGCTGTCGAGGAAGATTAAGAGGTATGTGCAGGGATTGCCAGCTGAAATCTGCAGGCATTTGATTGTTGCTCGACCAAGCCCTTTTAGGTCGGCAGTGGATTTGGTTGGGAGGCATCACGATGAGAGAGAGGTGGCGATGGTTGAGGCGAAGAAGACATGTGGTGGTGACAAGAACTGGAGCGGGAAATGGTTTGGGCATGGTGGTTTCACTCCAAACAACAAGAGGATGAGGATGGATGATCGAAGAGTGGGGTCATCAAGCTCGGGAATGAAAAAGTGTGGCAAATGTGGGAAGGAGCACAGTGGTGAGTGCAGGTTGGGGTTAAACGTATTCTTCAAGTGCGGGAAGCCTGGTCACATCACCAAATATTGTAGGGTGTTAAGGTGTTATATCTATGGGGAAGAGGGACACGTGAGCAGGGATTGCAAGAAGCAAAGGGCAGAGAGTTCCGGGGCGAGGAAGAGGACGGAGGAAGGAGGATGGATGGCAAGTGCTAGAGCCTTCACAATGATGCGGGAGGAGGCTCGGGTAGACCCCGATATCATGTCAGGTATGTTTCTAGTAAACCAAACTTGTGTCTCTGTGTTGTTTGATTCTGGTGCTAGTAGGAGTTTCATTTCTGCTGCTTTCTGTGCTAAACTGCCTGTTAGTAGTAGAAGCATTGATGAGCCATTTGATGTAGAAACTACTATTGGTAAGTCTACCAGAATTTCTGATATGATAGAAGACTACAACATAGAACTAGAAGGCCCGCCATAGGTTCTCTGCTAAACTATTTGTGATGCCCTTAGGCGGATTTGATGTAGTACCAGGGATGGATTGGTTAGCAGCCTATGAGGCAAACATCGTGTGTCGCAAGAAGATGATTCGATTAATTGCGCCCGATGGAAGTTTGGTGACGGTCTACGGTGATCATGTTACTACTGTTCCGAAGGTGATTTTGATGGTGATGGCAGAGAAGTGCATGAAGTGAGGATGTAGAGCCTACCTGGTTTACGTAAAGGATGTGGATGCGTCAATACCACAATTGTCTGATGTACTAGTTGTGTGTGACTTTCCAGACGTGTTCCCAGAAGACTTACCAGGTGTGCCACCAGATCACGAGCTTGAATTTCAGATTGATCTGATACCCGGTGCTCAACCCGTTGCCAAAGCACCATACCGGTTAGCTCCGACTGAGATGAAGGAACTAATGGTTCAATTGCAGGAGTTGATGGACAATCATCTGACTGAGTATCTCTCCTTGGGGTGCTTCGGTCTTGTTTGTCAAAAAGAAGGATGGTAGCATGAGAATGTGTATCGACTACCGAGAGTTGAACAAGTTAACGGTGAAGAACCGATATCCCCTGCCCAGGATAGATGACTTGTTCGACCAGCTCCAAGGTGCCAGTTGGTTCTCAAGGATAGATCTCCGGTCTGGCTACCATCAATTGAAGGTGAAGGAGCAGGATATCCCTAAGACAGCTTTTCGCATGTGTTATGGACACTACGAGTTTCTTGTTATGTCTTTTGGTCTAACTAACGCGCTAGCTGCCTTTATGGATTTGATGAACTGAGTGTGTCGGCCAATGTTAGATAAATCAGTGCTTGTGTTTATTGATGATATCCTGGTTTATTTGAAGAATGAGGAAGAACACGCCGGCCATATACGTGAGGTATTGGAGACACTTAGAAGGGAGAAGCTGTATGCTAAATTCTCTAAGTGTGCTTTTTGGTTGAGCAAAGTTCAATTTTTGGGTCACGTGGTGAATTCTGAAGGAATTATGGTGGACCCGACAAAGGTTGAGGCGGTAATGCAATGGAAGTCTCCAAAGACGCCATCCAAGATTTGAAGTTTCTTGGGATTGGCGGGGTTACTACAAAAGGTTTATCCAAGACTTTTCCAAGGTAGCCTCACCTTTGACTAAATTGACGCGCAAGGATATGAAGTTTGTGTGGGGTCGAGAACAGGAGGATGCTTTTGAGGAAGCTCATGTTTTGACATTACCCGAGGGGAGTGAAGACTTAGTGGTGTATTCAGATGCTTCTTACTCGGGACTGGGTTGTGTATTAATGCAACGTGGGAGAGTAATAGCTTACGCGTCCCGACAGTTGAAAACTCACGAGGTCAATTATCCCACCCATGATTTGGAGCTAGCGGCTGTGGTTTTCGCACTAAAGATTTGGAGGCACTACCTGTACGGGGCAAAGTGCACACTCTTCGCGGACCACAAAAGCTTAAAGTATTTCTTTGAGCAAAAGGATCTCAACATGAGGTAGAGAAGGTGGTTAGAGTTGATCAAGGACTATGATTGTGAGATCCACTATCATCCGGGTAAGGCCAATGTAGTGGCTGATGCCCTCAGCTGAAAGGAGAGACCTGAGCCAATCCGGGTGAAAGCTTATCAGTTAGTAATGACCTCTGACGTGATGACCCAAGTTAAAGAATTTCAAAATGAGGCTTTGAAAGAAGATCGCCTTAACTCTGAAAGGATGAGAGGCCTGGTCATGAAGTTGGGAGAAAATACCCACGGAGTTAGAACCCGCTTTGGGCAGATGTGGATCCCTTGTTACGGAGACCTACGGGGACGAATCATGGACGAAGCTCACAAGACTCGATACTCCATTCATCCCGGTGCTACCAAGATGTATCAAGACATGATGAAAGATTACTGGTGGCTGGGAATGAAGAGAGATATAGTGGAGTATGTGAGTAAGTGCCTTACTTGCTTGCAAGTGAAGGCAGAGCATCAGAAGCCATACGGGAAGATCCAACCGTTGGATATACCCGAATGGAAGTGGGAGCACATCACCATGGACTTCATCACAAAGTTACCTCGTACGGAAAGGGGGTACGATACCATATGGGTGATAGTTGATCGTTTAAGGAAGAGCGCTCACTTCCTACAGATCTGCGAGACATACTCATCTAAGAGACTGGCGGATCTATTCATCAAAGAGATTGTAGCTCGTCATGGTGTGCAGGTGTCTATTGTGTTAGACCGTGACACCCGGTTCACCTCAAAGTTTTGGAAAAGATTTCATGATGCGACGGGGACGAGGCTACACATTAGTACGGCTTACCATCCTCAGACAGATGATCAGTCTGAGAGGACGATTTAGATGCTCGAGGATATGCTCCGAGCATGCGTGATCGACTTTGGAGGAAGTTGGGATGGTCACCTACCATTAGTGGAATTCTCATACAATAACAGCTATCATGCCAGCATTAGCATGCCACCATATGAGATGCTATATGGTAGAAGGTGTAGAACGCCCATGTGTTGGGGAGAAATCGGGCAGAAGGAGTTAGGAAGTCTTGAGGTGATCGAGGCTATGACGGAGAAGCTGGAAAAGATCAAAGCCTTTATGAAGGCGGCGAAGGATAGACAGAAGTCGTATGCCGAAAAAAGGCAAAGACCAATTGAATTCAATGTGGGTGATAGAGTCATGTTGAAGGTCTCACCTTGGAAAGGGATCATCCGGTTCAGAAAAAGGGGTAAGCTGAGCCCAAGGTACATAGGGCATTTCCGAATCATCGCACGAGTAGGAGAGGTGGCCTATCGGTTAGAACTGCCTGATGAGTTAAATGGAATTCATCCGACATTCTATGTATCTCATCTGAGAAAATGCTTAGCCGATGAAGATATGATCGTGCCATTGGAGGATATCGAGGTGGATGAAAGGCTCAATTATATAGAGCAACCAGTGGCCATCATATACAGGAAGGAGAAGAGATTAAGAAATAAAGTGGTTCCACTTGTGCGTGTGCAGTGGAAACACCTAAAGGGTTTTGAATCTACATGGGAGACCGAAGAAGAAATGAGACAACATTACCCACAGCTGTTCGAAGAGTGACAGGTTTCAGGGACGAAACCTTTTTAAGGGGCATAGACTTGTAACACCTGAAATTCTTGTCAAACTAAAAAGAAAAGAAAAGTATCTAGCAAAAGGGAAAAAGGAGCAAAAGTGGAGGGGCTAAGTGTAAGAAGTAAAAAACTTAATATTTTAACAATTCTTTAAGTATGGCCGCCCACTACATGCACTCTCTCTCTCTGCTATTCGACTGGAAAAGAAGAAAGAAGAAGAAAACAGATTTCTCTCGGTATTTCAAAGAAAGAGCTGAATTCGCAATCTGGTAAGTGTTTTAAGCGTTCTTGGCTCGGTTTTGTTGGGTTTTTCAACCATAAGATCGATTTTTATGTGCTTTTTGTGTTTGGGTGTTTGTTTTGGCTTGTTTTAGGTGTTTGAACTCTCGTGCACTCAAGTTCGGAGGAGTTTTACTTGTTGGTTACAATTGGTGAGTTCTAGACCCCGGTTTTCTACGTGTTTTTAACATTTTGGGGCTGAAAATGCATGTTAAAATGATTTATTACAGTTATATGTTTAACCGTATGTATATATGCTTGTGTTCTTATGTTTTATGGTTGTTTATGGGGTATTATTGCTTAGAAATGTCGGACTAAGCTTAGAACAGGTTCATATGCTGATTCGATTTGAAAGTATTACTAAAACATATACAACTGTTGGCCATGCGCCCAAACAGGGCCCATGCGCCAGGAATTTGCCTTAGAAAAACTTAAGTGAGGTTCATGCGCCTCAATAGTTCCCATACGCCTAGGAATTTGTCTGAAAATACTAAGTGTTAACCCATGCGCCTAAACAGTACTCCATACCCCCAAACCATTTTGCTCAGGTGCCTAAGTGTTAGTCATGCGCCTGAACAGTACCACATGCGCTCAGGAATGATTCCCAAACGCCTGTGTTGGCTCATACGCCCACATAGTATTAATGCGCCCAAGAAGGACTCATGCGCCTGCATAGTGCTCATGCGCCTAGAACACTTAGAAAATTTTTCTGAAATTTTAGGAAATTAGAATTTTAGGGTTTGACACTGGTTTGACTTGGCGTTTATATTTTTCATTTTATGTATGCTTTTGGGCTGTTCTCATGTTCCTTATTATATATTGTTGTGTAATTGTATGTGGTGTGATTATGCTCATAAAGTATTATCTTTAATCAAGAGAAAGATGAAAATTAATGAAAAGTGGAACATAATGAAAGAATGAAAGTCTTGCAAGCAAATTGAATGGAGGTGCACGACCACGTTGTCGTTAGCTCAACTGTGTACGGTTTAACTAACCCGAAGGATGTACACAGGGTCAATCTTTAAGATTGGCATGACCCTTGCTGCTTGCCCCAGGTGACTGGGTCAGCTTAGTGCACAATGTTCGGGGTCTATTTATAGACCTCAGGCCCAGGACCAGCTTAGTGCACAATGTTCGGGGTATTGCACATTGGTCTGAAAGAAAAGTGAAAGATAACAATGAAAGAAATGAAAGATAATGATGATAATTATGAAGATTATCTGAATGTACGTATGATGTGTGGTCGCATACGAAAGTAATGTGTTTTATTCAAAAAGGGGTATTTCATATACAAATCATACAAGGTACTTTTAAACGTTTTAAAACTAGGACTCACTCAGCAACGCTGACTTTTATGCATTTTCAGTTGGCAGGTAATTATTGCTGAGGATGGCACTCGGGGATAGCTACTCATCGGGGCAAGACTGGCATTCGTTCATGCTTTATGATTTTGTTGTATTGTAATGCAACTAATTGATTATTTTGTAATCCTAACTTGTAACGATGTATTATTTTGCAACATTAATTATATGCATGAATGGGTTTTGTTAACTTAATTCCACTGCAATAGTTTATGAAATGTGTATTGTTTAATATAATAATGCTATGATTGTCCAACTGTGAGGTGTCCGGGAACGGGGCCTTACAATAAGTTTCAACTAAAATAGTTGGTGAGTTCGCAGGTTCTAAAGAAAAATAGAGTTTAACACGTATGATGCCAATTAAATAAGTACACAACCAATCCTATACTTGGTTATCTAACCCTCATACAATATGAATTGAATTCTGGAAATAGCAACACCCAAACTTTCAAAGAGTTAACATATGCATATAGTATGTTGCATCGACACTACAGGCTCCGCGACACTTCAGATGTCGGTGTTTGTTTGCCTATCATTAGGATACACTGTGCATAGGATATTCTCCAAGTAGTACTACCCATACGATCCTTCGGTTCGTACTGAATTGATGGTTGTATAATAAAGACAGTTGATGCTTTTGTATAATAACAAAAGAAAGTTTTAAATAATTGCTCATCACTGTAAACGAGCATGTTTTTCACCTCAAAAGTGATAAAAAAAAGGATTGTGAAAACTCACTTGGTTTCTTGTACATGTATAAGTATGTGCTCAAGTTCTTATCCTGCTACAGAGCACGTGTAATCATCAAATATATCTTAGTAAAATAACATAAGCATCTGGTATTAAGGTGATGTCGACATACATGTCATTGAGGTTTATTGACCTATTTAAAGTGTTGTGTTGGGTTGTATGTTATTGAATAGTATATCCGTTACTTATACTTGTGTATACATACGTGTGTGTGTGTGTGTGTTTGTTTGTGTGTATTTACATTCTAGGATTAAGTTGTATACAACCAAAGGCATTATGTAATTTGTAAATTAAATACGTTAAGTTTTGATTAGTATGTGTATATATGTAAACACACACATATATATAAGGAGATAATCATGTGAGAACTAGTTTTAATTTGAGAACTTGAGAACTAATCCCGTTTTACTTTAAATGCCTGTAACTTTTTCGTACGATATTTTTTATAAAAAAAGTTGCACCATATATTAGGAATTGTTTTTATATTTAATTTAGGTATAATATTCATGTATCACAAATGTGTTACATATGTGTAGTATATCAAACTACATATGTGCACTACATTATATAATGCTTCTGTTGTATCGTAATACTACATATAGGCATTATTGACGTATATTTTCTTTTTGTTTTAATATAACAATATTATATTAAAATTAAAGACAAAAAAATTTATGATCTAATAGTTTAAATATTAAAAAATTATAATAATGTATGAAAAGTTTTAGTTGTTAATTATACTTAAATATATGTTTGACTAAAATAAACCAATGAAAGTTGTTCTAGTACTACAAAAGTGATAAATTATAAGACATTAATTACAACATTAATTAATTGATAAGGATAAACATTGTAAATATAAATTGTAATCAATAATGTAATTAATAAAAACTATTAAGGTTAAAAGTAAAAAATTTAAAAGAAAAACAAAGATACAACCTATAAAGGGTGATGTACAACCAATAATACACAACCAAATTGAAAATTAGTTATATATAATAGTTACTATCTACAAATATTTGTCTTTTGATACTTTTTATTTAATACTCGTTGCAGGACCGGTGAAAAGGTCAATACAACAGTTTCATAATGTTTGGAGAGATTTAAAACACTTAGCTAATCAAATAGGAAACTGGCTTAAAGGTGAATCAAAGAACACAAGTAAAGAAAAGAACAAGAACACAATAAGATGGTTTTCAAGAATGATGTATATTGCTCTCAAGTTCTTTTTACAAAGTCTTACAAAGCTTGGTTCTAATGACAAGTACTTGAGATACTTTATACTACATCCTATAGCCTGCCATACTTTGAAAGCCAACTGGAAACACTAATCTAGACAACAAGATCAATGTACAGTCAAAAGGCAGATTGCCTTTTGACTGCTGACTATGACATGCCATAGCTCACATCCTAATATATTACAAAAAGGATAAAAGTAGATAAGTAGAAAGTTACAGACACAATGACCATATCATACAGTTGACAAAAGTATGGACTTTTCACCAACTCATATAAGTTGGTGAGTATTCAGAGATGGCAGCGAAAAGTGTTTCAGCTTTTCAGGACCAGAACCTTTTACACTAGGTGTGTGCTGTTAATTAACTACTATAGATCCTGAAACATCTTCACAAGATTTGTTAAAACAGTTAGTAATATCAAATAGCCAATCAGGACCAGAACCTTCCACACTAGGTGTGTGCTCATTGAAGGTCACATTAGTTGACTCCTCAACTACTCTAGTTTTGTGATTGTATACTTATAAGCTGCTTGGGAAGAGCATCCAATAAAGTTTCCATCATCTGTTTTCTCAGCAAATTTAGCTATCTGATCTTTGGTATTCAAGATGGTGCATGGACATCCAAATGATCTGAGAAAACCAATAAAAGATCTCCTTTTGTGCCACAACTCATAAGGAGTTTTACCATAAGTTTTGACTACTAAAACTCTGTTCTACACATAGCAGGCAGTATTGACTGCCTCTGCCCAAAAGGTGATGGACAGTTTAGAGTTAGAAAGCATGGTCCTTGTAACCTCAATAAGTATTTTGTTTCTCCTCTCAGCAATACCATTTTGCTGAGGAGTCCTGGGAGCATTGTATCATCTTGTAATACCTTTTTCATCATACAATGTATCAAGGATTCAGTTCTTAAATTCTGTTTTTTGATCACATCTTATGATTTTGACCTTGTGATCACATTAATTCTCAATTTTTAGAATGAATTCCTCAAGATCTCAGGGGTCCCAGCTTTAGTTCTAAGAAAAGACCCAGGTGTATCTTGTGAAATCATCTATGATCACTAGGTAATATGAAGTTCTTCCTAAACTCATTACACTGGTGGGGCCAGAAAGATCCATATGTAATAAGTATAGGGGAGTAGTAATGGAGTTCTTTTCCTTTGGCTTGTGAGACATTTTGTGTTGCTTTCCCTTTAGACATGAAACACAATGGTCATCACTTGTAAACTCTTTCTTTAGCATTCAAGTTATGAATTCATTCCTAATTAGTATATTCATGTTCTTAAAGTTTACATGACACATTCTTTTATGCCAAATGAAAGACTCACCACTATTGGCTTTAGACAGAAAAAAAGAAACTTCTCTAGATGGAAAGGTTTACTGCAAATCCATGTTGTACATGTTCCCTTTCCTCCTGGCTCTAAGTAGAATATGCTCTTGAGGAATGACCACCCTAGGCTTAAGAAAATGCACTCATGCTCCGTGAAGAGCATGTTATGTCTCTGATCACAAAATTAGGATACACTCAAGAGATTATATCCAAGCTCCTTGACATAGTTTACATTCTTAATGCTGATCTTACCATTTGTGACCTTGCCCTTTCAGTGATGTAACCACCTAATTCTCCTCCAAAAGCAATTGGACCTCCATCAATTTTCACAAGGTTTTAAAGCAAAGAGCCATTGCTTGTCATATGCCTAGAACAACCACTATCAATGATCCATACATTTCCTTTGGTCTTCAACCGTTCTTGCATAGAAAGAGATGGTTAGTTACATTTGGAAATCCAAGCCTTATTGGTCTTGGGCTTGTCAAAGTGAATTGAAGATAGTTTAATAGTTATTGATCCTATATGCAAGATCTGAGAATCATTTGCTGTTATAGATGAAGAACTTTCAGTCAGAGGCCTTCCTTCATCCTCCACACCATCTAGGAAAGAGTAGACTTGGCTTTCAAGACTTTAGAAGTTTTGATGACTTCGGAAGTTTTGGAGACTGGACCTTCGGAAGCTTTTGCATCCCCTGCAGCAGACTTCAGTACTTCGGAAGCATTCCTTTCTCCCGAGACCAAAATTTCTTCCGAAGGTAATTTTCCACCTATCTTATTCTTCACTTTAGAGCTTTCGAAAGGAAAAGTTTTTCCTTCCAAAGCCATTTTCCTCTTTTTCTTCTCAGAAGTTTTCTTCTTTATCATATGGATGGTGCTCTTAGGATTGTACATGCAATCCTTAGCAAAGTGAGAGATACCACCACAAATGATGCATTCAATTTGCATGCTTCTGAGACGATTCTTTTGAGAAGAAGACTGAGCTAGATCTCTTTTCACTTCCTTCTTCACCTTTACAAATGATGTAGTAGGTTTCTTAGGGTGAGGCTTGCTCTTGGAACTGGATGTTTTAGTCTGTGCAGCAGTGGTGCATATTTGATCAACCTTCTTTTCTTGACTAGGATGATTTGAATATGAACTAGGACTCCTAATACTAGAGTCCATAGTTGGGTCTTTAGTCTTTACCACTTCAAACCCAGCAGAGATAAATACTTTATTTTGCTTGGAGTTAAAAGTGGGCTTGATTTGTTGGGCTTGATTTGATTTTCTTTTGGCTGCCCTAATCAAGTACTTCCTTGTTGACTTGTTCATCTTTGGTTCTTTCTTTTCTCCAGGAGAATAGTGACCCTTCTTAGGATAACCCTTCTCTCTCACTTCAGGTCTATCCTTCACTATTTCCTCTTCATCTTCATCCTCTTCTTGGATAGGGTCAATTGGGGGAAGCTCATCTTAAAAAGTTTCACACCTTGGAGATCTTACAGATAATAGTGTGTTTGGAGGAGCTATCTCACTTGAACCTAGTCTTTGACTATTTTGATAACAAATCTTTACATGCAAGGATGAGGATATTATGTTCTTGAAGGTTTCCTCTTCAAGAACACATTTCCTTGGCTTTGCTGATCACAAGCTCAGCCTGGCATTCAGTTAACTTGGTTATAAGATCTTTGATTTGAGTCCTGTAATTTATGTGCTCATGCTTAAGAGTAGAAATTGTTTTCTCTAAATCTTTTATTTTAAGTTTATAATAATTTTCTACTCTTTTGAAATTAGCTTTTCAAATATTTTAGGAGTCAAGATCATATCTCAACACCAGGTTATAGTACCTATACATGTTAGCTTTTTACAATGCATTTAGGTGTACAAAAATGTTCTAATACCTTGGCTTCTTCATGATCAACCATCAGTGCTTGGTTGGGAGAAACAACTTCAACCTAAAAGCTCCAGTCAAAGCCTCCTTCCTCAGCAGCAACAACAACTTGTTGTTTTGGTTGGCTTGGCTTCTCAGATCTGGGAGCTCCATCGGTGTAGTTTGGTCTGGATTATGCTTGGCCACCATTTGTCCTTGGTGCCTTGCACTCTCTAGCAAAATGTCCTATTTGGTTACAGTTGTAACACTTCATCCGGTCCAAACTTTCCACTGGCCACATTGCTGGAAAACTTTCTTCCTGTTCTTTTGTAGAATTTCTTGGCTCTATGAGTGAGAAGAGCCACTTGCTGAACTATTGCCATGTATTCTAGATCATCTGTATGGATACAGTCCAAGTCTTCAAGAGTGAAGAGAAAGTTGCCACAACTTTCATCAGCAGACACAAAGGCTTGAGATGAGCTTGTCTCTTGGAATGGGCTTCCTTGGATGTAGCTCTCCCTTGGTGTCTCAGGGAAGGTGATGAAATGGCCCTTTTGTTAGTTGTCAGGGTAGCAGATAAGATGATGTCGTGGTTCTCTATTATCCCTTTCAACCACATGGCGGGCTAAACTTTGTTGATTGCTGGAAGAGCTACTTGATGGATTCTGCATGTTCATCTCCATCTGGTAGCCACTGAGGATACCATATAGCTTTATGAGAGTAAAGGTGGAGAGGTTCTCAGTTCTCTTAATGGCCACACAGTAGTGAGTCCATTGTCTGGGAAGAGAGAACATGAACTTCCTCGTAATGTCCCTATTCTTAAGTTTTACTCCAACATCCATGAGAGTGTCTACAATTTTAACATACCTGGAGTATTATTGCATCATAGTTTCACCTGTCTTGTAGGTGAAGTTCTCAAACTGCTGCTTCATGAGGTCTTTCTTGTTTTCTTTAGCCTCATCAGACCCCTCGTATATAAGCTTCAATGCATCCTAGAGCTGCTTAGAAGTCTTGCACATCTTGAAGCCTTTGTATATAGTGTTGTGAAGAGTAGTTTGAAGAGCGGTCATGGCCTTCTGATATATGTCTATCTTTTTCAAGTGTTCTTCAGAATAGTCAGCCACTTCCTTTGGTATCATCCTACCACTAGCAGTAGCTGAAGTGGTGCTTGGAATGTGAGGTCCTGTGACAACAGATCTCCACATCCTGCTGTCTTGAGACTTGATGAAGTCTTCCATTCTCTGGCACCAAGTATCAAAGTCATCAGGAGTGATCAATGTATATTTTGTCATGGTACCAGTTTCCATATTAACTTTTGAAAGAGCTGCCATTTGAGCTGGTAAGTGTATTGTGAAACTGGAGGGATTTAAGATGATAAGATCTTACAATCAAGAGCCTAAAATGCTCTGATACCAATTGCAGGACCGGTGAAAGGGGTTAATGCAACAGCTTCACAATATTTGGAGAGACTTAGAACACTTAGCAGATCAAATAGGGAACCGGCTTACAGGTGAAACAAATAACATAAGTAAACAAAAGCATAAGAACACAATAAGATGGTTTTCAAGAATGCTGTATATTGCTCTCAAGTTCTTTTTACAAAATGTTACAAAGCTTGGTTCTAATGACAAGTACTTGAGATACTTTATACTACATCCTACAGCCGGCCATACTTTGAAAGCCAACTAGAAACACTAATCTAGACAACAAGATCAATGTACAGTCAAAAGGCAGATTGCCTTTTGACTGGTGAATATAACATGCTATAACTTACATCTTAATATATTACAAAAAGGACAAAAGTACATAAGTAGAAAGTTATAGACATAATGATCATATTCTATAGTTGAAAAAAGTATGGACTTTTCACCAACTCATATAAGTTGGTGAGTCTTTAGAGATGACAGCGAAAAGTGGTTCAGCTTTTGTCAAAAGTAAGTCAGATAAATCATGTTTTCTCTGTCTTCGGAAGAAACCGGTCTCTTGGCTTCGGAAGACTTTGGCTTGAAGCTTCAGAAGATTTCATCTTTGGCTTCGGAAGTAATGGTCATTTGGCTTCGGAGGATTTGATACTTAGTGTATTTCATTGAGTTATATTAAATCTTTCGAAGTAACTTCCTTGTACTTCATATGTGCATGCTGAGAGCTCTTTGATTGCATCAGCCTCTAAGTGTAATCCTTACACTCGTTCAAAAAAATTAATTCTTCTTATTTTTGTTTTTAGATCTTCAAGTTTTTGAATAATTTACTGTTTATTTTAAAATTTTCAATCGCTATGTCATGGTTATCGAGCAGTATTTATGAAGTTTATTAATTTCATAATAATTTTTATTTTTACATAATATAACTTTCTATTTATATATTTTTCCAGTGATGTATAAATAATCAATTTACATAAAAGATGCAAAACTTTTTCGAAATTGATATAGATACCTTTGTCTGTTTATGCACTTAGTTTATGCAATTTGGGCTGTTGTAACTACCAAAATTTAAAATATAATATAATATAAAATAAATAACATTTTAAAACTTTTAAAATTTCTTTTGGAAGATAAATTGAATAAAAATATCTAATTTAGTATTTTTTGAACAGCAAAGGGCATTTCTCATATAATATACCAACTGCCAAAAATAGCCAGCGGCTATACAGAGAGAGGAGAACAAAAAACAGTACAAATTGCCAAACACACAGCCCTACCAAAATATTAAACCATACACGTAGAAAAGAACTCCCACTTTAAACTATATTATAGAACCGATCCCAGTCCTCCCAGCTCTTAATCGGGTGTTTCGATCTGTTGATTATCCACTTGTATGCCAATTCCTTTATCTCCAAGAAGCAGTTAAGCATTGAAATTGATTTGCCTTTGAAGATCTTGTTGTTTCTAGCCATCCATAACTTCCACATTGTAGCCAAGAAGATCACATGAATAAATTTTTTGGATGCTTTGTTAAAATTCAGGTCATCAACAAAAGCCAAAGCTTCCTTAACTGAATTGAAACCATTACATATGGGAATTTTACACCAAGCACAAATTTGGGCCCAAATCATTCTCGCAAAGTTGCATCTGCCTAGGAGATGGTCTGCATATTCTAAACACAAGTTGCAAATAACACATGTCGTATTAAGAATATGGGTACCTCGAGACAGAAGGGTTGTGGCCATGGCTATCCTGTTATCCATCGCCTTCTAGACAAAAATTCGGTACTTAGGAGGAGCCTAGGAGTTCCAAAAGAATTCTGTCTTTGACACCATCAAACTGTTGGCTTCTTCAACAGAGTTATCAATCGCTGAAACAATTGATGAAGGATCAGTACACCCTTCCCAACCCCACTCGTCAGGACCAACATGTAAGGCCCCGTTCCCAGGACGCTTACAGCTGGACCGTCATTGCATAAAATATTTAAAACATACATTACTTTTGCAGTGGAATTTAAAAACTTTCATTAGTAATTAAAAACATGTCATCACATTACATCATTGTTACATTTCAAAATATGACATTATAACAAAACGTGGATGTCAGCCTCAAAACGTCCCCAGTAGCGTATGCATCCATGCCTGCAACTCCTCAGTATCAACAAAATACCTGCCAATTATCATGCATACAAAAAGTCAGCGACGCTGAGTGAGTTCTAGCTTTATAAATAAAATACTTTAATTTAGTTTAAACCACGTTTTACTTTCGTCCACGATCACGCATCATACGTACACTTTGATAATAATTAATTATTATCTTTATCATCGTTCATTAGTCAATACAATACTTATTATCATACGAATCCTGCCCCATGCAATACCCCCGACTCATGTCCGAAGACTGATACTGTGTCGGGGCCTGTAAACAAACCCCTGACTCATGATCGAAGACTGACACAATACCGGGGTACGCGACAAGGATCCCGTCTTCGTATGCAACACCCCCGACTCATGTCCGAAGAATGATACTGTGTCGGGGCCTGTAAACAAACCCCCGACTCATGTCCGAAGACCGACACAGTACCGGGGTATGCAACACGGATCTCATCATCCGTTACTTCCATACTTATCATTCGTTATCTTCCACTTTCGTTACATAATACTTTACGCACATTTGTACATCATACCATGAAAAGTCATAACATCATACATAACGTATTACATAACATAATACATACGTTTGAAAACCGTTTAACGAAGAAAGATAACACATCACACACACACATACACATCATAAACCTCATCACATCATCATGCATAAATCAAGCATAAACCATCACAACACCAAAGAACCTATCTCAACCATCTACCTCTTAAAACCCTCAGAAAACCCTAAGTCCAAGATGAAGCACAATTAAACATTTCTGGCGCATGAGCATAAAATTTTCTAAGTATAAAAGTCTGGGCGCATTAGATGTTTGTAGATATCTGCTGGCAGACCTTGAATATACCTTTTGATCTTTCGTGACACAGGCGTCACCTGATCTAGCACCAGCCTTGCCATCTCATTGAATTTTGTGGTGTACTGCTGGTACGTCATGGTCCCCACCTCCAGCTGCAGGAACTCCCTCTCGACCTTGTCAAGCTCTCTATGAGGGAAAACTCCTCAATTACCAACCTCTTCAGCTCCTTCCACCTCATCCTCCCGACTACCCTGGTTCCCTCAGCTTGGACAATGTTGTCCCAACAGCACAAGGCCAAGTCCACGAACGAGTGGGTAGCAAACTTCACCTTCTGATCCTCGCGGCACTCGCTGATGTCAAGTACCGCTTCCATCAATCTCACCCAACGTTGTGCAGCAGTAGCACTCCCATTTCCATCAAACATAGGGGGCCTACACCTTTGGAATGCTCCATACTGCATCCCTTCGCAGTCTCCGGCACAGCTTCCTCCTCCTCCTCATCGTCACTGGAGACAACCATGTCAGCATCGGGTTACTCCATATCCTCAGAACCTCCAGCTTCACCTCCTCGTCGTGCGGTTCTACTCCTCTCCTCCTTCTCCTTCTTCACGTCATCCCTCACAGCACGAATAACTTCAGTCACTATAGACAACAGAATCGTCTGCATGACCTGATGAACCTCCTCGACCACCGCCTCCTTCATTGAGGCTCTCAGGTTGGCACTCTCGTCTGCACCATCCTGGTGACGAAGCTCTGGCTCTGTAGGAGCCGTCCCAGTAGTCTTGGCCCTGCTCCTCGTGACACGCAGCCTAACACCACGTCCACCCCGACCTCCACCTCGCGAAGCCTCAGAAGACCTACCGCCAGCCATCTAGAACACTATAAGATTCAAACACCAACACGGTCAATTAAGGTAATAGCTCGAGTTATGTCAAGTATAGTAAGTCCCTAATCACAGTGGCCAGTTTTGATTAGCCACTTATTTTACTCTTCATTCCCCAAGCATTTCCTATCCTGACTACATCAGTATCTAAATCTACATAAAAGCACACAAGCCACATAACATGCACACATAATACCAGTTAACATTAACTTACATAAAACTTTTACCTGCAGGCGCGTAGCTACTAGGACTGGCATCCCTTTCCTTTCGTCCCATTCTCAGTTTATGTTTAGGTTTTGAAAATATTTACCCAATTCTCTTAAACTTTGGCTCTGATACCAACTTGTAAGGCCCCGTTCCCGGGACGCTTACAGCTGGACCGTCATTGCATAAAATATTTAAAACATACATTACTTTTGCAGCGGAATTTAGAAACTTTCATTAGTAATTAAAAACATGTCATCACATTACATCATTGTTACATTTCAAAATATGACATTATAACAAAACGTGGATGCCAGCCTCAAAGCGTCCCCAGTAGCGTATGCATCTATGCCTGCAACTCCAAAGCATCAACAAAATACCTGCCAACTATCATGCATACAAAAAGTCAGCGACGCTGAATGAGTTCTAGTTTTGTGAATAAAATACTTTAATTTCGTTAAAACCACGTTTTACTTTCGTTCACGATCACGCATCATACGTACACTTTGATAATAATTCATTATTATCTTCATCATCGTTCATCAGTCAATACAATACTTATTATCATACGAATCCTGCCTCATGCAATACCCCCGACTCATGTCCGAAGACTGATACTGTGCCGGGGCCTGTAAACAAACCCCCGACTCATGTTCGAAGACCGACACAGTACCGGGGTACGCGACAAGGATCCCGTCTTCGTATGCAACACCCCCGACTCATGTCCGAAGACTGATACTATGCCGGCACCTGTAAACAATCCCCCGACTCATGTCCGAAGACCGACATAGTACCGGGGCGAGCAACAAGACCTCATCTCAATCTCATACCATCCTGCCTCATGCAATACCCCCGACTCATGTCCGAAGACTGATACTATGCCGGGGCCTGTAAACAAACCCCCGACTCATGTTCAAAGACCGACACAGTACAGGGGTACGCGACACGGATCTCATCATTTGTTACTTCCATACTTATCATTCGTTATCTTCCACTTTCGTTACATAATACTTTACGCACATTCGTACATCATACCACGAAAAGTCATGACATCATACATAACGTTTTACATAACATAATACATACGTTTGAAAACCGTTTAACGAAGAAAGATAACACATCACACACACACATACACATCATAAACCTCATCACATCATCATGCATACATCAAGCATAAACCATCACAACACCAAAGAACCTATCTCAACCATCTACCTCTTAAAACCCTCAGAAAACCCTAAGTCCAAGATGAAGCACAATTAAAAATTTCAGGCGCATGAGCATAAAATTTTCTAAGTATAAAAGTCTGGGTGCAGTAGCACCATCGATGATCATCCTTCCCTCAATAAAAGCAGATTGGACAGGGGATATAAGGCTGGGCAGGATTGGTTTTAGGCGGTTGGCAAGGACTTTGGTGATTGATTTTTGGATAATCCCAATAAGAGTTATTGGCCGGAAATCTTTTATCTTTTGAGGGTCGATACGCTTTGCAATTAAAGCAATAAACGAAGCACTTGCCTCATCGGGAATCGACGCATAACAGAAAAAAATCCATGAACAGATTGCAAAATAGGGGTCTAAACTCATCCCAGAACTTCTTTATAAGCCCAAAGGTTATGCCATCCGGTCCAGGAGCCCGCTCGCTGCCACAATCCCAAATTGCAATTTTTATCTCCTCAATGGTAAATAGAGATATTAAGTTCTTTGCCTGGTCATTGGATATCCTGAGAATCCATCATTACTCATTACTGGTCTTCTCTGCATGGGTTCATCGAAATTTGACTTGAAGAAGGCTAAGATGTTCTCCTTGATGATCAACGGAAATCCAATTCCCATCAATAATCAGGCCAGCTATCTTATTTCTGGACTGGTGATACTTGACTATACCATGGAAGAAGGATGAGTTTTCATCACCATGGATGATCCATCTAGTTCTCGCTTTTTGGTTTAGATCACAAAGAAGCTTCAGTTTCCATTTTCTAATCTTTGCTCTAGCCTCCATTCTGGATTTTCTCTCATGGTCCGATAGGGGTCTGTCTTCCGCTGTCAATTCAAGGGCATTGTTGACCTCTAGAGCCTCCTTATATTCATTCTCTGTTCTGGCCTTTGATTCGGATCTCCATCTTTTTAGGGCTATTTTAATCTGTTTCAAGACACGAGCCAAGATAGACAAGTGAGAAATATGAGGATCATTGTGAGCTATACTTGCCTTAATAATTGCCAATGCTTCTGGATCCGCAAGCCAAGAATTAAAGACCCTAAAAGGTAAGGGACCAAAATTCTGAGTTCCATAAGCAAGAACCAGGGGGCAATGGTCGGAGTACAGACGATCGAGGGCTGTAAGGGTGGCAGAAGGCCATTCATTCAAAAAATTACTATTCACCAAAAATCTATCTATTTTGCTTTGACTAGAACCATCCTCAGCCATAAAAGTGAATTTTTTTCCACCTCCCATTGGATATTCAGATAGTCCAGAATCCCGGATGAAATTATTAAAGCAGACCATTGCGTTATAGTCGAAAACCGAATTACACCTATCCGATTCAAATCTTACTTCATTGAAATCACCTAATAGGACCCAAAACCCAGCGAAGCGATCAATCATGCCTGCAATCTCCAGCCACAAACTCCATTTTTTAATTACATCATTTGGGACGTAAATATTCATCACAAAAATAGAGAGCTGTCTATCTCTCAATGACCCCTCCAGAAGGAGAAAATTTTGATGGGAAATCGAGGAGTGCACTGAGAGAATGGAGCGGTCCCAAATAGAGATAATCCCACCCGATCTTCCAGATGGTTCCACAAGCTTGAAATCCATCTGCTTTCTGCCCCAAAAATTTCTAATTCGATCCTCTGATACAGATGTCATTTGAGATTTCTAAAGCCCCAAAACAAAAGAAAAACAAGTATAAAAAATAAGTCACAATGAATGATTAGTGTTTTTGATGCTAATATAGTAATTAATGAATGATTAGAGTAGTCATTAATGATTGTAGTATAGGATGTTATAAACTAAGGTATAAATAGTAACAACTTTATTGAAAAAAGAATCAAAGAAATTAATTACTATCTTCATTTAAGATGATCATTATATTATAATAATTATAAGAGTAAATTACTATTTTAGTTTTCGTGGTTTGATCATTTTAACCATTTGAGTCTAAAAGTAAATTTTCTAACAAATCAAATCCCATAGTTTGTATTTTATAACTCTTTTAGTCCAAGCCCTATTTGTAATAATCAAAACCCAAGTAATCCTAAAAAAATACAAATGACATAAAAGTACAAATCACTTACAAGTGAACTTAATAAATGACAATAAAAAAAATCAAAAAGAGAAAAAAGATGTTTTAATAAAATAAGTGGTTTAAAAAGAAAGCTTTTAATAAACGAATGGTAAAAAGACGTTCAAATAAAAGAACAACATAAAATTACGTTTAAACGAGCCGAATGGTTAAAACATGTATAACTAAAACAAAAAATTTAAAAAAGACGTTTAATAGAATTGAACGATTAATAAAAAGATGTTCAAATAAAATAACAGTTAAAAGACTTTTATAGTTTAAATAAAACAAATAGATTAAAAAGGACGTTTAAGTAAGCCTAACATCTTAAATGAGAAGTTTAATAAGCCAAACGATTTTAAATTTTCTGTTAGATAGGATGAATGGTTTAGGTATGACGTTTAAAACCAAGCGGTTTAAAATAAATTTTAAAAAACTTTGAAAAATAAAAATAAAAACATTTCGTATGTATGTATGTATATATATATATAATATAATTTTATATATATATATATATATATATATATATATATATATATATATGTTTGTGTGAGAGAGTAAATTACGTTTTTAGCCCCTGATTTTATTAAAAATAACCATTTTAGTGCAAGGGCAATTTGGTTATTTTATTAGAAACTAACTTAAAAATGTAATTCTGTTAGTGTATTGGACTGAAAGAGTTATATAATACAAACCACGTGGCTTGATTTGTTAGAAAAATATTTTTTAGATATAAATGGTTAAAATGATCAAATCAGCGGGACTAAAATAGTAATTTAGTCTAATTATAATAATCAATTAACAATAATATATATGTTAGTTTGTCAAAATAATAATTTATAAAATTGTAAATTAATGTTACAATTTATAAATTTCATTTTGTTATATTCATGAGATCAAATAAAAAGAATTTAACGAGTATCAATTAGGACACCATTAAAAACTTAGTGAAATAATTGTTCTTTTACAAATGCCACTAAAACTCATAATTTGATTATAAGTATATATTAATAATTATTGGAGTTTATTAATATCATATATGTTTATAAGCTTACTGTGTATATACAAAGTTTTGTTAAAATCTTTCTTGTAGTTACAATCATCTAGTCATACTTATATTTATAATATAATTGAAGTCATAAAATACGATGATGGTATGTATAAAGAGAAATTGGATTTTAATAATCCAAACTATTACTTAATGACCGATAATAATCCATACTTTTGATTTGGCCAATAATAATCCCAACTATCATAGTTATTACCAACAATAGTTTTAGTAGTATATTTATCATACATTCACACTCGATTTTTACTTATTTTATATTTGATTTAGCTTGTATGTTTTTTCATTTCGTTCATATTCATTATTGTAAACGAAATCGATTCAAAATCAATCGTAAAATAGTATAGATTATTATCAGCCAATGAGTAATAGTTTAGATTATTAAAATCCAATTTATCTATATATAAAAAAACAATAATATTAATAATAGTGTAAAATAGTATACTTTAAATTAATAAAAACTCATATTGACTCAAATAAATGAACATATTATATATATATATATATATATATCTACGTAGCGTAAGAGAGGGGTTGAAAAGTGGTAGTTTGATGATAGGTTGGGTGGTTTGATTCAAGTCTAGAGAGAGAGGTGTATGTGTACTTGTTAAAGTGAGAGAACCGAGAGGTGGTGGTGTTATGGTGGTGCTACGGTGGTCTTAGGTGGTTGTTGAAAGGTTGGAGTTATGGTTGTTGTCACACCCTACCGATTGCGGAATTATAGGAGCGGATAAATGTGAATCGATTTTTCATAGCATATGGAATTAAATAAGTTGAATTAATATTTATACATCATTTTCGTTGAATAAGACAAATCATATTATTCATTACAATGCAATAAAGATCCAAATAACATAATAATTTTTTTTTTATTTTTAACTAAGTCCAATCCTATGTGAGTATGAAAAAGTCCACTAAACGGCATTTCTAAAATCATTTGACAAATTAACGAGTTAGCTAACGAATTAGCTGGTGAGTAAACATAAGTTTGCATACATATATAGATTGAATTGACTCGATTCTCAAACGAAGCCTTATAGAATGAATGATTCCGGTTTCAATCACCACGCGACTAAACAAATGGGGTGGGTTTGTCAAACCAATAGATCTATCATTGTTATCGTGGTTACATGAATTAATGATTGTGTTATCATCTAGTTTATCTAACTATATACACATAATTATAAGTAATAAAATAGTGTATTGAATTGAATTTTAAAATAGAATAACAATGAATAACAATTGATTGTATAAGTATTACATGATTTCCCCAAATAATAAACATATAAAAATAGGCAATAAATACTCACATTGATAATGTATAAGCATTTTGGAAATAATAGAATGCCAGACTTGACACTAAAAATTTCTTACGATTCAACCTATGGTTTGGTGTTTTTATGTTAGAATAATAATGATCGAATAACTAGATATGAATTAGGGTTTCAATTGGGATTTGAGAGTTTTTAATAATTAGTTTAAAAATAATGTATTTAAAAATAGAATAAACTGATTAAATAACTAAGATTGAAAGTGAAAATGAATAATTAGTGAAATTATATTGTTAAATATTTTTTGAGTATTTAATTTATAATAACTGATTAAATAATGTTTGAGTATTAAAGTGTGAGGAATGATTAATTTAATAATTAATATTTACTTTTTGTCAAAAATGAATAATGAAATAATTTATCATTTGAAAGATTTGCAAACCATTAAATTAAAATTATTTGAAATTGTTAGGGCTTGATTTAAAATAATGTTTATAAATTCTATTACTTGTAAATGAATTTATGATGTTTTATAACATTTATAATCTTTTATAAATAATAAAAATATAAAATTAAAATGATTTAATAATTTTCAAAAATTAAATAATAATTTTTTGTTCAAAGTTATTTAACAAAATTTTTTTTATAATAGATTGCTAATTTTTTTGTGATTTTAAATTGCAAAAAATAAATATTTTAAAAATCGTATGGGGTGGTGCTTGGATTTGAACCCGGGTTCTTGTGTGCATCCATTTTGTGTTACCACTAGGCTGAAAGCCTAAATCTGATTAAAACCCCTAAGAAAATTTATAAAAACATTAATTAAATAAATCCCCAATTACATGTAAACCCTAGTAATCAATCCATAAAATTGAACCTGAATATGATAATGATAATGAATTTGATTAGGGGGCTTTTGATTGAAATGATATCAAGAGTATTTATGGGTGTTTAATTACCTGATTAGAATCGACTTGGTGATGTTAAGAACGAAGAAGAACCACGATAGAAAGGAGAGTGATTTGAGATGATGATGATGCTTATGACTCAATTGATGGTATGAAAAGCTTCGCTAGACCTTAAGGTTAATAGCCCTCCATCATTTTTTGTTTAAATTATCCGAATATGGTGTTCGACTAACTTGCATTTACGAGTTGGAGATTTTGATCGAATTGGATGTATGTGTGTGTGTTTTGTATATAATTATGGTCTCTGATAGTTTAAGGGAATCGAGTAGAAGGTTTAGCCTTGGTTATATAGGAAAGATTTTATCAGTTTCGTTGGAATCAAATTATGACTTTGTTCGGAAGTTTTGACTCGAATTCATGAATGATTAAGCGGTTACATGTTCGATTGATTGGGGTATTATGGTGGTAGTAATCATAGGAATGTTGTAGCTCGATGATTATAATCATTCAAACAAGATTAAGTCAAAACCGGTTTTGGTTTTTGAATGAAATTTGTTCGTTTTCGATTTTGTATGTTAATGGTTGAATAATCTCACTTTCACATGGTATTATGTTTGAATCTTGGTTGCGAATGATAAGGAACGGTTTAATTGCATAGAAATCAAGTATTTTGGGTGTGAGGTGGTCGCTGGAGATCAGCCGGAGAGTTGCCGGAGTAACAGGGAAGGGTCGACGAGGGTGGGGTTGGGTTAGGTCCCTGATTTTTTATTGTTTATTATTTTATGACCAAACCTTTTAAATTAAAGTTTCAAAAAGTACATTTTGAATCCTATACTTTATAAATCCAAATTTAAATAATTAAACTAATTATTTATTTTTTAAAAATCTCTATAAAGTTTATTAATCTTGTAAAATCTTTGTAATTGATATTTATTTTAATTTAATAATCAAGATCTAATTATTAATAAATTAATTCTATAAATGTATAAAAATTACTTTATAATTTACAAAATTATTATAGATTGATCAAATGATTTAATAAATAATAATTAAATAATACAATTCATAACATTGATTAAATAACACATTTATTGTATTTGAATGAATAAAATAAGAAACAAATTTCATTATATGAAAGATCAAAATGTGTATGAGTTTGGGTTTACATCACCAAATGGGTCAAATGTTACAATTGTGGTGTAGGATATGCATGGATGGAATGGAGGCGATAGCCATATAGGTTTAAAAGGTGGTTGGCAGGGGTGTGGGTTTTGGTCAGTGGTGATGATAGCCAGTGGTGATGTGGTAGTCGTGACTTTTGCTTTTGGTTAGAGGGCAATGAGGTGTAGGAACTCTAGCATGCAATCCCAATCTCTTCAGTTCTTTAATTTGCACATAATTTTTATCTTTTATATCTTTAATAGATAGGTATTCATGTGTGCAGGACCGGTGAAGGGAGGTCAATGCAATAGTTTCACAATATTTAGAGAGAGTTACCACACTTAGCAGATCAAATAGGGAACCGGTTTAATAGTGAAACAAAAAACACAAGTAAAAGATCATATAAACAATAATATGGTTTTCAAAAATGTTGTATATTGCTCTAAAGTTTCTTTTACAAGGTGTTATAAAGCTTACAATCAAATGACAAGTACTTAAGATACTTTAAACTACATCCTACAGCCGGCCATAATTTGAAGGCCAGCTGGAAACACTAATCTAGACAACAAGATCAACGTAGAGTCAAAAGGCAGATTGCCTTTTGACTGCCGACTATGACATGCCATAGCTCACATCCTAATATATTACAAAAAGGATTAAACTACAAGAGTGGAAAGTTACAGACTCTAAGACCATGTTGTACAGTTGAAAAAAGTATGGATGTTTTACCAATTTGTATAAGTTGGTGAGTATTCAGAGATGGCAGCAGAAAGTGATTAAGCTTTTGTCAAAAGTAAGTCAGAGAAAGCATGTCTTCTCTGTCTTCGGAAGAAATCAGTCCCTTGGCTACATAAGACTTTGTCTTGAAACTTCAAAAGAATTCATCTTTGGATTTGCAAGAAGTGGTCTTTTGGCTTTAAAAGATTTGATACTTAGTGTAATTCATTGAGTTGTATCAAATCTTTCAAAATAACTTCCTTGTACTTCACATGTGCATGCTGATAGCTCTTTGATTGCATCAGGCTCTAAGTGTAATTCTTACAAACTCCCCCAAGCTAATGCTACCAAAACTAAAGGAGACCTTTGAATCTTGATCTTCATCTGTTGATAGTCCTTATTAGAATCAAGACCATTCCCGTCATTATCAGTTGGTCATTATTCTTCAGACTTTTAAAGTATCTTATCATGTCATAGAGAACATACAGAGGAAGATCAAGTATGTTTTGCCAAAAGTATACATTTTGACCCCTTTAATCTCTAGTGACATACCATCTATCTAGGCTGGTGAAAAATGCCCAAAACAGGATGGGTCTCTCAGCAGCAAGAGGCTCTACAATGAGTGAACTTTGTTAAGCAGCCTATTCTTGATCAGGCTTAGGATGCTCTAATCCATCCTGAGGTGCAGAGGTGGATGCCTTGAACTTTTTCTTCTTCTTTTTGTCCTTTCTAATCGCCATCCTCTTCCTCTTTCTATACTTTAACTAAGAAGGCTAGCCTTGAGTACCAAATAGTTCTTGTTTGTCCTTCTTAGTTGGGTCTTTTTCCTTTATAAATTCAGAAGGTGAGGGATCAGGACCCTGCTGTGAATCAGAAGATCAAGCTGGTTGAGATGCAGCACTAGGTCCAGGTTATGTTGTCTTCTGTGGTTCAAATTTGACCTCAGCTTTAAGTGCAGCCTGACTTGATGGAGAATGCAAGTCAACTAGCTCACCTCTTTTGATCTTTTGCTTAATCACCCTAATGTGTACATCCATTATGGATAGAGACATTGGACCAAGTCTTCTTCTGGAGAACCCATACAGCTTCAAGAAGCTCACCATCTGTTTTCTTTCTGCATTCTTCTGATTGGCTCTTGATTTTGCAGCCTCTTCCCTTATCTTCCTCTTAGAAGCTTTTTGCTCTTTTAGCACTTCTTGCTCAAGCTGCTTGAGGTATTCAAATTCAATGTATTCATAAGATAGGGGAAGCAGGTCTACTGCCTGATAAAGGCCTATGGCACTTAGGTAGGTTGTCATATTCTGTCTGTCATGTTCCTTACCTACCCGAGTTTCTTGCTCTGTAGCCACAACCTCTGCCTTAGGGCTTTCTTGAATTGGGGAGAGAGTAGGAGCTTTGTAAAGTCTTTTTCTTCTCTTTTCTTTGTTGATTTTGAGGAGTAGTTCTGCATCCTCAGCTTCCTTCCTATCCTTTGACACTTCCATGTCAGCCAGGTCATTTAGTTATTCCAAAGGAAGAGAGATAAGTTCATCAACATTATAGTTCCTAGACCCCAGATAGTTCAATCTAGATGCCCTCAACTCATCTTCCTAAGTGTTTGGCCTGGGGGCAGCCCTGAGTGCAGCTTCCATAAAGCTAGGGGTCTGACTTGAACTCTCTCCCCTTGTCTTCCTCTTTCTCTCTCTCTCTTCTCTTCCTCCATCTCCTGAGAGGTCATCTTCCTCTTCCTTTTGTCAGCCGCTAGCCTGTGTGACTCAGTGTGGAGAGAGCTTAGGCCTTCATTGCTTGGTATTGCTCTTGAGCTCTGGCCAGAGAAAGGCTGTGAGACACCTTCACCAGTTGGTGCCTCACTGAGGGTACTGGGTGTTGAAGCAGTTCCTGTCTCAAGGTTCACAGGTTCAACTACTAGGCCTTAAACCAAGGTTTCCCATTTGAAGCTAATCTTAGGGTCCACCTTAGTATCCAGTTGACTATAAGTCTTGCCTGCTAGGCTCTGTCTATATAGCTTGGATCTCCTTTTAAACTCTTCAAGCACCTTATCTTGAATCCTTTTGACAGTTTTTGCACCTTTAGTTGCATACTCCCCTCATCTTTATTAGAAGAATCATGGGGGATGAGAGAATAGGACCAAATTTTTCTTCCTCACCACCAGCTTGGGGTTCTTGGCTGCTGGATATCCCCTGCACACTGACAGCTTTAATAGAAGTGTCAATGGGCTGGGTTGCCATGTTGAGTTAATGATGTAATCACTTACAAAAGTGAGAGCCTCTTCCATATGGGCTTCCTGAACATGTTCAGGGAAGTCCACCTTAGTTTGGGGTGGGTGATGTGGGCTAGACATGGGTGATTTAGGAGCACTCATCTCTCCTTGAGCAGGGGTGGAGAAGAGAGACTCATGGTACTCAATAAAGCCCATATCCTCATCATCATAGAATTGGAGGTCAGGGATGGGTTGTTTTAAATCTAGCAGCTGGGGATGGTAGCTTTCCCTTGAAGGTTGATTACTTGAGACTCAGAGTGAAGGCTTAAGGCTAGGGTGATGAGCTCATCAGGCTGAGCATAAGGAACCTCAGCACTGATCAAAGAAGTAATGGGAGTGGTCTGCTCCTCAGCAGAATTAGGAGCTCTTGTTTCCACTTCCTACTGCATGGGTTGTAGTATGGGGACCTGCTCAATCTGAGTAGACTGAGTAAGGGTTCATTTGGATTTTTTTGGTGTAGGTGATGGTTATTTGTGGCTGTGTGGGTGCTGCAGATGTGGAAGGTATGGGTTCAACATTGACTGGTGCAGTCAAGTTGTCACCTTGAGCAATAAGCTTTAATATTTTTGGGACCAGTGTTGTTTCTATCCCTAAGAAGCCAACAGCGGACTTTCTTATTATTTTGAAGATGTCGGGCTTCATCTATCCCAATTTAAGAGTATTATCTGTTTCCCTTAACTGTGAGCCCAGTTCACGGTTCACAGTTAAAAATGTGTTGAACATATCTAAGGAACATATAGTACTTTAAGGAGTCAAAGTTAGCAAGCAGGTTTGTATAGACAAACTGGGAGTACTTGAACATGACCCCTTGAACCATCCCATGGACCATGTAGGATAAGTCCTCAGGAATCTAGTCCTAACCTCTATGTTTGTTGGACAAAGAGTGGATTACCATATGGAGGAGGTACTTCCACTGAGAGGAAACCTTACCCTCCTTGAAGGTTTTGACAAAGTAGTCCCCTTCATAGCCCATCTACTGGAATGATTTGTTGATAGCAGATTTTGGGAAGTACAACTTGCCTTCTTCATCATCCAGCCTCAGATGAGAGTTGATGGTGGCTGGAGTGATGAAAATTATCTTCCCCTGCATTGTGGCAGACAGTGCTTTCTCACCATCCAAGATAACCTTTTGGCAGGTCCTCCAGAACTCTAGTAGTTGTTCTTCATACAGTGAATGGTCGATTGTGAGGGCAGTAAGGTAGTGTGATCGAGATAAGAAGCGCAAACATCTGAAAAACCTGGATCTTTCTCAAATGACAACAGACAACTTGATTATGTTGCCTATGTAAGTGCATGGAGGGGTTCAGGGTTGGCTATTTAGAAAGCTTTCTAAGTGAAGAAAGCGAAGAACAAAGGCGGTTTGTGGGTGAATTTAGGGTTTGAACTTTTGCAGATGAAGAGGAAGGTGAAAGAGGGGGAACCGTTGTACGAATATATATATGGTAAGGATTTGAGACAAAGTTAATGCAAAAGGATAAACTTTGAAATCCGGATGTCCCATCTCTGAAAAAGTGCCTAAAAAGGTAGTTTTCTTGGAAGTCAAAATCTTCCGAAGGTAATTTTGTCTTCGGAAGTTTTGAGAAAACTTCCGAAGCCAATTTGACTTCGAAATATATTCCTTAGCTTTACAAGAATTTGCTTCGGAAGAAAAATACTTAAAGTATTTTTACTTCTTAGATAAATTTTGCTTTGAAAGATATAAATATTAGAAATTCTATTAAAGAGAGAATAAAGCTTCCGAGACTTAATTGCTTTCGGAAGAAAATAGTCCTTCAAAACATATAGGTACTTAGAAGCATGTTTAAGTTTTAGAAGATATATCAGAATTTCTTCCGATGGTAAATTTCTCAGAAGTAGTTATTAGTTTTGAAGATATAATTTTCTTCCAAAGACAACTAGATGTCTTCCAAAAGAAAACATATCTAAAATTTTGAAAATTTTAAGGAATATCATTTTTGAAAATTCTCTTTCAAAGTAAACTGGGCTTATATAGGTGATAATATAGACAACTTAAGACACACATGTTTGAGAAAATAATCTTGAAATAATTTAAGAAAATTTACTCAAAGTTAATCATCCTAATAGTTGATACAAGATATTTAAATCTTTGTTCATCAAAAGCTGTTGTGAACAGATCAGCATATTATTTATTTGTGTTAACTTTGACTAGTTTATTAACCCTTTTTTAAAATTATCTCTAATCAAATAATACCTGATATTAATATACTTTGTCTTTGAGTGTTGCATAGGATTCTTTGTAATAGAGATAGCATGGTCATTGTCTATGTGGATAGGAGCCTCTTTGAAGTTGAATCCATAGTCCAGCATCTGATTCTGAATCCAAAGCACTTAAGCACAGCAACTTGCAGTAGCAATGTATTTAGCTTAAGTAGTTGATGCAGACACATAGTATTGTTTCTTCTATTGTCATGAGACTATCCTTCCACCAAGAAATTAACATCCCCCTAATGTTAACTTTGCAGTCATGTTACAACCATCATAGTCACTATCTGTATAGGCATACAGATTGAAGTCAAAATTCTTTGGATACCAAAGGCCCAGTTTAGGAGCACCTTTAAGATATCTGAGAATTCTTTTGATAGCAATAAGGTGTGACATCTTGGGGTTGGCTTGATATCTTGCACAAATACATGTAACAAACATGATATCAGGCCTACTAGCTGTGAGGTACACGAGAGACCCAATCATAGCCCTGTAGAGATGTTCATCAACACACTCCCCCTCAAGATCAGGTCCTAGGGAGTGGTTTCTAGCTATGGGTGTCTTAGCATCCTTGCACTCAATCAGATGAAATCTGGTAAGTATGTCTTGCATATACTTTGACTGGTTTATGAAGATGCCATTATCAACCTACTTCACTTGAATTCCTAGAAAGAAGTTCCCCCATGGCACTCATTTCAAATCTATTCTTCATCAACTTCTCAAAGTCTTTGCAGAGCTTTGGACTAGTTGACCCAAAGATGATGTCATCTATATAAACTTAAACCAACATCAAGTCATTCCCTATTCCTTTAATGAAGAGTGTGATATCAATAGTACCCCTCTTGTATCCATGCTGAACAAGGTACTGCGATAGTGTCTCACACCACTTCCTTGGAGCTTGATGCTGCCCATAGAGAGCTTTGTCAAGCTTGCTGACATATTTAGGATGATCTGGGTCTGCAAAGTCAGGTGGTTGTTTGACATACACTTCCTCATCAATCACCCCATATAAGAAGGCACACTTGATATCAAGTTGGTAGACCTTGAAATCCTTGGATGCATCAAAAGTAAGGAATATCCTAACTGCTTCCAGTCTTGTTACGGGAGCTAAAACATCTATGTAGTCAATCCCTTCTTCTTGTGTGTACCCTTGAAAAACTAGTCTTACCTTATTCTTGATAATAAGTACTTTATCGTCTTTTTTATACCTAAAAACCCACTTGGTACCTATTGGTGTCTTCCTATGAGGAAGAGGGCATAGGTTCCAAACCTTTTGTCTTCAAAATTGAAGCAGCACCTCCTTTATTGCTTCGACCCAACTTCTATTCTTCAGAGCCTTATCAATCTTCTTAGACTCAATCTGGGACAAGAAACAAGAGTGAAGACAAACATTTTTGTTATGGGTTTGTCCTCTTGTTCTCACCCTTGCCTCTGCCCAGAAGGTGATGGGTAGTTTAGATTCAGAGAGCATGGTCCTCGCAGCCTCAATAAGTGTCCTTTTTCTCTTCTCAACAACACCATTTTACTGAGGTGTCCTGGGAGCACTACATTGTCTTGAAATACCTTTCTCATCACAAAATGTATCAAAGATTTGGTTCTTGAATTCAGTTCGTTGATCACATCTTATCATTTTGACCTTGTGATCACATTGATTCTTAATTTTCAATATGAAGCACTTCAAGATCACAAGGGTCTCATCCTTAGTTCTAAGGAAGAAGACCCAAATGCATCTTGTGATGTCATTTGTGATCACCAAACAATATGAGGTCCTTCCTAAACACATCACACTAGTGGGGCCAAAGAGATCCATATGTAATAAGTATAGGGGAGTAGTGATAGAGTTCCTTTCCTTTGGCTTGTGAGACACCTTGTGTTGCTTTTCTTTCAAACATGCAACACAGTGTTCATCACTTGTAAACTGTTTCTTTGGCATTCCAGTTACCAAATCATTCTTAATTAGTTTATTCATGTTGTTAAAGTTTACATGGCATATTCTTTTTTGCCTGAGGAAAGACTCATCACTATTGGCTTTAGATAGAAAGCAAGAAATTTCTCATGATGTGGATGTTTCCTGCAAATCCATCTTGTACATGTTCCCTTTGCTGTGGGCTCTGAGCAGGATATGCTTCTGAGGAATGACTACCACGGGCTTGGGAACAATGCACTCATGCTCAGTAAAGAGCATGTTATGTCTCTTGTCACAAAATTAGGATACACTCAAAAGATTGTACCCAAGCTCCTAAATATAGTTTACCTTCTCAATATTGAGCTTATCATTTGTGACTCTGACCCTTTCGGTGATTTAACCACCTGATTCTCCTCCAAAAGCAACTGGCCCTCCATCAATTCTTTCAAAGTTCTGAAGCAAAGAGCCATTGCCTATCATGTACCTGAAACAGTCACTATCAATGATCCATATATTTCCTTTGGTCCTTAACTGTTCCTGCACAGAAATACATGGTTAGTTACATTTGGAAACCCAAGCCTTATTGGTCTTGGGCCTGTCAAAGTGAACTGAAGATAATTCAATAGTTGTTGATCCTATATGCAGGCTCTCAAGATCATTTGCTATTGTTGATGAAGAACTTTCAGTCTCATGGCCTTCCTTCATCTTCCACACCTTCTTTAGATGATAAGACTTCGCCTTTAAGACTTCAGAAGTTTTGATGACTTTGAAAGTTTTGGAGACTTGACCTTTGAAAGCTTTAGCATCCACTGCAGCAGACTTCAGTACTTCGAAAGCATTCCTTTCTTCCAAAACCAAATTTTCTTCCAAAGGAAATTTTTCACCTTTCTTCTTCTTTTCCAAAAGGAAAAGATTTTCCTTCTGAAGCTATCTTCTTCTTCTTCTTCTCAGATGTTTTCTTCTTGGACATGTGGATGATACTTTTTGGATTGTAGATGCAATCCTTAGGAAAGTGAGAGGTATCACAACACATGATACATTCAGTTGGCATACTTCTGAGAGTCTTCTTTAGAGTAGAAGACTGAGCTTGATCTCTTTCCACTTCCTTCTTCATCTTCATAGATGATGTAGTAAGCTTCTTAGGGTGATCCTTACTCTTGGAACTGGATGGTTCAGGCTATATAGCAGTGGTGCACATTTGATCAGTCTTTTTCTCTTGACTAGGATGATTTGGACATGAACTAGGACTCCTGGTACTAGAGTCCATAGTTGAGTATTCAGTCTTCACCACTTCAAATCCAGCAAAGATAAAAACTTATTTTTGCTTGGAGTTAAAACTGGCCTTTATCTCTTAGGCTTTCTTTGATCATCTTTTGGCTACCCTTATCTAGTTCTTCCTTACAGACTTGATCATCCCTGGTTCTTTCTTCTCTCCATAAGAGTAATGACCCTTCTTAGGATAACCCTTATCACTAACTTCAGGTTCATCCTTCACTATCTTATCTTCATATTTATCCTCTTCTTCAATAGAATCAATAGAAGGCAGCTCATCTTGACAAGTTTTACACCTTGGAGATCTTACAAAAAGTAGTGTGTGAAGAGGAGCTATCTCACGTGACCCTAGTCCCTGCCTATTCTGATAACAAATCTTTGCATTCAAGGATGAGGATATTATGTTCTTGAAGGTTTCCACTTCAAGAACACATTTTTATACTTTAGCTTTGCTAATCACAAGCTCAGCCTGGCATTCAGTTAACTTGATTATGAGATCTTTGATTTGAGTCCTATAGGACATCACCCTTAACTCTTGAACATCCAAGCTTACTTATGAACCCTACAACCATCATTATACAATGTGAGTATTCATAGCTCTTTTAATGTGTTTTATATTTTAGAAAAATCATGTGACTTAATATTCAATCATTGATATTTATCTTTATGCTATTACAAAATTCAATTCCATACATGTTATATTATTACATGTAATTATGTGTTCATAGTTAGATAAACTTGATGAAAACATAATCATTAATTCATCCAACCATGGTAACAATGATAGATCTATTGGTTTGAAAAACCCACCCCATTTGTTTATTCCCATGGTGATTGAAACCGGAATCATATATTCTATAAGGATTCATCTACGGACCGAGTCAATTCAATCATTAGGTTTGATTGTGTTGGTTTGTCTTTTATGTTACACTATTGCATTATAAGTCTTGTCATTGCCATGTGAATTGAATTGTTTTCAATCTTTTAATCAATCTATATCTATATTCAAACTTGTGTTTACTCACTGGCTAATTCGTTAGCTGATCCGTTACTTTTTCACATATTTTCAAGAAATACAGTTTAGAGGACTTCTTCATGCTCACTTAGGACTTGGACTTAGTCAAAATTAAAAACAATTGCATTATGTTTAATTGATTTTTTGTTTTAGTATTATTCAATGAAAATGGCATTTAATATTTTTTTAACTTATTTAATTTCATGTGCTATGAATAATCAATTCATATTCATTAGCCCTGATGATTCGCCATCAGTTAGGGTGTGACACCACACACCTTCTGTTCCTTGACCACCATGATCACAATCCCCATAACTACCGCCATCGGCAACCATCATTGTCGAATCCAACAAAAACAACCATCATCATTGCTGTTGTACCTATAGTTATAGTGACCACCATCACATAATTAATATCACCATCACCACAGCCACCACTAGTAAAACCATCAACTGAACTACCACTATCACCTCTTTAGGTGGTTGTCGAAAACCACAGAAACAACCATCATATTCACCACCTTAAAGGTCGAAGACGCCTATCAACGCAAATCAAAAGAGGCCACCATCACCACCGCCCCTGAAAATACTACATAGCACCACCACCATTGCGTTTTTAGAAGAAACCACCACCATCATCGAACTCGGGACGATGAGAGGAGTCGGAAGGTTTCAAGCACTTACCGGCACTTACCGGAACCTGACTCAACAATACTTCAGTTATATTTAGATTGTGGATACTCTAATGGATGTTGGAGTTAAGCTTGAGAATAAGGACATAGTGAGGAAGTTCATGTTCTCTCTTCCCATAATATGAACTTACTATTGTATGGCCATTAAGAGAACTAAGAACCTCTCCACTCTTACTCTCACAGAGCTGTATGGTATCCTTAGTGGTTACCAGATGGAGATGAACTTGCAAAATCCATCAAGCAGCTCTTCCAACAATCAGCAGAGTTCAGCCTTTCATGTGGTTGAGAGGGATAACATAGAACCCCTAACATTATCTCATATGCTTCTCTGAAAACTCACAAAAGAGTCCTTTCATCACCTTCCCTAAGACACCAAGGGAGAGCTACATCCAAGGAAGCCCATTCCAAGAGACAAGCTCTGCTCAAGCCTTTATGTCTACTGATAAAAGTTGTGAAAAATTTCTCTTCACTCTTAAAGACTTGGACTACATCCATCAAGATGATCTGAAGTATATGGAGATAGTTCAACAGATGGCTCTCCTTACTCATAGAGCCAAGAAGTTTTACAAGAGGACAGGAAGGAAGTTTCCAAGCAATGTGGCCTGTGGAAAGTTTGGCATGGATAAAAGCATGGTGAAATGTTACAACTGTAACCAAATGGGACACTTTTCTAGCGAGTGCAAGGCACTAAGGACAAATGGTGGCTAAACACAATCCACACCAAACTACACTAATGTAGCTCCCAGAACTGAGAAGCCAAGCCAACCTAAACAACATGATGTTGTTGCTGTTAAAAAAGGAGGCTTTGACTGGAGCTTTCAGGTAAAAGATGCTTCTCCAAACCAAGCATTGATTGCTGATCATGAAGAAGCCAAGGTATTAGAACATGTTTATACTCCTGAATGCATTGCTAAAGTTAGCATGTATAGGTCCTACAACTTGGAAGTGAGATCTGACCTTGAGTCCTTAAATATCTTAAAAGCTGACTTTAAGAGAGCTAAAAATGACTATAAACTTGGAATAGAAGGTTTAGAGAAAACCATTTCAAGTCTTAAGCATGAACACACAAACTACAGGACTCAAATCAAAGATCTCATAACCAAGTTAATTGAATGTCAGGCTGAGCTTGTGATCAGCAAAGCCAAGGTAGAAAAAATGTGTACTAGAAAAGAAAACCTTCAAGAACATAATATCCTCATCCTTGCATGCAAAAGTTTGGTACCAAAACAGGCAGGGACTAGGGTCAAGTGAAATAGCTCCTCCACACACACTCCTATCAAGGTGTGAAACTTGTCAAGATGAGATGCCTTCTATTGATCCTATCTAAGAGGAGGATGAAGATAAAGAGGAGATAGTGAAGGATGAACCTAAGGTGAGAAGAAAGAACCAAGGATGACCAAGTTTGCAAGAAAAAATTTGATCAGGGCAGCCAAAAGAAAATCCAAGAAAGCCTAAGGGATCAAGGCCACCTTCAACTCCAAGCAAAAGCAAGTTTTTATCTCTATTGGATTTGAAGTAGCAAAGACTGAAGACTCAAATATGGATTGTAGTAACAGGAGTCCTAGTTCATGTCCAAATCATCCTGGTCAAAAGAAGAAGGCTGATAAAATATGCACCACTGCTGCACAGCTTGAGCCATATAGTTCCAAGAGCAAGCCTCGTCCCAAGAAGCCTGCTAAAAGATAAAGAAGGAAGTGGAAAGTGATAAAGCTCAGCCTCCCACTCAAAGGAAGACTCTTAGAAGCATTCCAACTAAATGCATCATGTGTGGTAGTACTTCTCACTTTGCAAAGGATTGCATCTACAATCCTAATAGTACGATCCACATGTCCAAGAAGAAAACTTCTAAGAAGAAGAAGAATATAGCTTTGGAAGGAAAATATTTTCCTTTCAAAATCTTCAAAGTGAAGAAGAAGATAAGTGAAAACTTACCTTCAGAAGAAAATTTGGTCTCGGAAGAAAGGAATGCTTTCGAAGCACTGAAGTCTGCTGCAGTGGATGCAAAAGCTTTCGAAGGTTCAGTCTCCAAAACTTCTGAAGTCATCAAAACTTTTGAAGTATTGAAGACCAAGTCTAGTATTCCAAAGATGGTGTGGAAGATTAAGGAAGGCCATATGACTGAAAGTTCTTTATTAACAATAGCAAATGATCCTCAGAACTTGCATATAGGATCAATTACTATTGCATTATCTTTAATGCACTTTGACCAGCCCAAGACCAATGAGGCCTGGGTTTCAAAATGGACTAACCATCTTTTTATGTGTAGGAACAGCTCAAGACCAAAGGGAATGTATGGATCATTGACAGTGGTTGCTCCAAGCACATGACAGGCAATGGCTCTTTGCTTCAAAACTTTAAGAAAATTGATGGAGGGCCAGTTGCTTTTGGAGGTGAATTTGGTGGTTACATTATAGGAAGGGGCAGGGTCATAAATGGTAAGCTTAGCATTGAGAAGGTACATTTTGTTAAGGAGCTTGGATATAATCTCTTGAGTGTATCCTAATTATGTGATCAGAGACACAACTAAAACCATTACGAATGACAAGTACACACAAGAATGACTCGATCGAGTACTGAGCATGAGTGCATTGTTCTCAAGCCCGGGGTGGTCATTACTCAAGATCATATCTTACTCAGAGCCCCCCAAGAAAAGGAATATGTACAAGATGGATTTGCAGGAAACTTCCCCTTCAGGAGAAGTTTTGTGCTTTCTATCTAAAGCCAATAGTAATGAGTCTTTCCTCTGGCATAAATGAATGTGCCATGTAAACTTTAAAAACATGAATAAATTAATTAAGAATGATTAGTTTACAAGTGATGACCATTGTGTTGCATGCCTGAAAGGGAAGCAACATAAGGTGTCTCACAAGCCAAAGGAAATAAACTCCATCACTACTCCCCTACACTTATTACATATGGATCTCTTTGGGCCCACCAGTGTAATGAGTCTAGGAAAGACCTCTTATTGTTTGGTGGTCACAGATGACTTCACAAGATTTACTTGGGTCTTCTTTCTTAGAACTAAAGATGAGACTCCTGAAATCTTGAAGAGCTTCATTTTGAAAATTGAGAATCAACATGAACACAAGGTCAAGACCATAAGATGTGATCAAGGAACTGAATTCAAAAACCAAATCCTTGATGCATTTTGTGATGAAAAAGGTATTAAAAGACAATATAATGCTACCAAGACTCCTCAACAAAACGGTATTGCTGAGAGGAGAAACAGGACACTTATTGAAGTGCAAGAACCATGTTATCTGACTCTAAGCAGCCATCACCTTCTGGGCAGAGGCAGTCGACACTGCCTACTATGTGCAAAACATAGTTTTAGTAGTCAAGACTCATGGTAAGACTCCTTTATGAACTTTGGCACAAAAGGAGACCTTTCATTGGTTTCCTCAAATCATTTGGATGTCCTTGCACCTTCTTGAATACCAAGGATCAAATAGCCAAGTTTGTTGAGAAATCAAATGATGGACACTTTATTGGATACTCTTCCCAAGCCAAGGCTTATAGCGTATACAATCTCAGAACTAGAGTAGTTGAGGAGTCAGCTAATGTGACCTTCAATAAGCACACACCCAGTATGAAAGGTTCTGGTCCTGATTGGTTGTTTCATCTTGATTTAGTTACCAACTGTTTTAACAAATCTTGTGAATTTGTTTCAGGATCTACAGGTACCTTATTAACAGGAGATTCTGATCTAAGATTTGAGCTGAGAAGACCAAGTGTTCAAACTACATCAACTCCAGTGGTAACTAGCCCTGCAGTTGGAAATCCTGTCAGCACAACCATGACAAATTCTTCAGCTAATACATATGAGGTGCCTATAAATTCCAGCACAGAGGCATAGAACTCAAATGAAGGAATTTCCAATGTAGGAGGAGATGGAGGTGGTGATAGTGAACAAGAATTTCTTTATACTGATAACTGCTCCATAGATGATAACATCAATTATGTGACATACTCATTGGATCAAGTTTCTCTTGATAAGTGTGCTGATGTGGTGGCTGATAATCAAGCACCAGATCTGAATTTCACCAATTTAGATTTGTCTAACCAACTTGCTTTGATTCCTCAACTAAGAATCCGCAAGTCACATCCCACCACAAACATCATTGGAGATGTTGAGACTGGGGTGAGAACAAGAGGACAAAACCATGACAAAAATGTTTGTCTTCACTCTTATTTCTTGTCCCAGATAGAGCCTAAGAAGATTGATAAGGCTTTGAAGGATGGAAGTTGGGTTGAAGCAATGCAGGGAGAGCTGCTTCAATTCAAAAGACAATAGGTTTGAAATCTATGTCCTCTTCCTCAAGGGAAGACTACCATAGGTACCAAGTGGGTATTTAGAAACAAGAAGGATGATTAAGGACTTTCCATCAAAAACAAGGCTAGACTAGTTGTTCAAGGGTACACACAAGAAGAGGGATTGACTACACTAATGTTTTCGCTCCTGTAGAAAGACTTGAAGTTGTTAGGATATTCCTAGCTTTTGCTGCATCCAAGGATTTCAAGGTCTACCAACTTGATGTCAAGTGTGCCTTTGTATATGGTATGATTGATAAGGAGGTGTATGCTAAACAACAGCCTGGCTTTGTAGACCCAGATCATCCTGATTATGTCTACAAGCTTGACAAAGCTCTTTATAGGCTACATCAGGCTCCAAAGAAGTGGTATGAGATACTATCATAGTATCTCTGTCAGCATGGGTACAAAAGGAGTATTATTAATGGAACACTCTTCATCAAAGGAATAGGAAATGACTTGATGCTAGTTCAAGTTTATGTATATGACATTTTTTTTGGGTCGACTAATCCAAAGCTCTGCAAAGACTTTGAGAAGCTGATAAAGAATAGATTTGAAATGAGTGCCATGGGGGAACTCAATTTCTTTCTAGGAATTCAAGTGAAGCAGGTTGACTATGGAATCTTCATGTGTGTCTGCATCAACTCCTGAAGCTGAATATATTATTGCTGCAAGCTGCTGTGCTCAAGTGCTTTGGATTCAGAATCAGATGCTAGACTATGGATTCAACTTCAAGGAGACTCCCATTCATATAGACAACAGCAGTGCTATCTCTATTACAGAGAATCCTGTGTAGCACTCAAAGACAAAGCACATCAACATCAGGTATCATTTGATTAGAGATAATTTTGAAAAATGATTGATAAAACTAGTCAAAGTTAACACAAATGAATAATATTCTGATCTGATCATAAAAGCTTTTGATGAGCAGAGATTTAATTATCTTGTATCAGCTATTGGGATTATTAACTTTGAGTAGATTTTTCTTAAACTAAACTCAAGATTATTTTTAATAATATGTGTGTCTTAAGTTATCTATATCATCACTATATAAGCTCAGTTTACTTTGGAAAAAACTTTTCAAAACTGATATCCCTTAGAATTTTGAAAATTTTAAATAAAGTTTCTTTCAGAAGACATCAAGTTGTCTTCGGAAGAAAATTATGTCTTCAAAATAAATAATTACTTCTGAGAAATTAACCTTCAGAAGAAATTTTGAAATATCTTCTGAAGCTTATATTTGTCACCAATTACTTATATGTATTGAAGGACTATTTTCTTCCAAAAGCAATTAAGTCTCAAAAGTTTTATTCTCTCTTTAAATAAAATTTCTGATATTCAATATCTTCCGAAGCAAAATTTATCTAGGAAATAAAAATACTCTAAGTAATTTTATTCCAAAGCAAATTCTTGAAAAGCTAAGGAATATCTTCCGAAGCCAAATTGGCTTCAAAAGTTTTCTCAAAACTTCCGAAGACAAATTACCTTCGAAAGATTTTATACTTCCAAGAAAACTATATTTTGGGTACTTTTTCAGAGGTGGGACCGACATCCAAATTTCAAAGTTTATCCTTTTGTATTAACCTTATCTCGAATCCATAACATATATATATTTGTACAATGGTTTCCCCTCTTTCACTTTCTCCTTCATCTGCAAAGATTCAAACCCCAAATTCACCTATAAACCGACTTTGTTCTTACATTTCTTCACTTCAAATCTACTCAAAATGGCCAACCCTAATCCCCGAAACCAACTCGATTTCTCCATGTTGATACACAGGAAACACAATCAAGTTGCTCTGTTATCGTTTGAGAAAGATCCTGGTTTTTCAGACGTTTGCCGTTTCTTAGCTCTTTCCAACTACCTCACCGCCCTCATAATAAACCCTCCATTGTATGAAGATCAACTTTGGAGTTCTGGAGGACCTGCCAAGAGGTCATATTGGATGGTGAGAAGGCACTATCTACCACAGTGAAGGGGAGGATAATATTCATCACTCCAGCCACCATCAACTCTTATTTAAGGCTGGATGATGAAGAAGTTTATTTGTCCTTTCCTAAGTCTGTTGTGAACCATGCATTCAGGCAGAAGGGCTATGAAGGGGACTACTCCCTAAGAACCTTCAAAAAGGGGAAGGTCTCATCCAAATGGAAGTACCTCCTTCATGTAGTCATCCATTCTTTGTCTAACAAACATGGAGGTTGGGACCAAATTCCTGAAGACCTTTCCTACATAGTCCATGGAATGGTACAAGGGGTCAAGTTCAGGTACTCTCAGTTCGTTTATACAAATTTACTTGAAAACTTGGACTCCTTAGAAAATTATATGTTCCCTAGATATGTTTAATACATTCTTAACTGTGAAGTGGGCTCATAGTTAAGAGGAACAAGTAATATTCTTAAATTAGGACAGATGAAGCCCGACATCTTTAAAACAATAAGAAAGCCCACTCTTGGCTTCTCAGGGGTAGAAACGGCCTTAGTCCCAAAAATGTTAGAGCTCATTGCTCAAGGTGACAACTTGGCAACACAAGCCAAAGTTGAACCCATACCTTTCACATCTGCACCACCCATACAGCCACAAATCACCATCACCTACCAAAGAAAATCCAAACGAACCCTTGCTCAGTCTACTCAGGTTGAGCAGGACCCCAAATCACCAACCATGTAGAAAGAAGTGGACACTGGAGCTCCCACTTCTCCAAAGGAGCAGACCGCTCCCATTATTTCTTTGATCAATGCTGAGGTTCTTCATGCTTAGCCTGATGATCTTATTACCCCGGCCTTAAGCCTTCACTTAGAGTCTCAAAACTCTAGTGATCAACCTTTAGAGGAAAGTTACCATCCCCGGCCGCTTGATCTCAACCAACCAATTCCAAGCCTTGAATTCTATGATAATTAAGATATTGGCTTCAGTGAGTACCATGAGTCTCTCTTCTCCACCCCTGCTCAAGGAGAGATGAGTGCTCCTGAATCCCTAATATCTAGCCCAGATCATCCACCCACAATCGAGATGGACCTTTCTGAACCTGTTCAGGAGGCCCATATGGGAGAGGCTCTCACTTTTGCAAGTGATTAAATTATTAAGACCTCAACCATGAAAAAAGCTGAACCACTTTCCGCTGTCACTTCTGATGACTCACCAACTTGTATGAGTTGGTAAAGTCCATGCTTTTGTCAACTATAGATTAAGGTCTTTTGTCTGTAACTTTCCAACTATACACTTTTATCCCTTTTGTAATATATTAGGATGTGAGCTATGGCATGTCATAGTCACAAGTCAAAAGGAAATCTGCCTTTTGACTCTACATTGATCTTGTAGTTTAGATTAATGTTTCCAGCTGGCCTTCAAAGTATGGTCTGTTGTAGGATGCAGTATAAAGTACATCAAGTACTTGTAATTTAGATAAGCTTTGTAACATTTGTAATGGAACTTGAGAGCAATATACATTATTCTTGAAAACTATATCTGAGTATTCTTGTTCTTGCTGTTTACTTGTGTTCATTGTTTCATCCTAACCGGTTCCCTATTTTATTTGCTAAGTGTTCTAAATTTCTCTATCTTGTGAAACTGTTGTATTGACCATACTCTTTAAACGGTCCTGCAAAAACCATAAGTTTCTGGATGGGCAACCCATCGGGGGGGGGGGGGGGGGGGAAGCGAACAATATCTTGGTACGATTTACGTGGGCTGTACAGATGGAATCAGAGACAGGGGCCGGACCAATGTGCCAGCGAGGACGCTAGGCCTCATAAAGGTGGTGGAGATGTAAGTCTCATATCAGTTGAGGGGGAGAACGAAACCTCTCTTATAAGGGGGTGGAAACCTCCTCTACCAATACGCTTTTTGTCTGGGCGAGCAACTAGTGGGGTGAAAACAAAACCGTGAGTTTCTGATGGGCAACCAATCGGATGTGAAGTGTATAATATCTTGGTACTGTTTACGTGAGCTGTTACATAATGAGGGTGTGTTAATTATTTTTAGTTTAGTTACTATTAATTGGTAAGAGTTAGTTATGAGTTTAAGTTGGTTATTGAGGTGTTATGAGTATATTTTATAAGAATTTTTGAGTTTAAAATAGGGCTGTTTTAGGTTTTAATCAAAATTTAATAGTCTAACTTTTGAAACTCATGTATACGTTATACTGAGAGATAAATCTATCTTTTGAACTTATTGTTCAACAAGAATACATATAAATATAAAAATCTTAGTAATAATATATAATTTAATAAGTTAATGTTTTAAATAATAATAACAAATGAATAAAAATTAATTTTTTCAGGGTTGTTAATTGACCACCTTATTTTCCTATTATGACGAGTAATTAATTATACTTTAATGGGAAAAAAGTTAACATCTCCAAGATTGTCAATTGTCAATTTTGAAGTCAATCATGGAGTAAATTCGAAATAATTAGTTTTTCGAGTTTAATTTATTTTCTTCAAAAAGTCAAAAATCATACATAGAACACTACTAAAAATTTGTGATACTTCGAATATAGCTTTAAAAACTGATAAAATATTATATATATTAAACATAAACATATAATATCATAAATATATTATTATTATGATGTAAAACATCTAATATCATAATTCCTTTTATATTTGATAAAATATCATATTTATGAATTTTATTAAAAAGACAGTTTTGAATATAATCATTTTATACTTACTTTCATGAAACTTTTTAATAACATAATAATTTGAAATTTTAATAAAATATCAGATTTACCAATTCATATTTACCTATTTACAACATTAAAATTTCATATTTACTCATTTTCTTACTCTAATAAAATGCTAACTAGAGATAACACGTGATAACACTACATTCATTCTCACCAAATTTTTCTCGTTTCTCTTTCATATTGATAATCATATGAATTACTTATAATATTATTTAATTATTATTTTTAGATTAAAATAGTTTTTTAATAAAATTAAGAAAGAAATCTTTTTATGAATGTTATTTCTAATCAAACAAATGTTTATAAAATAAGAAATTTTTCTAAAACATCAAACTCTTTTAAAAATATATTTTAAAAATGGTGTTTTTAAAAAGTAAATTTTTTATAAATTAGAAATAATTAGATTAGAAGTTATAATAAAAAAGTTTCTGAAATGATATTTTTTGATAAAACGTTTGTTCTAAAACAAAACTTTTATTCTATTTACAATAAGAAAAATTTCAATCATAACTTATTATTCATATTTTTAATATTTTATTTATTTAACCTGTATAATACATGAGTTTATTAAAATTAGTGTTGTATAATCAACCAGGTTAACTTCATAGATCCTTGTACCTTATTTGGTCTATTTCTTTGAAGTATCTAATTAAACAAATTAACACAAGCATCACATTTCTTCTTACGTAATGTTATTTTTACTAATCTAAGAGCATTCACGGTAGGTTCCTTAAAATTTTGTGAGTGAAGTCCTTCAATTATATGGAATGATTGCTAATGGTTATGAGTGGATGAGAAATAAAATATTACTGTTTATCTGTATATTTAAGAAAACACTATTCATCCCTTGTAAATTTTTTAATATGTTTTTAAAGTGGTTTGTGAGTGGATAAGAGAGAAAAAATAATGATTAAGATATAAAAAGTATTATTTAATTAAAAATAAGATAAAAAAATAATGATTTTTAATGTAACTATAAGAATAAAAATAAAAACGCTAATGTGAACAAGCTAAACTAACTCACAGAATACTTATTTTCCAACTCTCTACTTTCTATATAAAAGTTTTTACTTCAAATTTCTAAATACAAAGATCAAGATAAGTTTGATCGTTTAATTCTATTTAGTGTAGTTTCTCAAAATGTCAATTCACATACTAGTATTAAGCCCCCGCGTTGCAGCGAGCGCGTAAACTATGCCAAACCAATGGTATACCATTGTCATTGATCACTAACATCAAAAAAATATGGAACCATGCACGCCCGTTGTGACGTTTTAATATGCAAAATCAAAACCAAAACATAAAACACAAAGCGGTTGTTAAACGGAAAACAATAACGGTAAAAACGTTAAACTAAAAACACATGTTGCGGCATATTAACTCGAAAATTTTAGACCGAAACGTAAAACAAAAAATTTATAAAAGATGAAAATTTTATGGGAGCAAGGTTGAAATTGAAAAAATGTTAGTATTAAATGTAAAAAAATAAAAACTATTAGGGCCAAAAGTAAAAAAAATAAAAAAAATAAAAAAAATACAACCTACAAACATCATATACAAACCATAATACATAAGAGCATTCACATTCCATCCCCCGAGCATTCACAATCCACCCCCCATCATCATTTTCATAATTACATTAAAAATTATTTTTTTTTTTCTCTTATTTCTAATTTAATAATATTTTTTTATACCTTTATCTTTATATTTTTTCTTTCATTCACTCACAACTACTTTAAAAAATATTAAAAAATTTATGAAGGCTGTATCATGTTTCCCTAAATATTAAAAAACAAGATACAACCCCCACAATTTCTTCATCTCTTTTAGTTACAACCACTTACAACCATCTCCTATAATATAGGACACTCACTCATATAAAAATAAGAAACAAGCTGTGAGTGCTCTAATTACACTAAAAACATATATTTTTCTCTCTCTCTTTCAATTAAATAATATTTTTCATACTTTTATCATTATTTTTTTTCTATTATTTATTCATAATCATTTTAAAAAATATTAAAATATTTATTAAAATTGTATTGTGATTGTCTAAATATGAAAAATCACGAAACAAACTCGTAAATTTTCTTTCTCGTTCGTTCACAAACGATCACAACCATCCGTGTAATATAATACACCCAACCATATAAAAAGAACCTACTGTGAATGCTATAATAACATGAATAATATATAATGATTGTGTCAGTGAAAATTTACATCATCTTCAATCACCAGCGACGGCTTCCTCAGTCCTCTGCTCACTGCACCGCCGCTCGCCGGCGCATTTGGTCCCTCAGCCACCGCACGCGGCGGCCCTCCGCCTCTCCCCCAGTACATTAATCTCCACTTCTATTTTCTCTCACATTTCAGCAGCCGATCTAGGGCTCAAAGTGGAGGACCTATGGAGCTGATGGTAGTCACTTTGATTATCGGCTTCTTGTTGACTTTATTAGTTTTAGCCCCTCGATTTATCAAAACCGGTAAATCTCTTCTCTTTTTTACTTTACTTTCTTGAATCTGAAGTGGGTTGATGCTTGATTAATTTCTGTGATTTGCAATGTTTGTATTGTTTTCAAACTTTAATCCATGCAATTTCTGTAATGCAGATCAAACCAAGAAAGTTCATTCAGATGCTAACAGTAAGGTACTTGATTTGAAATTCAATAAAGTTAATGTAGTTTCATGTGATCTTTCAATCATAAAGGCAAGTTTGATAAGATTTTTTGGGCATGTTTTGATTTAGTAACTCTGATACAACTATTTGGTGGTCAGATTACACAAATTAAGGCTATAAGTATCGATGTTAATTCATCATTCATATTGTCTATCACACACAAATCTTGAAATCAAGAGCTTTTAGCAGGGTTTTGGATGTTTTTAAGTAACTTCATAGCTGCAAATTCATAAAAAGATGATTGTGTCAAATTCTGACAAGTTTATATAGATCAAGGTAGAAGGTCTAAAGAATTTGAGCGATAAATCGTAAAATATTGATGCTGTGGATTTGAAGGCACTACATTCAATTCGTGAAATGAAAATTGTCTTGTAATTCTGGTCTGTAGTGAGTACTTCAGTCTGTTAAAAGATGAGTCTATAAATCAGAATGTTGCTTAAGCTCATAAATTGTTCAAGATTTAGCAAGGACAAATGAACATTATAGTGTTCTATGTGTTTTAAGTGTAGACTTTAAAGGCGTACAGCAAGGCTGAAGTTTCCTTGCATAACAAGAGGACAGATTGCTGGATCATCATCAAAGAGAAGGTTCTATTACTTTGTTCAATCATTTTGAATATGTATACATGTGAAAATTATAAGAAACCTCTAAAAGTTTATATGCTTCACTATGAACCGTAGGTATATGATGTCACACCTTACGTAGAAGAACATCCTGGTGGTGATGCAATTCTCGCTCATGCAGGGGATGACTCAACTGAAGGATTTTTTGGGTGAGCCTCTGATTCTAATGTGCCTTCTTGTTTCACTTGTGCATTTAATAATAAAATCTATCTAAAGCAATCTGCATGTTTGATTTTGAAAAGCTTACTTTCTTCATGCTGAAGTGTTACTTGTTCTCATCATCAAAATCCACCTATGATATATCTTGTTGCAAGAAGCCCTTGTGTTTCTTTTTGGCTGACCCATTTGGTTTATACCACTGTTAACTTTTGAGCAATAAGATTGCACCTAGCTATGGTATTGTGAAAGGATTATTAGAGGAAAACTCATCCTTTAGGGTTTAGGTACTGTGAACTGCATCTACTATCCAGACAAACAGTCAGGAAGACTAGAAGATCGAATCAAAAGTCAATGGCAAATCAAGAACACTAGAGGTGGCAATATTGGTGGGTTGGTTGTTGGGTTACCTGTCAAAAGGGCTTACAGCGCCTTATATAAATGTCCATTGGTGGGTTGTGGAAACTAGAATGTCTCTCTTGGCTCACTCCAGTCTTCCACAACGTTTCTGGCATTTTACCTTTGAGACAACTGTCTACTTAATTAACCGGCTACCCTCTCACGTCTCCTCCAACAAATCTCCCTTTGAACATGTGTTTAAACGTAAACCTGATTACTCGTTTCTAAGAGTCTTTGGTTCTCAATGCTTTCCTTATCTTCGCCCGTATAACCGTCATAAAATTGAATTTCATTCTACTCCCTGTGTCTTCCTCGGCTACAGCCTTTCTCACCACGGTTATCGGTGCTTTGATCCTTCTACTGACCGCATCTATATAGCTCGACATGTTCGCTTCAATGAACAAGTCTTTCCCTATCGACCATTACCTACTCCACCACCACCACCTGCTTCCCCATATATCTCTATTTTTCTCAATCCTCCACCTGGCTTCCCACCAGAACCCACCCAACCTTCACACACACCACCGGCTTCATCTCCAACACATCCTTCCTCACCTCCCATCCCAAATTCGCCACCACCACCATCTCCTACTCAGCCCACTCCTACTTCTGTACCCAATCCGCCACCACCTCCACCCTCTACCCAATCACAGCCGGCCCCACGCACCCGGCCGTCTAACCTTCGTCCCAATCCAAAACAGACCGATCGTTACACTCCCGCTGCCTATACCGCCACTACATCCTTTTCTACACCTATTGAACCAACCACTTTTACCGTTGCTAACAAGTATGCTGAGTGGCGCCAGGCTATGTCTGATGAGTTGGACGCGCTTCATAGAAATGGCATGTGGACACTTGTGCCCCCTATACTTAATGCTAATATTGTTGATTGTATATGGGTTTATAGGTTGAAAACAGATGCACATGGTAAGATTTACATGTACAAAGCCCGTCTTGTTGCCAAGGGTTTTCACTAACATGGTGTGGATTATCATGAGACTTTCAGCCCGGTCATCAAATCTTCCACCATTCGCACCGTCTTATCCTTGGCTGTCACAAATAAACGGCCTCTTCGGCAGTTGGATATCCAAACTGCTTTCCTACATGGTGATCTTCAGAAAACAGTATATATGCGTCAACCTCCAGGCTTCGTTGATCCTGCTAAGCCTCAACATGACTGTTTATTAAACAAGTCCTTGTATGGCCTCAAACAGGCCCCTCGTGCCTGGTTCAACAAGCTGTCGACAGCCCTTCTTCAGTTAGAGTTCTATGGGTCCAAAACTGATCCATCATTGTTTATCCTTCATTCCTCAGGTTCTCTCGTTTATCTACTTGTTTATGTTGACGATATCATTATTACGGGCAATGATTCCACTACAGTCTCAAAGATAATTGAACAACTCAATTTCCTCTTTGCACTCAAGGACATGGGCCAATTACATTACTTTCTGGGGGTTGAGGTTGTTCACAAAGGCCATGATTTAATTCTTTCACAACGCAAATATATTGGTGATATTTTGCGTAGGGCTGGTTTGGCAGATTGCAAACCAATTTCCACTCCCATGAGCACCTCTTCTGTGTTATTACAGAATGATAGTCCCTTACTTGATGATCCTTCTAAGTACAGGCAGACAGTCGGTGCTCTTCAGTATGTCACTCTCTCTTGCCCTGACATTGCGTTTGCTGTGAACAAAGTTTGTCAGTTCATGCATGCTCCCACTGACCACCATTGGGCTGGTGTTAAACGGATCTTCGTTATCTCAAAGGTACACTTAATATGGGTCTATGGATTCGTCACAACACCGGTTATCGGCTTCAGGCATTTACAGATTCACACTTCAAGCATTCTCGGACTCTGATTGGGCTGCCTGCCCAATCGATCGTCGATCTACGGGGGGATTTGCGATCTATCTAGGTTCTAATCTTATTTCTTGGTCTGCTCGTAAACAGAAAACTGTCTCTCGCTCCTCTACAGAATCTGAGTATAAAGCTATTGCGGACATAGTTGCAGAATTAATTTGGCTAAAGTCTCTTCTTCGAGAACTTGGTTTGGATAGTGAAGCACCAACGCTTTGGTGTGATAACCTTGGAGCAACTTATCTTACAGCCAATCCAGTTTTTCGTGCTAGAACAAAACATGTTGAAGTTGACTATCATTTCGTTCGTGAACAAGTTACTCAGGGAAAGCTCAGTCAAGTTTATCTCCCCAAATGATCAAATAGCCGATATCTTTACAAAGCCTTTATCTTCTCAAAAATTTGAGTTTCTCAGATCTAAGTTGCAGATTGCTAACCGCCCTGAACTTGCGGGGAATATTAGACTATGTCGGCTAATGTTTTGTTTACCTTATTAATATTCCTAATAGTCTAGGGAACCTAGATGTAATTACTATCTTTATATATTTGGTTGTAATCTGCTTTTTCAATATACGAAACCTCTTTTACATTCTGATTTGTTCTAACACTTGTCATAATTAAGTAAATTTTCTAAGTGTGATCTGGAAAACAAAAGAAAGGCAAATTCTTTTTGGATGTTAGCCCCACATCTCCTTTGTCTATAATAAATAACATTTGCGTATCCCTAAGTTGCTACACACATTGTGTAGGTTGCTAATTGTTTGAAACTTGTACATAACTGAACCTAAACCACAAATTGGAACCTAATTGTGACTTTTTTATTTTGTATTTATATATGATTGTGTATCCTTAAATTGTTAATTATGTTGTGTAATCTGATAATTGTTTGAATCTTGTAAATCACTGCAACCTAAACCACAAATTGGAACCTTATTGTAACTCTGTGTGTGTTATGTATGGTTGTGTCCCAAAATTAATAATTGTTATTTGACTTCATACCTCACACGAACCACCTGACCCGACCCATTTAAGTTAAGAAACGTTATGGTTTTGAATCCTAATTCACTGCTCATCAGCTAATAACGTACATTTATGTGTCGCAGGCCACAACATGCAACCCGCGTGTTTGATATGATTGAGGACTTCTATATTGGAGAGCTAGAGAAATTATGATATATAACGTGTTAATCATGCAGGATTTGTAATTTCTTTTCATAATCATGACATAGATTCATTGCTTGGATGCCATTTTTTTTCCTTCTGTTTGAAACGTGATGAGATTCTGTCATTGATGAATGTAAGACTGTCATGTCTTCATCAATATATCTCGATAAAATATTCTTATTGTTTTATAATTTTTTCCTTCTGTTCGAAGGACCCATCTAGTGCTGCATGATGTTTTGATGGTTCATGGCGAATCCGTTCACAATGAACAAAAAAAGGACCGTTTGTGCAATAATCCAGAAATAGTTGCAAAAATCTTTGCATAAAGAAATTACACATTTCATTTTCAAATAAAGTATAACTCCACTAGTACTCTTTTCCATATTCACGGAAGAATGTGGATAGCATAAAGTTGTTTAATTTTATTAATTAATTATTAAAGTGTTTAACTTTTTTTTTAATGACTGATTAGTAGTTAGAAGTTAGTGATATCAAGTTAGTACTAGGTTAAGAGATTATTGGCATTAAAGTGCAACTATTACTTAAACAATTTATTAAGTTATATTATATCTTATTGCTAATCATATTAATCACGTGGCTGAGTTTATTTTTTTTTTCTTTCTTTTGTGCTTTAGTTTGTTTTAAATATAGCAAGTTTAAAACTAATTAACAATTGCTTGATCTTTTATTTTTAATAATCTTTTTTTAACTTTTAAATACCACCTAGACATTTAAGGATTTAAACTCATATATTTTTACAAAGGACTATCTACAATATTTTATTTTATTTCCTTAATATAATCTTAATAATCGGTGATTCATATAACATATACGTTTTACAATTCCAAACATATGCTTTATATATAACGCTATCATGATTCTCAACACTAATTTTTACAAATCATGTGAAACACACCCTTGAGACGTATTTTTCTATCTACTTATAAATATACATGGAGTTCAAATCTGACCAGTCGTGAAGTGTGTTCTGATATCACATTCATTATTGGAAAAATATTAAAATAGGATGAAGATGTTCCCTCATCCATCTTCGTATATCGTTTTTCCCCATTGAATTTAAATAAAGGTTTAACGGCGGACACTTGCAGATTCATTATTCAACACCCTCTTTTCTTCACTAAAATAATAATATTAAGAAGAAGAACCACAAAAACCAGTGCTCCAATGGCGGATTTCAAGAAAGCTTCAATTCTCAACTCTATTGATCTCTCCTCCCCCGATATCCCCACCTCTGTATCCTTGCTTAAACAGGTCCCTCTTACCTCTCTCTATACATACATATATGTATATATTGATTTTGTGTATTTGTTTATAGATGCTTGTGTATATATAGTGATTGTGTTCTACAATTGACATGATTTAGGGGATATGACTAGTAAAAAATCATTTCTTTTTGATGTTTTGAGGTTTAACATGAAGTGATTGATTTGGGTGTTTTACATGATTGTTAATCTGTTGATTTGATGTGATTCATAGGCATGTATGGAATCAGGGTTTTTCTATGTTACCAATCATGGAATCAGTGAGGAGTTTATGGATCATGTTTTCACACAAAGCAAAAACTTTTTTGATCTTCCATTGGAGGAGAAAATGAAGCTTCTTAGGAATGAAAAACATCGAGGCTACACGCCTGTTCTTGATGAACTTCTTGATCCTGATAATCAACTCCATGGTTTGTTCGAATTCATGAATAGTTTTCAGTAGTCTGGAATGAAAACCTAAAACTTTTGTCATCTAATATTGTTGTAGGTGATTATAAGGAGGGATTTTACATAGGTGTTGAATTGCCTGAAGATGATCCCGAAGCTCAAAGGACATTTTACGGGCCAAATTTATGGCCCGACTCAGGTATTAAGCAAGTTTTGATGAGGGTCAGGGGGTGTTTGGATGTGCGTTTAGAAAGTGATTATTTTCTATTGAATAATCGGGATTATTAAATAATCAGCTGTAGTAAAACAGGCTTGACTGTCTGAATAGGTTTATGCTCTTTAAAGCTGTGAAACTAGATACTCATGTGTTTGATGAATTCTGACTATTTAAGGAACCAACAGATAAAATGACTAAAAGATACATTTTTTAATTAAGAAATGAAAATATCTTATTTGACCTGCAAAATTATCAGATATCCAAAAGTGGATTCAAATATCCAAACATTAAAGAGTTCAATTATCAGATAATCAGTTTCAAAACGTAAATTCAATCATCCGTTTAAAATTCTATGTTTCTCTGCAATATTCAAGCTGTAAATATTAAATGATTTTGGTGAATTTAGTAAGTTTTTTGATGTTGTTGACAGATCTTTTACCTGGATGGAGGCAAACTATGGAAAAATATCATCAACAAGCTCTGTTAGTTTTCTTAAGCCTCTAAACTATAGATAGACAAACAAATTTATAAAAAAGTTGACCTTTACTTCTGACATTTTTAGGGAAGTAGTTAGAAAAACTGCAAGGCTCATAGCTCTTGCACTTGATCTAGATACCAACTTTTTTGAACAACCTGAAATGCTTGGGAAGCCAATCGTGATCTTACGGTTGTTGCATTATCCAGGTGGAAAGTTAAAATCTTTTAAAAGTATTCATTTCATTTTCCATGTTTTCAACATCTGTGTTATAAAAGAGGAAAAAGAAGTTGGTTTATGTTGCAGGTCAAGTATCCGAGCCTGCAAAGGGGATATATGGGGCTGGTGCACACTCTGATTACGGTTTGATTACTCTCTTGGCAACCGATAGTGTTTCTGGACTCCAAGTATGCACCAAATATTAGCCACTATACATCTCCTTATAATTTCCAAATAATTTGATCATTTTTTTTATAAAATTTGTCTAGATATGCAAAGACAAAAATGCGAAGCCTCAAGTGTGGGAAGATGTTAAACCGTTAAAAGGGTAAAGCAGTAAAATATTTACATCATAGACAATGATGAACGATGTTGTTCTTAGCTTTTACATTTATGAATCATATGTATGCTTCAGAGCATTTGTGGTCAATCTTGGCGATATGCTGGAACGATGGAGCAATGGTATTTTCAGGTATAAGTGTTGTCCTGGTGTGTGTCATTGTTTTGCAAGGTTTGACTTTTGGAAAGTTTGACTTTTCTTGATTTGACTTTTATTGATTTGTTCAACATCTCTAGTTTTTGAAAAATTTAAGTGCTGATTTGGAATCCCACATAAACAATCATTTTGTTTTTGTTTTCAGGTCAACATTGCATCGAGTGTTGAGCAACGGGCAAGAGCGATATTCTGTATGACCACTTCTGATACTAGACGATTTTATTTCTTCTGGATTGTTTCTTTCCAACTATGTCTTCTTTGTACAAAATTGAAAAAAAGTTACCGTTAAAGCAACCACCAATTCATACTAATCTGTTACCTTCTTTTGTATGAGCAGATTCCATACTTTGTGGAGCCTAGTCATGATTGTATGGTTGAATGCTTACCTACATGCCAATCAAGCGAAAACCCTTCCAAGTAAGTATTCAACGATATCATTGGTAAGAAGGTTATTGATAGGGCCCATGAATTATAATTATAAAAATTTCTGTAAATGTAAATGTAAATGTAAATATAAATACGATATACAACACACTTGACACATTTTACTTGATGCTTATACTTGTTTATTGAATCTTGATCGTGTTAGGTTTCCTACTATTAAATGTGAAGCGTACCTTCTTCAACGATATAATGACACCCATGCCGATCTTAGTTCATACAACAAAGCCTGAATTCGAGTGGCAATGGAGAGTTTGTTGCATTGAACAATGCGGGTTTTAGCAGGAACAAACCAAGTTGTTTTGATAGTAATTGTGTCTCATACAAATAATATCTTTTATATGAAGCAGTTGATATACATCAACTTTTTATATCAAGTGTTTTGCATCATCTTTATCACATATTTTGTGATTGTTTTTTTTAGATATAAATATCGAGTAAAATTGGTGGATTTAAGATAAAAGATCAGAGGAACAAGCAACTTAATATGACAAGACTGAAGGAAAATATAAATAATGTAATGATTTCAAAAGTTTATTTTCGGAACTAAATACATAATTCACACCATAACCACTGAATATATAAAGATTCCAACATACAGCGAAAGAACACAAAAGCAAGATAACAAAACTCAGATAGAGCAAACACTTTGGACAACATAGGAGTTAGCTAATTGTTTATCTGTAGCTTCGGTAGTTGGGGGTGTACATACAACTCTCAGCATACTTCACCAGATCAGCAGGGCGGGGAAGACGTGTTGCCAAACCTGTAATATATTCAGACAGTTTCATTAATCAAAGTAAGAACATGAGATACAATTATCTCATTCCGAATTTCAAACAGTAAGAACACAAAAGAAAATGTGTCACTAAAATAGGAGGCACTTTTGACACGTGTACTTTTAAATAAGCGTTCCAGGTAGTTGTTCTATCTCGATCAAGTCAAAGGGTAATTATAAAAAAAGTAGTCTTAAAACTGGTCAAAAGCGGCCCAAAATAGAACTTATAATTCATTTTGTTCAGTTCTTTAAATTACTATTTAAATACAAAATTTTGTAATATCCAAGTTTGGGAAATAAGTTTTTGGATCAAACCAACCAGAATTGTTTTGACTGATACAAAAAGTCGTCAATTTGCCATCTCTACATGATATAAAACAGGGCTTACCAAGGTCATATGCTTTAGCAGCAACATTTGCAGCTATATGAGCTGAAATCTTTCTGATGTTAGTGAGTGGAGGGTAAATCATCCCTTTATCATAGTGCTCCTGTGTTACTTGATTAGCCAATGCTTCAGCTGTAACAATAAAACAAAAGTTTAATTCTACAATGCCTCAGCAGTTTGAACAGATACATAAAAATGTCAATATCTGTAATGCAATCTTTGTGGTAAGAAATATAATTACTACTTACATGCCGCCAAAAGCATCTCGTCATGTACACGGATTGCACCAGAGATGACCAACCCAAAACCAAGTCCAGGGAAAATGTAAGCATTATTTGCCTGGATTTAAATCAATACAAAATAATGTGAGTATGTATGATTGATGTCCAAAAAGACTTTAACTGTACAAGTAAGAGTATTACCTGGCCAGGAATGAAGAGGTTGCCATTGTATTCATAAGGATCAAAAGGACTACCACTGGAAAATATTGCACGGCCCTAGTGACAATGATTGATTAAATCTTAAAGTCTGTGTCAACATGAGGATTTTCTTTCCCTTTTTATAATATGGAAGTTCAAAGTAGCTAATTTTAGTTACCTGGGTCCAGGTGTAAGCTTGTTCAGCGGTGCACTCGGCTTGTGAGGTTGGATTGGAGAGAGCCATAATAAGCGGTCTCTGCAAACAATAATTTGTTTGTTATTTTAGTTTGCGTCCCTTGTACATGAATAAGTAGGGGTGACAAATTTGTCCCTTTACTTATGAATGGGTTGATTTGAGTTATGTTACATGTCTAATGGATATACAAATTTTGATTAAAAAACAACTCAAACATGACAAAGTCACCCTATGTGTATTCTAAATGAATGAAAAACTTCTAGATGATATAACTTTCATAATCACATCTCAGACAAACCAGTCATAAATGCGTTAAGAATTTTGCACGTGTCTTTCATGTCAAACCAACACTACTCGTTCGGACCTGTACAAATAATTATCCGTTTCTGACCCAAAAACGTTTTGACCGGTTGCCCAACCCACGGTCCTGCACATTTTTCCACCTCAATGTGTGTGTACACGAGCACATGTGTGTGTTTTTGAGAGAGAGAGAGAGAACCTCATTAAAGGCTGCCATGGCCTCAACCACGTCCTGCGTAAACGTTTGTCCTACCCCAGATGTTCCAATTAGAACAGATGGTTTGATGGCCTGGTGATTATTGGAGATGATATTAATTGTCATGAAAAAACAGTAAGAAAAATATTATCATGAATGGTGAAATTTCATAGAAATTGCCTCACCTTGACAGCATCTAAGAGAGTTGATAAAGGCTCGTGTTCATGAGCCCATGGTTTCTTAAAGTGCTGAAGGGTTTCTTTACGAGAACTAACAATTAATCCCTGAAGAAGCAGTCATGTAAGAAGCATTATTAAAGAGAATAAAAAGTATAAATCCACGTGTACCAACCTTAGAGTCCACAAGCCATATCTTCTCACGAGCCTCGTCAATGGGTATATTTGTCTATAAAAGATGTAACAAGATGATGAGAAAAGCATCAATTATTAGGTAATACAACTAAAACAAAATCTTAATGCATAAAGCTGTACCTTTGTTGATATTTCAAGAGCTATAAGCTCTGCTATACCAGTCCCTGCCTAAAATACAAAGGTTTATAGGATATCAGTGAAATTGAAGAGTCAATTCCTCTCATAGAAACTTCTCAGTAAAGGCATGTGTTATCAGTTTTATGAACAGATTCTTTATCAGTTAGTATTCCCAGATTCTTAAGAATTCTTTTTGTTTGTTTGTGTGTGTGTGATGGGAGGGGAGAGGTTTGTCAGGCCAGGTTGGATAGTGGTTATAACTGATATTTTTTTCATGCCAAGTCAGGTTGGGTTGTTGAATATGATACAATAACAATGTAATATTGTGCATATAACAATTTAGCAAGTTGTATACATCAACAATACACTCTTGGTGACTTCCGGCCCATTTGATTGATTTCCATTTTAGCTGAACTTTTTAATTTTACTAATCTAAACTGTAAGAAAGAGAACATAACTGGAATAGGCCCATTTTGTTCTCAAAACAATAAATTTGTGGACGTAAAAAAACAGCTTGACTTATGTGCACACTCAGATGCTCATTTTTCCAGGTTCCAGGGATTAAAATTAGGCTTAAAGTGGGAATATAAAATAAAAGTCTTACTTCCCCAGCACCAAGGAACAAGAATGTGTGATCAGCCAAGCTACCACCAAGTAATTTTAGTGATGCAACAAGACCCGCAAGAACCACAGATGCAGTCCCCTGCAACCAAATAATCAAAGTTATACAAGCGTTCATAGATTAGTACAGCAGGAATCTATCAATCAACCACATATTATACCTGTATATCATCATTGAACACCAAATGACTGGTTCTATATTTGGCCAACAGCTCAAATGCATTGTGGTTTGCGAAGTCTTCAAACTGCAAATTTTGGACAGTACCAGCATAAGGGTGCATGAAAAGATGGATTTATGACTGTAAATTTAGAAGACCTATGGGTTATTTACCTGCACGAGGACCTTTTCACCATAGTTCTGCTTGACTGCAGACATGAACTCTTCAAGTAAATCATAATATTCCTGCAGAAACAGTAGATGTTATACCTTTCCTCTATATATCAGAGAAAAGACATGATTAAGGTAACAATAAATCTTAGGGGTTGAAACAAACCAACCCGAGCTCACCTAAGCTCGAGCTGGGCTCGTATAACTTAGCAGAGTTCGAGCTCGGCTCGTCTCGAGCTCTATTTCCAAAACTTGAGCCTAGCTTGTGAAAATTTTTAAAGCCCAATTTACTTGTTTATTTTTTATTTATATAAATATATGAATAATTTTATATATCTACAACTATAAGTTTACATATATAATATGATGTATATTATTTAGGTACTTTTATCATAATTATATTATAGTACCTATTGTGTAATATATATTTTATACCTTAGAAAAAATTTAGTATATTTATATAATTTATAGGCTCATTTAGGCTGATATATGAAGCTCAGGCTCGGCCACGCTTATTAAACGAGCTTAAATTTAGGCTCGATCTTGGGCTCGGGCTCATTTAAGCTCTGCTCGATTGGTACTTTTAGCAATCCGATCTAGATAGCTTATGAGCGGCTTGGCTCATTATACCCCTAATAAAGCTACGCAATTTTAATGACCTTGATTTAGTATGAAAAACCTCAATGTACCTTCCCTGTGGCCCTCTTTTGTCTAAGACCAATATAAAACTCATCATCCAAAAGCTTCTGATTGTTAGTACCCACATCAATTGTAATAGGCAAGCACTACAATAGCAAGTTGAAAGAGCATAATTAATTTTACATTAAACCGATTTGAACATTGGAAATGTAGATATCTGCCTACTAATTAAATACGAAATCAAGAGATTCTAGTAAGGCTTACCGCAGAAGGCCTAACTCCTCCAAGGGCAGTATATAAAGCAAGTTTGCCAACTGGAATTCCCATGCCCTGTACAAATTCAGAAGTTCGGTTATTGAACTGCAATACAGTCGCGTCTGATAAAACTTAATGACATTGATGAAACATAGTTATAAAGTAAGGAAAATTAGCTTATATTACCTGACACCCAAGATCTCCCAATCCCAAGATACGCTCACCATCCGTCACCACAATAACTTGAATATTCCTCTCAGGCCAGTTCCTGAGTACCTCAAGAATCTTTCCCCTGTAAATTTAGGTTATTGAATCATCAAGTCATACTGATTTGGAGTAATTTACATCAAGTATATACAATTCAATCTAACAGCCATACTTCTCTTTTAAACTAATGTAGAGACCCTGAGGTCGCTTGAATATACTCCCATATTTCTGGCAAGCCTCACCAACTGTGGGAGTGTACACAACTGGGAGAAGTTCTTCTACATTATCAATAAGAAGCTTGTAGAACAGCCTCTCATTTCGCTCCTACAAACCATAACAGAACAAATATGAACGACTAAATATAACAATCTTGAGTAACAATGATCATCTTCGAAAACAGCACAAATTCAACATGTGAAATATGTTGATTCATAAGAAAACGAATATGGACCACTAATCCCTTTATCGATAATCATCTTGACAAACAGCACATCCAACTTTTGAAATATGTTGATTACTGGAAATCAAATTAAAAAAGAAAAACTCGATAATATTTAAAATGATACCTCGAGTTCCATCATAGCCACATATCTATGCAAGGGAACTTCATAACTGCGGATATTTTGCATCAATTTCTTCTCCTGGTGAGTCATAAACACAAACTTTCTTTATATAAATGTAATGACATTTTTGCACAAATGTTCATGGAGATTTTAGGAGAAATGCAAACCTGAAGCTCCTGTGTTGCGACGGCCGGAGGCAACAGACCACGCAAGTAATGGGAATCTCTTTCCCTCTCGGTGAACGCAAGCCCCTTGTTATGGTGTGGATCCCTCAGCAAAGTGTATCCACTAGAAACAATAATCTTTTGCAGTTACAGAAAAATCCGAGAAGATAATCCAAGTTTGTATATGAAATTGGTTTATTTCTTAAAACTATCTATCCATTACGCAAGGTTTAGAAAGGAAAAAAAAACCATGTTTTAAGAATTCTCAAACACATCATCAATAAAAAAAATCACATCTATCACTATCAACGCACCCTTTCACCACTAAACCCTCACACCAAAAAACCCCTAACTAATTGATTGAATCAGCACAATTCCATTAGTTTATGTAAATTAAACAAGCAAAAGTCTGTAAATCGTCAAGGTCAAAGGTCAATTCACCATCAATTAACAAATAAATCCAAACTTGATCAAACGGATCGAAAGGTGATTGCAGCCAACAAATCTACTTACTCGAACAAATTCAGCATCTAGAACAACAAACATACATCCAAAAGCTTCCTATCAACTTAAAAAAAACAGATCGTAACAACTAACAAGCTCATTAAACATACAACTCAAATCATCCAAGCCTAAATTGAGATAATAAACAGTCAAATAACTAATGAAGGGAGTTTTGATCATTTCACGATGAGGATGAATACTAATGTTATACCTTGCAACAGAAACAGTCCACGGGGTGATGAGTTGGTCCTCGGAGGCACGGTCTTCACCGTAGACGTCATCAACGCCACCGCCCACGGCGGAGCTGTGGTCAACCACCGACTCTCCGTCCTTCATCTGCTTCAATGTGCTCGCCATTTTTCTTCGTTACTCTTTCAAATAATCAAATCTCAAAAATTATGTGATCAACTCTTACATGGTGCACGTATATATATATATATATATATATATATATATATATATATATATATATATATATATATATACACACACACCCCCCATTCCCAAGTTGCCTACCGATTTTTTTCAAACATGTCATGGTCAAAACGCGTGTTTATTTACGTAATTCAAACCAACAATTATTTTATTATATTAAAGGTGTATTTCCCTCACTAATCAGTTATTTATTTGTGGTGGTAAAAAAATTAGTAAAACAATATCTTCTTCTATCGGGTCAAGTTAGTTGAGTTTTAATATATATATATACAAGTTTACGGTACAAAGTTGAAAAAATGTACGAAGTGTGCGAAGTAATTCCAACCATTGATTTAGGAGATGAACAGTTCAGATTAAAGACGAAATAATCACGCATGGAATGATGACTGGAGGGGTAAAATCAGAAATAGCTTACAATTGTTGACTTTTTTTAAACTCCTTCAGTTTTTTTAATCATATATAACTTTTTTATACGAGGTTATTTTTTTAAAAAAATTACATCATAAAATTTAGCATTTTATTCTCTTTAATTTAATTATAGTATTGCTATACTTTTTTTTTTTTTAAATCAACACTTTAAAAAAAAAACGTCTATATGATGTGCGTATAACTTGCGTAATTATGAACATAACTTGCATAATTATCATAAAACTTGCGTAATTATAAATATAACTTGCGTGATTATTTTTTATAACGTGAGTAATTTTTCTTTGCGTAATAATAAATATAACTTGCGTAATTATGAATATAACTTGCATAATTATGTACCTTTTATGCGTAATTGTAGCGCGGACGAAACTACCCCTGCGCCAAAAAAACACGTGTCACGCTCTGGTGACTTCGTACGCTTCGCACGAAAATTAGACTTTGTATAGTAATCGTCCCCTACTTATATATATATATATATATATATATATATATATATTTAAAATAAGATAAAAATACAAAATGTTAAAAGTAAAAAAAAAGGTAACTGTAAAAATAAAGAGTAAGAGTAGGACTTACATATAATAGCAGCGGAGGACAGTTAAGGAAACGAGAAAATCTTCACCAAATACGTAGGTTTATGCAAAATGTCGAAGGTGAAGAAAGGTAAAAAAAAACTCTTTTTTTATCACGAGGTAAATGAAGTATATTATAAAAAACGAGAGATGAAACTAAGTACTGAAGGATATGCTAAGGAGTTTCAGAAAGGATTTAGTGTGCCATTGAGATAATAAGAAAGCAGAGATTTTTTATTGAGTTATCTGGTGTGTGTTACAATGAAGGGATTGCCCTCTATTTATAGGCCAGATACAACCACTGTTTTATATTCAAAAGGAAAAAACAACGGCTACAATTTAAAGTTAAAAAGATGACAAACTACATTATTTACATTGAATAAAGGAACCATGTTATGAGCATATCTCTGAGCCATTGATTTCACTAGGGTTGTCTTCCATTTCATTCTTGAGTGGATAAATGACCGTCTTCTGCTGATTTCAATAGGGGTTGTCTCCCATGTGAGATTATTCCTTATTTTTTAAAAATCCCTATGAGTGCTGTCTATAGAAACTGGTGTACCTGGAGCATTATTTTCTTCTACGTCAGAATCTGCTAGGTTTATAATATGTTTTAATTCGAGGAGGTCACTTTCCCCTGCAAATGGTAGAAGCATACTCTAGTTCTGTTTAGCATTTATATGTATATAATGCCCTTCAGCAAGAAGTCTAAATTGTACCCAATGAAAATATTCTGGTAGATATGGGATTTGCTGATGTTTTTTTAATGAACTTTTCTAAAGTGTTGGTTTGTATTTTGGAGGAACATTGGGCATAATATTTGTATTTATATAGGACTTATCTAACCGGGGCATGTTGGAAAAATTTGTCTGTAGTAACTGCTAATTTTTCTAAATAATCATTGGTAGTAACTTGGTGGTCAATAAAGATTCTTTTATGTGAAGGTATGTAAGTGTAGGAATCGACATGGGGGAATGAAGCAAAAATTTTACAACCTATATCAGGAGGAAATATATGTGTAGCAATGTTTCCTGTTGTCATTATAAATTTTTCACCCAATCGGTTAAAGAGAAGCTCTGTTTTGTTGTTTAATCTGAATTTCATATAATCAATCATACCATGATGGTAGAATTGAACTATTTCATCTTCAGATAATACTCGTGTAGGAGGAAATACTTATAAAAGGAGAAGGCCTGTTCCATTTCCCTCATCATTTGTTCTTTCAACAACTCTTAACCTTGAATTTAATGTGTCTCCAAAGGCTAGATCAACTAGTTTTTGTTGTAATTCGTATAGAATTGAAGGAAATTCTGTACAAATCTTCTCCGAGACGATTTATTTAAATTCTAGAAAATGGTCAATGACCGGTTTTAAAAAATGTCTCCAAGGTGTATAAAGTATCCTTATTTTAAACACGTCATAACTACTGTTTAAAACTGTATCGTTTCTTTCTTTTTGCTCGAGCTTTTGTAATAACTGTCTGTTTTTCGAATTCGATCATTTCTATCTTTTATTTTAAAAGAATATTTTCATTTCTCTCTTGTATAAAATGTGTGTTTTTTCCTTGTTCTAAAAGTTGCTCTTGCAAGTTTGCAATAAACTCTTCTTGTGCTTTAATTAATTTTTCATGATCAGCTTTTGCTATTTCTAAAAATGTTTGAATTTCTTCGGATTCAATGTAAAAACTGTTTATCTCAAAATGTTCTCTCACTGTTTCTAAGGCTTGTGAAAAAGTTATAAAGCCTTTACGGATTGGCTTGGGACATTGAATATATTTATCCACTGTTTCCCATTTATTAAAAAGGCCAACTTTAGTACCACGAAAAATAACATAATAGGTAAACTTGAGCCTTGATTTTTCAGGTGTTTCTGTTCTTTGTTCGTGGAAATAAATACTTAAAGCATTTAACACCTGTAATTTGAAAGTTGAAGCTTGAGGTATGGTTTGGATGTGCCAGAAATTATCTAGCTGACGCTGTTGTTTTTCAGTTAACATCATTCCGATGATTGGTCGGAACTTTGTATTCGAATCATTACACTTTTGTAAATCGTAACTACCAAATATAATGATCGAATTTTGTGTGTTTGTCCTTTGTGTAAATTGTTTATTTTTTGGAGGTCGAACAGCTGTAGTCTTCGATTGACTCGGATTGTAGAATTGTGTAGTATTGTTGAAGTCAATAATTGAGGCGGGCAACTGTCTAAAACTGTGTTTTTGATGCCCTCATTGACTGACTCGTAAGCTTTTCTGTCTTCTCTTCTTTAGATTATATACTCATTGGAGAAGGCTGTGTAGGCTGTATAAGCTTAGCTTTTCCTTTATCTTTCTTCCTGTCCATCTTAGAACAAAAGTTTATTAATGTTTCGAGACAACATATCGGCTATCCAATTGTTTTTCCTTTAATATGTTCACATTTTATAACATATCCACTTCCTTGAATGATATTTTGTAAGTTAACCCATCGAGTCCTGTTTACCTTTTTTACTTTGATTATTTTTTATAAACTTTACAATGGCCTCGCAATCAGTTCTAACTGTAAATTCTTTATGTATAAAAATTCTAAATTTTTCTAAAGCATAGATTAATGCTTGAATTTCAAAATCGATGCTTGCCCAACTTGTCTTATTTTGGAAATTGCCACTAGCATAAGCACAAATTTTTTCTTCTTCTCTATGGTTATATTTGTTTGGTTTGCAAAGGAGAACTGCACCCCAACCTTCTTTGCATCCATCTGTTTCAATAATTATATAGTCTGTGACTAATGACAATTCAAATTGTTTAATATTGCTTACTGCATTTTTTATTTCTTTCATTAACTTTATATCTTCCGTGTTAAAATATTTTTGTCCATTTTTCGTTGTTTTACTATATAATGGCCCCTACTAACTTTGACAAATTTGGAATAAATTTTCTTGCGTAATTTACTAATCCTAAAAATACTTGTATTTGTTTTAAGTTTTCAAATTTTTTTGGAAAATCTAATATTTTAGTAGAAATATGTGATTGTAATTCTATTTTTCCATCTCTTATTTCTAGACCAAGAAATGATATTTTTCTTTTAAATAATTACAGGACCGGTTAAAGGGATGGTCAATACAATCAGTCTCATAATGAGGAGAGTGTTAGAACACTTAACAGATCAAATAGGAAACCAGGTTTTGATAAATGATGCTAAGAACACAAGTAAACATTTGAGACAGAACTAAGAACAAGAACAAGCAAGTATGATTTTAAAAAATGATGTATATTGCTCTTAAGTTCTTTTACAAGTGTTACAAAGCATTAAAAAGAAATACAAGGACCTGAGATACTTTATACTACATCCTACAGCCGGCCATACTTTGAAGGTCAGCTGAAAACACTAATCTAGACAACAAGATCAATGTAAAGTCAAAAGGCAGATTGTCTTTTGACTAGTGATTATGACATGCCATAGCTCAAATCCTAATATATTATAAAAGGATAAAGGTTACACAGTAGTAAGTTACAGACCAAAGACCATAATCTACAGTTTACAAAAGCATGGACCTTATCACCAACTCATGCAAGTTGGTGAGTCATCAGAGTTGCAGCAGAAAGTATGTCAGCTTTATGAAAAAGTAGATCAGAGAAAGCATGTTCTCTCTGTCTTCAGAAGAAATCAGTCTTCTATTCATTGGCTTCGGAAGACTTTGTTTTTGAAGCTTCGGAAGACTTCACCTTTGGCTTCGGAAGATTTGGTCTTTGGCTTCAGAAGATTTTACACTTAGAATAATTTTTGTTGAGGAGTGTAAAACTTTCAAAGTAACTTCTACCTTGACATCAGTGCATGCATGCAGGAAGCTCCTTGATTGTTTTGATTTTTTTGGTTGCATCAGCCTTATGATATGACCTTACAAACTCCCCCTAGGCTGATGCTACCAAAACAGAAAAGTTATTCAGAAGTTGACAGTCCTCATTAGGATCAAGACCATTCCTTTCTTCATCATCTGGTCAGGATCCCTTAGACTCTCATAATACCTTCTCATGTCATAGAGATCATGCAGAGGAAGATCAAGCATGTCTTGCCAGAAATAGACATCTTGACCTCCTTGATCTCTGATGACATACCATATGTATGGATTAGCATCAAAGGTCCAGGACAAGATGATTCTTCCAGCTACAAGAGGCTCTGCTTGAATTGGAGTTGGTTGAGCAGCCTCTTCATGCACTACCTCAGGATGCTCTGACTCATCCTGCGGTTTAGAGGTGGATGCCTTTGACTTCTTCTTGGGAATACTCTTCATGGCCATCCTGTTCCTCCTCTTTGAGGTCTTTAACTAAAAGGACTAGCCTTCAGCACCAGGTTGTATCTGTTATGTCTCTCTCAGTTGGGTTCTCTTCTCTAAAATGTTCAGAAGGAAAGGGAAGAGGGCCTTGTTATGGATCAGAAGATGAAGTTGGATGAGATTCAGCTCTTGGTCCAGGTTGTGTTGTCTCAGGGGGTTCAACCTTTACCTAGGTTGAGCCAGACTTGGTGGAGAATGCAAGTCAACAAGCTCTCCCTTTTTAATCTTCTGCTTGATCACTCTGATATGCTCATCCATAGTGGATAGAGACATTGGACCAAGCCTCCTTCCTGAGAATCCATAAAGCTTCAAGAAGCTCATCATCCTTTGTCTATCAGCAGACTTCTTTTGGCTCTTTTAGATGATGGTTCTTGACTTTGCATATGCCTGATAGAGTCCTGTGGCACTCAGGTAGTTGATCATGTTCAGTCTATCAGCTTCCTGAGGTTGTGCAATTGCCACAACCTCTGTCTTAGGACTTTCTTGAATTGGGGAGAGGGTAAGAACATGCTTGTAGAGCCTGCTTTGTCTCCTTTCTTCCTTTTGGACAATTCCTTATCAGCCAGTTTATTTAGTTCATCTAAGAGGAGAGAGAGTAGTTCATCCACATTGTAGTTTCTAGTCCCCAAGTAGTTTATTCTGGCTGCCCTCAACTCATCATCCTAAGTATTTGGGCAGGGGGCAGCCCTGATGACAGCTTCCATGAAGCCTGGAGACTCTTTTGAACTTTCTCCCCTTAGCTTCCTCTTCCTCTCTCTTTTCTCCTCCTCAATCTCCTTAGAAGTCAGTTTCCTTTACCTTTTGTCACTCATAGGCCTTGGTGACTTAGGGTGGAGAGAGCTTTGGCCTTTATTGCTTGATTCAGCAGTCAAGCTCTGGCCAGAGAGAGAGGTTGTGAAGCATCTTCACTAGCTGGTGCCTCACTGAGGATAGAGGATGTTGAAGTAGTTCATGTGACAAGGTTCACAGGTTCTATCATAGGGCCTTCGGTCAAGGTTTCCCCTTCAAAGCTAATCTTAGGGTCCACCTCAACATCCAGTTGACCAATGACGTTGCCCAGTTGACTTTGTCTTCTTCTATATCTGAACTCTTCAACAATCCTGTCTTGAATCCTCTCATCCAGTCTGTCAGCTTGCCTATGTTAACATGGGTTAGCAAGTGACATATGGACTAGAGGAAGACTGTCATAGTAGTTCAAGGTCTAAAAGTTGAAGACCTCTTATTGCCCCTGAAATCTATGTAGTATCAGGGTTCTTCTATCAGCATCATACCTCCATCCCATGATTGGGTTCCCAGAGTGATGAGATGGCGATGACATATCCCTTGGAATACCCTCCTCAAACAAACTTTATATGAGTGAGTCCATATCAATGTAGACTTGAGGAGGTTGCTGAGTATGGACCATTGCAAGTGAGGGTGGTGAATCTTTAAAGTTCAGACTCTATGAAGAACTCCCAGGTTCTATGATTGTTTGGACTTTCTCCCTCTTTTTGGTAGCATCATCTTCTTGCATAAGTGAGCTTGGGGTTGGGTCTGTCACATCCTCAGGTTCTTGTGGACCTGGTTGAGTTCTCCTGAGTGGTCTCTCAGCTGACTTGCCCTTGAGATCGATGATCTCAAGTTGCTGGTCATTGACCCTCCTTTGTAAGACAGTCACCTGAGATTTCAGGTGACTTGTCTTTGAAACTAAATATGTGCATGTTTTTGTCAGTTTTTACACTTTTAGTTTCAGACTCCCCTCATCTTCATTAGCGTTCTTGATGAATCCAAATTTCTTGATCTCTTCATCAAAACATTGATTCCAACTTCTCGATGCTTATTTCAATCCATAGATTGATTTCTTTAACTTGCATACTTTATTAAGATGTTGTGGATCGACAAAACCATCGGGTTGAACCATATAGACATTCTCTTTGAGATGTCCATTAAGGAAAGCAGTTTTGACATCCATTTGCCAAATCTCATAGTCATAATATGTAGCTATGGAAAATAATATCCTAATTGACTTTAGCATTGCCACAGGTGAGAAGGTCTCATCATAATCAACCCCTTGAGTTTGAGTGAAACCTTTTGCTACAAGTCTTGCTTTATTAGTATCCAAGTTTCTATGCATATAGGTTTTCTTCTTGAAAACCCACTTACATCCAACCGGTTTGGATTTAAGCGGTGGCACAACCAATTCCCATACTTGGTTTTCATACATGGATTGCATCTCTACGTTCATGGCTTCAAGCCACTTATCACAATCGGAATTGGACATTGCATCATGGTACGTAGTTGGTTCATCCGAGTCAACTACATAGCATCCATTCATGAAAAATCCATATCTTTCGGGTGGATAGCTAGTTCTACCAGATCTGCGAACGTTTTGTGTGTATTGATCAACCACTTGATCATTATCAACAACCTTTTGTTGATTGCTAATATCAACCAAATGTGTATCGGCTTGTGGTTATCGATCCTCATCAAGTTCCACTTTTCTATTGGTAGTTCCTTCCATAAGGAACTTAGTTTCCAAGAACTCAACCTTTCGAGCAATAAATACCTTTTGCTCTGTTGGATTGTAGAAGTAATATCCCATGGAGTCTTTGGGATATCCTATAAAGATACACTTAGTGGATTGGCCTTATAACTTGTTTAGGGTGTTCTCCTTAACATAAGCTTCATAACCCCATACTTTTAAATATGATAACGATGGAACTCTTCCATGCCATATTTCAAAAGGTGTCTTATCCACTTTCTTGGTTGGGGCCATATTCAGAATACGGGCCGTGGAGAGCAATACGAAACCCCAAAATGATAGAGGCAGTGTGCTTCTAGCCATCATAGATCAAACCATATCCAATAGGGTTTGGTTTCTCCTTTCAGACACACCATTATGTTGTGGTGTTCCTGGTGGAGCAAGCTGTGAGACAATCCCGCAACTCCTGAGATGATCTTGAAAGGCATCACTAAGGTATTCACCTCCTCTATCCGAATGAAGAACTTTGATTGTTTTGTTGAATTAATTTTCTACTTCATTTTTGAAGATTTTGAACATTTCAAAAGCTTCATCTTTGTGTCTTAACAAGTACACATAACCATAATGACTATAATCGTCGATGAAGGTAATGAAGTATCTTTCACCATTCCTTGTCATTGCTTTAAAAGGACCACATACATCCGAATGTATGATTCCTAATAAATCTTTTCCCTTTCGTTAGTCCCATTAAAGGGTTTCTTGGTCATCTTTCCTTGTAAACAAGATTCACACTTGTCAAATGAACCGTCTTCATTTGCTTCCAAAAGACCATTCTTTTGAAGTGTTTGAATGTAATTCTTGTTTATGTGACCAAGACGACAATGCCAAAGATATGTTACTTAAACCCATTTTAAGTTTCTTGGTGCTTGATTGGTATACCGAGTTATTAAAGGATGAGTCATCATGAATCATTTCATAAATACCATTAGAAGGCATAGCCTTAAAATAAATCATATTATCCATAAAAACACAAATACCATCGTTGACAAATTTCATAACATAACCATATTGTCTTAGAAGGGAAACATAAATTATATTCCTAGTCACACTAGAAGCATACAGAATGTTCTTTAAAATAACTTCCAAACCACTTGGAAGCTTCAAGATATAGTCTCTTTGGGCTTTGACATCAACCTTTGCTCCGTTGCCCATGTAGAGACCAGTATCTCCCTTCTTAAAATGTTTATTTCTCTTGAACCTCTGCAACGAATTGCAAATATAAGTTCCACATCTGGTATCCAATACCCATGTGTTTGAAGAAATAACATTAAGTTCAATATGGATCATGAAAGTTGTACCTGAGGTCGGCCCATCATCCTTTTTGTTTCTCAACTCTTAGAGATAGGTTGGACAATTCCTCTTCCAATGTCCTATCTCACCACACTCAAAGCATGGATCATTCTTCGTAACCTTTGTCTTCTTAAGCTTCGGTTTTGGTGGTCCCGCTTTAGCATTTCACTTACCCTTCCCTTTGACGTATTCCTTGCCTTTGGCAACATTTGTGTAAGATCATCTGAAGATTATGAGGCTGATGCAACCAACAAGCTAGAACAACCAAGTCTTCCATGCATGCACTAAGGAACAAAGATGAACTAGCTTTGGAAGTCTTACACTCTAAAATGTGTCTAAGTGTAAGATCTTCCAAAGTTAACAGTTCAGAAGGATTTACTTAGGAAGTTTCACACTCAAACAGAAAAAAATATTCTAAGTGTGAAATCTTCCGAAGCCAAAGACCAGCATCTTCCGAAGCCAAAGATGAAATCTTCCGAAGCTTCAGAGACAAAGTCTTCCGAAGCTGTGAAGACTGATTTCTTCAGAGGACAGAGAAAATATGCTTTCTCTGAATCAACTTTTGATAAACCTGACACACTTTCCGCTGCCTGCTCTGGTGGTTCACCTACTTTACACAAGTTGGTGAAACTTCCATGCTTTATCAAAAAGTAGGAATAGTCTTTGTCTGTAACTTACCTTACTTGTTCCTGAAGACTTTTTGTATTAGGAAAAGTCAGTGAGCTATGGCATGTCATAGTCACTAGTCAAAAGGCAATCTGCCTTTTGACTGTAGATTGATCTTGTTGTCTAGATTAGTCAAATCCCAACTGTCTTTACATGTAAGTGATGGTTGTAGGTTGTAGTATAAAAGTGTCTCAGGTCCTTGAAATTTCTTTATGCTTTGTAACACTGGTAAAAGAACTTGAGTTCAATATACAACATCCTTGAAAACCAATCTTGTGTTTTTGTGTTGTTCTTAGTTCTGTCTCTTTAATTTACTTGTGCTCTTAGTATCATCTGTTTTAAGTTACCAGTTCCCTATTTGAATTGTTAAGTGATCTAAGATCTCTCCTTAGTGTGAAACTAAGTGTTAAGTACCTTACTCGGTCCTGTATTTGGTATCAGAGCATTCCAGGCTCTTGATTGTAAGATCTCACCATCTTTAATCCTCTTAGCTTCACATATCATTTAACTCTTCAAATGGCAGCTATCTCTAAGGCTGATATGGAAACTGGAACTATGACAAAGTCTCCACTGATCACTTCTGAGGATTTTGACACTTGGTGCCAAAGAATGGAAGGCTTCATCAAGTCTCAAGATTCCAGGATGTGGGAGTCTGTTGTCAATGGACCTCATGTACCATGCACCTCTTCAGCTGCTGCTGGTGGTGGCATGATACCAAAGGAGAGGGCTAACTTTTTCTGATGAAGACTAGAAAAGGATTGATATTTATCAGAAAGCCATGACAGCCCTCCAACTGCTCTTCCAAACTCCATCTACAGAGATTTCAAGAAGTGCAAGACCGCTAAACAGATATAGGATGCACTGAAACTAATGTATGAGGGGTCCAATGAAGCCAAGGAAAACAAGAAGGACCTCCTGAAGCAGCAGTTAAAGACAGGTGAAACCATGACTCAACAATACTTCAGGTATGTTGAGATTGTGGATACTCTGGCTGATGTTGGAGTAACTATTAAGAATAGGGATATTGTTAGGAAGTTCATGTCCTCTCTTCCCAGACAATGGACACACTACTGTGTGGTCATTAAGAGGACTGAAAACCTCAAGACCCTTACTCTTACTGAGTTGTATGGGATACTCAGTGGATACCAGATGGAGATGAACATGCAAAATTCATTTGGTAACTCCAATACTCACCAGAGTTCAGCTCTTCATATGGGTGAAAGGGATAGCAGAGAACCACAACATCATCTTATCTGCTACCCTGAAACTTCACAAAAGGTCCTTTCATCACCTTCCCAGAGACACCAAGAGAGAGCTGGTATGACAAAGACAAAGAGGAAGAACTTGATAAGAAGAGCAAAGAGAAGATCAAAGAAGGCTCAAGAGATCAAGGCCACTTTTAACTCCAAGCAGAAACAAGTGTTTATCTCTGCAGGGTTTGAAGTGGAAAAGGCTGAGGAATCAACTACAAACTCTAGTACTAGGAGTTTTAGTACAGTTCCAACTCATTCCAGCAAAGAGAAGGCTGAATTGCTGTGTACCACTGCTACACAGTCTGAACCATCCTCCTCCAAGCAATTCTCTCCTTAAGAAAGTTGCTGCATCATCTATGAAGAAGAAGCTAGAGAAAGAAAGTGTTCAAGTTCAGTCTTGCTCTCAAAAGAAGACTCCCAGAAGGAAGCAAATGGATTGTATCATATATGGTAGTACTTCTTATCTGGCTAAGGATTGCATCTACAATCCTAAAAGTACTATCCACATGGTCAAAGAAATGGCTTCTAGGAAGAAGAAGGAAAAGAAAGCTTCGGAAGGAAAATCTGTTTCCTTTGGAAGCTCCAAAATGAAGAAGAAGGCAAGTGAAAAATTTCTTTCGGAAGAAAATTTGGTCTCGAAAGAAAGGAATGCTTCCGAAGTACTAAAGCTTGCTGTAGTGAAAGCAAGATCTTCCGAAGGTCCTGTGTCCAAATCTTTCGAAGCTGCAAAAGCTTTGAAGGTCAAGCCAAATTTTCCAAAGGTGGTGTGGAAAATAAAGGAAGACCGTGTGACTGAAATTCTTAATCAGCAACAGCAAATGATCCTCAGAGCCTGAACATAGGATCACTTACTGTTTCATTTCATTTAATTCATTTTAACAAGCCCAAGACCAATGAGGCTTGGGTTTCCAAATATAACTAAATCATCTCTTTTTGTGTAGGGATAGCCAAAGGCAAACAGAAATGTGTGGATCATTGATAGTGGTTGCTCAAGGCACATGACAGGCAATGAGTCCTTACTTCAAAACTTTGAAAGATTTGATAGAGGACCAGTTGCTTTTGGAGGAGATGCAAGAGGTTACATTACTGGCAGGGGCAAGGTTACAAATGGTAAGCTCAGCATTGAGAAGGTAAACTTTGTCAAGGAGCTTGGATACAATCTTCTGAGTGTGTCCTAATTTTATGACCAAAACATCATATGCTCATTACTGAACATGAGTGCATTGTTCTCAAGCCCGGAGTTGACATTCCTCAAGAGTATATTCTGCTCAGAGCCCCCAGGAGAGGGAACATGTACAAGATGGATCTGCAGGAAACATCTCCCTCTGGAGAAGTTTCTTGCTTTCTATCTAAAGCAAATAGTGATGAGTCTTTCCTTTGGCATAAAAGAATGTGCCATGTAAACTTTAAAAACATGAATAAATTGATTAAGAATGATTTGGTAACTGGAATTCCAAAGAAAGAGTTTACAAGTGATGACCACTGTGTTGCATGCCTGAAAGGGAAGCAACACAAAGTGTCTCACAAGCCAAAGGAAATAAACTCTATCACTACTCTCCTACACTTGTTACATATAGATCTGTTTGGCCTCACTAGTGTAATGAGTCTAGAAAGGACCTCTTACTGTTTAGTGATCACAAATGATTTCACAAGATTACTTGGGTGTTTTTCCTTAGAACTAAGGATGAAACCCCTAAAATCTTAAAGTACTTCATTCTGAAAATTGAGAATCAATCTAATCACAAGGTCAAGACCATAAGATGTGATCAAGGAACTAAATTTAAAAACCAAATCCTTGATACATTTTGTGATGAAAAAGGTATTTCAAGACAATATAGTGCTCCCAGGACTCCTCAGCAAAATGGTGTTGCTGAGAGGAGAAACAGGACACTTATTAAAGCTGCTTGAACCATGTTGTCTGACTCTAAACTGCCTATCACCTTCTGGGCAGAGGCTGTCAACACAGCCTGCTATGTGCAGAATAGAGTTTTAGTGGTTAAGACACATGGTAAGACTCCTTATGAACTGTGGCACAAAAGGAGACGATTCATTGGTTTTCTCAGAACATTTGGATGTCCTTGCACCATCTTGAATACCAAAGATCAAATAGCCAAGTTTGATGAGAAATCAGATGATGGAGACTTTATTGGATACTCTTCTCAAACTAAGGCTTATAGAGTATACAATCTTAGAACTAGAATCATTGAGGAGTCAGCCAATGTGACTTTCAATGAGCACACACCTTGTGTGAAAGGTTCTGGTCTGGATTGGCTGTTTGATCTTGATATAGTTACCAACTGTTTTAACAAGTCTTGTGAGAATGTTTCAGGATCTACAAATAACATATCAACAGAAAATCATGATCCAAGATTTGAGTTGAGAAGACCAACCAAGAAGACTACTTCAGCTCTAGTGGTGACCCCCTGTAATTGAGGCTCCTATCAGCACAAGCATGACAAATACTGCTGATTCAACTAAATTCCCTTCAAATTCTAGCTCAGAGGCTTAGAATTCAGGAGAAGGAACTTCTAATGTAGGAGGAATTGGAGGTGGTGACAGTGATCAAGAATTTCTTGATGTTGATAACCACTCCATTGAAGACAACATGAATTATGTCACACACTTATAAGATCAAGTTTCTCTTGATAAGTGTGCTGATGTGGTGGGAAACACCTTATTGCCATATCAGAATTTCTCTAGTTTAGATCTATCCAACCAACTTGCTGTGATCCTTTAACTTTGGATCCACAAGTCACATCCCACTACAAAGATCATTGGAAATGTTGACTCAGGGGTAAGAACAAGAGGACAAACTCATCACAGCCATGTTTGTCTACATTCTTGTTTCTTATCCTAGATAGATCCAAAGAAAGTTGATGAGGCTTTGAAGGATGGAAGCTGGATTGAAGCTATGCAAGATGAGCTGCTTCAAATCAAAAGACAGAAGGTGTGGAACTTATGCCCTCTTTCTCAAGGGAAGACTGTCATAGGTACCAAATGGGTATTCAGGAACAAGAAGGATGATAGAGGGATTATCATCAAGAACAAGGCTAGACTGGTTGTCCAAGGATACACTCAAGAAGAAGGGATTGATTACACTGATGTCTTTGCTCCAGTTGCAAGACTTGAAGCTGTAAGAATATTCCTGGCTTATGCTGCATCCAAGGATTTCAAGGTCTACCAGCTTGATGTGAAATGTGCTTTTCTCTATGGGGTGATTGATGAAAAAGGTTATATCAAACAACCACCTGGCTTTGCAGACCCAGATATCCTGATTATGTCTGCAAGCTTGATAAAGCTCTATATGGACTGCATCAAGCTCCAAGAAAGTGGTATGAGACACTATCAACATACCTCTATCATCATGGATACAAAAAAGGTACTATTGATGGGACTCTCTTCATCAAAGAAATAGGGAATGACACACTGCTAGCTCAAATATATGTAGATGACATCATTTTTGGTTCAACTAATCCAAAGTTCTGCAAAGACTTTGAGATGCTGATGAAGAATAGATTTGAAATGAGTGCCATGGGGGAACTCAGTTTCTTTCTAGGAATTCAAGTGAAGCAGGTTGAAGATGGCATCTTCATTAGTCAGTCAAAGTATGTATAGGACGTACTTACAAGATTCAAGATGACTGACTGTAAGGTTGTAAAGACACCCATAGCCAAAAACTACTCCCTTGGTCCTGATCTTGAGGGGGAGTGTGTTAATGAACATCTTTATAGGGCTATGATTGGGTCACTTATGTACCTTACTACTAGCAGGCCTGATATTATGTTTGCCACATGTATATGTGCAAGATATCAAGCCAACCCCAAGATGTTACACCTAATCACTGTCAAAAGGATTCTCAGATACCTCAAAGGTGCTCCAAATCTAGGCCTTTGGTATCCAAAGAATTCAGACTTTAATCTGTATGCTTATACAGATAGTGATTATGGTGGCTGCCACATGACTGCAAAGTCCACATCTGGGGGATGTCAATTCCTTGGTGGAAGGATAGTCTCTTGCAATGCAAGAAGCAATCATGTGTGTCTGCGTCAATTGCTGAAGCTGAATACATTGCTGCTGCAAGCTGCTATGCTCAAGTGCTTTGGATTCAGAATCAGATGCTAGACTATGGGTTCAACTTCAAGGAGACTCCCATCCACATAGACAATAACAGTGTCATTTCTATTACAGAGAATCCTGTGCAGCACTCAAGGACCAAACACATCAACATCAGGTATCATCTGATTAGGGATAATTTTGAAAAGGGATTGATCAAACTAATCAAAGTTAACACAAATGAATAATATGTTGATCTGTTCATAAAGGCATTTGATAAACAGAGATTTAAATATCTTGTATCAGCTATTGGGATGATTAACTTTGAATAGATTTTCTTTAATAACTTAATCAACTTTATTTCCTAAAATTGTGTGTCCTAAGTTGTCTATTAGATCACCTCATAAGCCTAGTTCTCTTTGGAAGAAAACTAACTTTTAACCGATATTCCTTAGATTTGTGAAAATTTACCTTCGGAAGAACTCAAATTGCCTTCGGAAGAAATTTATGTCTTTAAATCATTTAACAACTTATCTAAGATTTACCTTCGGAAGAAATTCTTGGAGTATCTTCCGAAGCTTAAATTTGTATATAAGCACTTAAATGCATTCAAAGAACAAATATCTTCCAAAAGCAACTAATCTCGAAAGACTTATTCACTTCTTCCGAAGCCAAATTTTCAAAATTCTTTGAAATATCTTCCGAAGCAAAACTTGCCTTCGGAAGCTTTGCTACAAAGCTTCGGAAGCCAATATTGTCTTCGGAAGTTTTAAACTTCCAAGAAAACTAACTTTTTGGGCGCCTTTTTCAGAAGTAGGACCCACTTGCGGATTTCAAAGTTTATCTTTTTGTCATAACTTTGTCTCAAATCCACAACATATATCTTTCAAACGGTTCTATTTCGTCTCTCTACTCTCACTGATCCTTACCTTAAATTTACCCCCAAAATTTCATCTTCTTCTTCCTTTCTTCACTATAAAGCTTCCTCAAATGGCCAACATTGATCATCACAACAAACCTGATTTTTCCATGCACCTACACAGGCAACACAATCAGGTTGCCCTGTTACACTCTGAGAAGGATCCAAGCTTCTCAGATGTGTGTAGGTACCTTTCTTCGTCTCACTACTTCACCTCCTTTACAATTGATCCTCCTATCTATGAGGATCAGTTGCTTGAGTTCTGGAGGACCTATCAAGATGTCACCATGGACGGGGAGAAGGCACTGTCTGCTACAATACAGGGGAGGATAGTTTTCATCACTCTGGCCATCATAAACACCCATTTGCAGCTGGATGATGAAGCAGGTGAGCTGTCTTTTCTCAAATCTGTTGTCAACCACTCCTTTCAGCAGATGGGCTATGAAGGTGACTTCTCAGTCAAAACCTTCAGGATGGGGAAGGTCTCATCTCAATGGAAATACCTCCTCCATGTCATCGTTCACAGCCTTTCCAACAAGCATGGAGGATGGGACCGAATTCCAGAAGACCTCTCCTTTATAGTCCATGGGATCCTACAAGGGGTCAAGTTCAGGTACTCTCAGTTTGTATATACTAATTTACTTGCAAACTTGGACTTCTTAGAGTATTACATGTTCCCTAGGTATGTTCAACACTTTTTCAACTGTGAGTTGGGACCACAGTTAAGGGGAACATGTAATATTTTAAAATAGGACAAATGAGGCCCGACATCTTTAAAATCTTGAATAAGCCAACTGTTGGCTTCTATGGGGTAGAAACAGCCCTTATCCCAAAAAATTTTGAGCTCATTGCTCAGGGTGAAAACCTAGCAGCACCAGCTAGTGTTGAACCAACACCCTCCACCTCTCAACCACCTCAAACACAGCCTACCATCACCATCACCTATAAAAGAAAATCCCTACGAACCCCTGCACTTGCTACTGAGCATGTACAGGCCCCCATATCAGAAACCATACAGGTGGAAGTGGAATCTCAAGCTCCCACTTCCCCTGAGGAGCAGACCACTCCCATATTTCAACCAATCAGTGCTGAGGTTCCTCATGCTCAGCCTGATGAGCTCACAACACCACAAACAGCCTTAAGCCATCACTCTAAGTCTCAACACTCTAGTGATCAACCTTTTGGGGAAAGCTACCATCCCCAACCTCTTGATCTAAACCGCCCCATTCCCAGCCTTGACTTCTATTCTGATGAAGATTTGGCTTCAGTGAGTACCATGAGTCTCTCCTCTCTTCCCACACTCAAGGAGAGATGAATAATCCTGCTTCCCCCATCTCTAGCCCATATCAGCAACCCCCTACTAAGGTGGATCCTTTTGAATCTGTTCAAGAAATTCATATGGAAAAGGCTCTCACTTTAGAAAGTGATTACATAACTAAGACCTCAACCATGGCAACCTAGCCTCTTGACACTTCTCTGGAAGTTGTCATTGGGAAGGGGAAATCCAGCAGCCAAGAAACCCATGCTGGTGGTGTGGAAGAAGACTTAAGTCCAATTCTCTTATCCTCCAATGATTCTTCATCTGAAGATGAGGGGAGTCTACAACAACAGGTGCACAAACTGTCACATCTTTGCACCTATTATGTTTCAAAGATAGCTCACCTGGAATGTCAGGTGACTATCTTACAAAGAGGGTCAATGACCAGCAACTTGAGATCACCGATCTCAAGGGAAAGTTAGCTGAGAGACCCATGAGGACAACTCATCCAGGTCCACAAGAACCTGTGGATGTCATGGATCAATCTCCCAGCTCACCTATGCAAGAGAGTGATGCTACCAAAAAAGGAGGAGAAAATTCTGACAATCACAGAACCTGGGAGTTCTTCCTAGAGTATGGACATAGAGGAATCACCATTCTCTCTTACAGATGTTCATACTCAGCAACCACATCTAGACAGTGATCTACATTTGCTTATTCAACAACTGTTTGAGGAGGGAATACCAAGAGCAATGTCTGCCCCTTCTGAGAACCCAATCTGGGGTTGGGGGTATGACAGTAATAGGAGAGCTCTTGTGATCTCTAGAGCTCAGGGTCAACTAGAAGTTCTCAACATTTCACACATGAGTTTCTATGAGAGCATCAACTTGGTAGATCTGCCACTTGTCAACCCAAGCAATAACAGACAAGCAGCAAGATTGGCAGAAAGAATCCAAGACAGGGTGCTAGAGGAGTTTAAATTGAGATCAAAATTATATAGACAGAGGCTAGCAGGTGAGATCTTTGGTCAACTAGATGTTGAGGTAGACCTAGAGATTAGCTTCGAAGGGAAAACCTTGACTGAAGGCCCCAGAGATTGAACCTGTGAACCTTGAGACAGGATCTCCCTCTGCACCCATTATCCTCAGTGAAACACCAGCTAGTGATGGTGTTTCACAACCTCTCTCTGGCCAGAGCTTAACAGCTGAACCAAGCAATGAAGGCCAAAGCTCTCTCCAGCCTGAGTCACCAAAGCCTGTGGTTGACAAAGGCAAAAGGAATCTGACTCCTGAGGAGATTGAGGAGGAGAAGAGAGAGAGGAAGAGGAAGATGAGGGGAGAGAGTTCAAGTGGTTCCCCAGGGTTTATGGAAGCTGTAATCAAGCCTGTCCCCAGGCTAAACACTCAGGAAGATAAGTTAAGGGCTGCCAGGCTAAACTACCTGGGAACCAGAAACTATAATGTTGATGAACTCATCTCTCTCCCCTTAGATAAATTGAATGAACTGGCTGACATAGAGTTGTCAAAGGAGAGGAAGGAAGCAGAGGATGCAGTATTGCTCCTCAAGCATAAGGAAGAAATGAGGCTGAAAGACTCTACAAGAACAATCCTGTCCTCTCCCCAGTTCAAGAAAGTCCTGAGCCAGAGACTGTGGCCACTGAACAACCTCAGGTAGCAACTGAAGAAGAAAGACTAAAGATGATCAGCTACCTGAGTGCCACAGGTCTCTATCAGGAAGATGCACTTCTTCCCTTACCATCTGAGTACATATTGTTTGAATACAATAAGCAGATAGAAGAAAAAGCTAAAAGAGAAAAACAAGCGGAATAGAAAAGATTAAAGGAAGAAGCTGCAAAGTCAAGGGCCATCATCTATAAAAGCCAAAAGAAGTCTACTGACAGACAAAGGATGATGAGCTTCTTGAAGCTGTATGGATTCTTCGGAAGGAGGCTTGGCCCTATATCTCTATCCACAATGGATGAGCATATCAGGGTAATCAAGCAGAAGATAAAGAAGGGAGAGCTGGTGGACTTGCATTCTCCACCAAGTCTAGCTCAACCTGAAGTTGAGGTGAAGGTTGAACCCAAAAGACAACACAACCTGAACCTAGAGCTGCATCTCAGCCAACTTCATCTTCTGATCCACAGTAGGATCCTCCTCTCTCTCCTTCTAAACCTATGAGAGAGGAGATCCCAACTGAGGGGGACTCAAGTGAACAACCTGGTACTCAAGACCAGTCCCCTCAGTTAAAATCATCAGGGAGAAGAAAAAGGATGGCTAGAAGATCATCCTCAAGGAAGAAGAGAAGAAGGGCATCCACCTCCCAACCTCAGGATGAGTCAGAGCATCCTGAGGGAGTGCATGAAGAGGTCTCTCAACAAACTCCAATCATAGTAGAGCCTCTTGCTGTTGGAAGACAAATTATGTCATGGTCTTATGATGAAGATCAAGACAGATGGTATGTCATAAGAGATCAGGAAGGCATGCATGCCTATTACTCAGAAGACACGCTCAATCTTCCTCTGCATGATCTCTTTGACATGAGAAGGTTCTATGTTAGTCTGAAGGATCCAGACCTAATGATGAAGAAAGGTATGCTGAAGATACTAATATGGACTATCAAAATCTGAAGAACTTCTCTGTTTTGGTAGCATCAGCCTAGGGGGAGTTTGTAAGATCATCTGAAGATTATAAGGCTGATGCAACTAACAAGCCAGAACAACCAAGTCTTCCATGCATGCGCTAAGGAACAAAGATGAACTAGATTTAGAAGTCTTACACTCTCAAATGTGTCTAAGTGTAAGATCTTCTGAAGCTAACAATTCAAAAGGAGTTACTTCAAAAGTTTCACACTCAAACAGAAAAAAATATTCTAAGTGTGAAATCTTCTGAAGCCAAAGACCAGCATCTTCCGAAGCCAAAGATGAAATCTTCTGAAGCTTTAGAGACAAAGTCTTCTGAAGCTGTGAAGACTGATTTCTTCAAAGGACAGAGAAAATATGCTTTCTCTGAATCAACTTTTGATAAAGCTGACACACTTTCCGCTGCCTGCTTTTATGGTTCACCTACTTTACACAAGTTGGTGAAACTTCCATGCTTTATCAAAAAGTAGGAATGGTCTTTGTCTGTAACTTACCTTACTTGTTCTTGTAGACTTTTTGTATTAGGAAAAGTCAGTGAGCTATGGCATGTCATAGTCACTAGTCAAAAGGCAATCTGCCTTTTGACTGTAGATTGATCTTGTTGTCTAGATTAGTCAAATCCCAACTGTCTTTACATGTAAGTGACGGTTGTAGGTTGTAGTATAAAAGTGTCTCAGGTCCTTAAAATTTCTTTATGCTTTGTAACACTTGTAAAAGAACTTGAGATCAATATACAACATCCTTGAAAACCAATCTTGTGTTCTTGTGTTGTTCTTAGTTTTGTCTTTTTAATTTACTTGTGTTCTTAGTATCATCTATTTTAAGTTACCAGTTCCCTATTTGAATTGTTAAGTGATCTAATATCTCTCCCTAGTGTGAAACTAAGTGTTAAGTACCCTTACCCGGTCCTGCAATTTGCCTTGGGTTCGGGGTGATGCCTTTTCTTGTTGCCACCCTCATTGATCGTGAGAACCGGTAAAACCCTTTTATCCATCCCCGCTTTGGCTGTTTTGAGCATTGCATGAAGTTCCCCAATGCTCTTGTCCCATCCATTCATGTTATAATTCATGATAAACGTCTCAAACTTTTGGTTACCATTAAGGATCAAATCCGTGTCCAACTCTTTTGAGATGAGACAGTTTAGCCTTTCGAGGTGATCAATGTGGCTTGTCATCTTCATCACATAAGATGACACCGATTGGGTTTCTTCCATTCGACATCCATGAAGCACTCGAACCATTTTGAAGCGCTTTACCATTGCTTGTTGAAGGAACATTTCCTTCAATTGGGTAATCATGTCGTATGCCCCATGATGTTCAAAACTCTTTTGAAGCTTAGGAATCATGGTTCCTAACATGAGGCAGGAAACTTGCACTGAATCCTCAGTGTGCTTAACCCAATCGTTGTAGGCATCAACATCATCAAGGTTGGGTTCATCGGGAATTGGATCGTCCAACACATATGATTTTCTTTCTTGCTTGAGAACAATTCTCATGTTTTGAAACCAATCCATGAAATTATTATGGTTGAGATGATCCTTTTCCAAGATAGTTCTTAGTGACAGGTTATGGACGGTCGGGGTGGTAGCATTGTTGTTTGCGGCCATTTCTACAATTTTAACAAAGTTTAATTTTAGTATTTACGATAATGAAATTTTAATTATTAATACCCTTTCATGTCTCATGGACAATTAATAATTAAAATCTAAAATCTAATGTTACATTTAAATAATGGTTAGGTTACCTTTATCCCATTATTTAAATTAACAAGGTGGTCAACATTTGACAATCGCAACCCTTTACAACTTCTAGTTTTATGGGATCTGTTAAACATCTTTATGTTTAGTTGGCATGTTTAATCCCATCAACACCATTGTATGCCATGCTTCGGTGACCCTATTCACATGGTTTCCAACTCAAGTCGTCCTACTTACACACACACGTGTGAGTTTACATATACAAGTGGTTAGGTGACCTTTATCCCATAAATATGTTAACCTCACCTCAAACACACAAGTTCTCTAAATGTGGTTAGGTGACCTTTATCCCATAAAGAGTTCCTAAGTGATTTGAGTGTTGTATAAAAGGATGGCGTTAAACTTGTTTAAAAGGGATTTTCGTTTCCATTAATTCTAGTTTTGAAAACATTTTGTACCTTACATTTGCATGCATTTAAATGCGTGGTACTTTAGTGAAACCAACTTTCAAGGCTCTTTTAATAAAACGGAATTTTATTGCGAAAACATTAACCTTTAATAAAACCATTTTATTTCCCATATTAATGTTTCCAAAAGAACCGTTTTAAGCTTGTTGTTGATTTTAAATTATTTAACAGTGCATATCCAAATATCACATAAACAATAAAATTAAATCAACCACACAAGCAACACATATAACAACAAGTTCATAACTATAGCCAACTAATTTAACATCACTTGTTGACCGAAACAAGTGAGTTAATTAGGTCTGTCCTAAGGGTAAAATTGACATAACACTTATGTCGGTGAACTTCCACTTGATCCCGCATCCAAATTCTTCAAGCGTCCACTTTGTGTTGTGATTCTTCCATTCACTTTGGGCTTCCAAATGGGCTTAAGTTTTTGTACCAAACTCATTTGGGCCTTCAAAATATGTTTTCGGTTATTAGGCTTAACTCACATTAAGAGCTATAAAGCCCTTTGAGCTCAAAATTGGCCCAAACCAAAAAACAACCTTGTTGCATCTTCTTTTACAAAATATATCCTAGTTACATTTTTGTAGTAAAAGTAAAATGCAACTAACCTATTTATTTTACATACCAAATGAAAAATAAATAAATTACATACCCAAAAGAAAGAACAAATACATTTAATTATTTCAACCCTTTTGAATAATCAAATACAAATCACAATACATCCAAACACAAGATCTCGGCTAGGTTATGAATATAAAAAACATATCCAAATATGTAAGCAGAAACCCGAGAGCATCCCCTTTGAACCACTGATTTTCAGTTATTGTATAAACAAACCGAATATCATGATTCTTGTCCAAACAACTAAATCATCCAAATGATTAAATTTTTCAAGATTACAGTATGCATGTAAAGTAGAATCTTGAAAAATCAGGGGAAACATTTGACCAAAACTCTTGGTCTGTTGGTGAATCAACAGCAAAAAACCGAGATTTCAGTCCAGATGAAGCATGTATCCATATAACCGCTCTTGATGCCATTTTCGGGTTTTGAACAAGTTTATCAGAGTCATTTTATCCAAATAAAATGAAAAACGTAGTGGATTAAGGATTTAAAACTTGTTACAGTTAATATATATAAACCATTTTATATATCTGTTAAAACCCGTTATGGAGACTGGACATAATCTTGAAGATGTTGGGCTTCATCTGTCCCAATTTTAGAACATTTCCTGTTCCCCTCAACTGTGAGCCCTGTTCACAGTTGAGAATGTGCTGGACATATCTAGGGAACATGTAATATTCTAAGGAGTCTAAGTTTGCAAGTAAATTAGTATAGACAAATTGTGAATACCTGAACTTGACTCTTTGAAAAGTGATTTGAAGACAATGTAACAGTAAGTGATCCTATGTTCAAGCTTTGAGGATCATTAGCTGTTGTTGATGAAGAACTTTTAGTCACATGGTCTTCCTTCATCTTCCACACCATCCTTGGAAGATTAGACTTGACCTTCAATACTTCGAAAGTTTTGACAACTTCGGAAGTTTTGGAGACTGGACCTTTGGAAGATCTTGCTTTCACTGCAACAAGCTTCAGTACTTCGGAAGCATTCATTTCTTCCGAGACCAAATTTTCTTCCAAAGGCAAGTTTTCACTTTTCTTCTTAGAGCTTCCGAAAGGAAAAGATTTTCCTTCCGAAGCTAGTTTTCCTTTCTTCTTCTCAGAAGTTTTCCTTTTGATCATGTGGCCAGTACTTTTAGGATTGTAGATACAATCCTTAGCAAGATGAGAAGTACTACCATACATGATGCAATCCATTTGCTTCCTTCTGAGAGTCTTCATTTGAGAGAAAGACTGAACTTGATCACTTTCCACCTCCATCTTCATCTTCACAGATGATGCAGCAAGCTTCTTAGGGTGAGGCTTGCTCTTGGAACTAGATGGTTCGGGCTGTGTAGCAGTGGTACACAACTGATCAGCTTTTTTCTCTTTGCTAGAATGAGTTGGACATGAACTAGAATTCCTGGTACTAGAGTTCATAGTTGAGTCTGCAGCCTTCACCACTTCAAATTCTGCAGAGATGAACACTTGTTTCTGCTTAGACTTAAAAGTGGCCTTGATCTCTTTAGCCTTCTTTACTTTCTTTTGGCTTTTCTGATCAAATTCTTCCTCTTAGACTTGGTCATCCCAGATTCTTATATCTCCTCAGAAGAATAGTGACCCTTTTTAGGATGATCTTCTTCACTCCTCTTAGAATCATCCTTCACTATCTTCTCTTCATCCTCTTCATCTATAGGGTCTATGAGGAGAAGCTCATCTTCATAAGTTCCACAACTTGGAGATCTTACAGACAATAGAGTGTGTGGAGGAGCTATCTTAGTAGATCCCAGTCCCTGTTTATTCTGATAATAAAATTTTGTATGCAAGGATGAGGATATCATGTTCTTGAAGGTCTCTTCTTCAAGAACATGTTTTTCTGCCCTGGCTTTGCTGATCACAAGCTCAGCCTAGCATTCAGTTAACTTAGTGATGAGATCTTTTATCTAAGTTCTATAGTTGGTAGTTCATGCTTAAGAGTTGAAATGGTTTTCTTTAAATCTTTCGAGACTTAAATATGCTTCTAAGTACTTGCATGTATTTGAAGGACAATTTTCTTCCGAAGGTAAATTTCTTATAAGTAGTTATTTGTCTTGAAGACATAATGTTCTTCCGAAGGTAATTGGAAATCTTCCAAAGACAAAATTTTCTTCAGAAGGCAACTTCAAATCTTCCGAAGTCATAATGTTCTTTCGAAGACAACTTAATTTGCTTTCGGAAGAAAATTGTCCTTCAAATACATATAAGTACTTAGAAGCATTTTTAAGCTTCAAAAGATATTTCAAAATGTCTTTCGAAGGTAAATTTCTTATAACTAGTTATTTGACTTGAAGGCATAATTTTCTTCCGAAGGCAATTTGAAATCTTCTGAAGACAAAATTTTCTTCCGAAGGCAACTTGAATTCTTCCGAAAGAAAATATGTTTTGAAGATTTTCAAAAAGTTAAGGAATATCATTTTCAGCTATTTTGAAATCACCTTTTAAAATGTTTAAAGACTCAATATCAGTTCTCATCTCTAAGTTATAGGACCTATATCAGTTAACTTTAGCAATACATTCAGGTGTACAAAGATGTTCCAATACCTTGGCTTCTTCATGATCTGCCATCAGTGCTTGGTTTGGAGATGCATCCTCAACCTAAAAGCTCCAGTCAAAGCCTCCTTCAACAGCAACTGCAGCTTGCTGCTTGGGCTTTTCATTCTAGGGAGCTCCATCAGTGTAGTTTGGTCTGGTTTGTGCTTGGCTATCACTTGTTCTTGGTGCCTTGCACTCTTTAGCAAAGTGTCCCATTTGGTTATAGTTGTAACACTTCACTTTGCTTTTGTCCAGCCTAAACTTTCCACTGGTTGCATTGATAGGAAACTTTCTCTCTGTCCTCTTGTAAAATTTCATGGCTCTGTGAGTAAGAAGAGCCATCTGCTAGACTATTTCCATATACTCCAGATCATCTGGATGGATATAGTCCAGGTATTCAAGGGTAAAGAGAGAGTTGTCTGTGCTTTCATCAGTAGACATAAAGGCATATGAAAAGCTTGTCTCTTGGAATGGGCTTCCTTGAGTGTAGCTCTCTCTTGGTGTCTCCGAGAAGGTGATGAAAGGACCCTTTTATGAGTTGTCATGGCAGCAGATGAGATGATGCTGTGGTTCTCTACAATCCCTTTCAACCACATGAGAGCTGAACTCTGTTGTTTGTTGGAGTTACCAGATGGATTTTGCATGTTCATCTCCATATGGTAGCCATTAAGGATACCATACAACTCAATGAGAGTAAGGGTCTTAAGGTTTTCAGTCTTCTTAATGACCACACATTAGTGTGTCCATTGTCTGGGAAGAGAGGACATGAACTTCCTCACAATGTCCCTGTTCTCAAGAGTTACTCCAACATCCATTTGAGTATCCACAATCTCAACATACCTGAAGTATTGTTGAGTCATGGTTTCACCTACCTTGAAGGTGAAGTTCTCAAACTACTACTTCAAGAGGTCCTTCTTGTTCTCTTTTGCTTCATTTGACCCCTCATACATTAGCTTCAGTGCTTCCCATAATTGCTTGGCAGTCTTGCACTTCTTGAAGCCTCTGTAGATAGAGTTTGGAAGAGCAGTTTGGAGGGCGATCATGGCCTTCTAATCTATGTCTATCTTCTTCTAGTCTTCATTAGAATAGTCAGCCACTTCCTTTGGTATCATACCACCACCAGCAGCAGCTGAAGAGGTGGATGGTACGTGAGGTCAAGAGACAATAGATCCTTACATCCTGAAGTCTTCAGACTTGATGACGCCTTCCATTCTTTGGCACCAAGTATCAAAGTCATCAGGCATGATCAGTGGAGACTTTTTCATAGTACCAGTTTCCATATCAGCCTTTGTGATAGCTGCCATTTGAGATGTTAAGTGTTTTTGAATCTGAAGGGATTTAAGATGGTGAGACCTTACAATCAAGAGCCTGGAAATCTCTGATACCAATTGCAGGACCGGTTAAAGGGATGATCAATACTATCAGTCTCACAATAAGGAGAGTGTTAGAACACTTAACAGATCAAATAGGGAATCGGGTTTTGATAAATGATGCTAAGAACACAAGTAAACAGTTAAGACAGAACTAAGAACAAGAACAAGCAAGTATGGTTTTCAAAAATATTGTATGTTGCTCTCAAGTTCTTTTACAAGTGTTACAAAGCATTAAAAAGAAATCCAAGGACCTGAGATACTTTATACTACATCCTACAGCCGGTCATACTTTGAAGGCCAGCTGAAAATACTAATCTAGACAACAAGATCACTGTAAAGTCAAAAGGCACATTGCCTTTTGACTAGTGACTATGACATACCATAGCTCACATCCTAATATATTATAAAATGATAAAAGGTACACAGTAGGAAGTTACAGACCAAATACCATAATCTACAGTTTACAAAAGCATTGACCTTTTCACCAACTCATGCAAGTTGGTGAGTCTTAGGAGTTGCAACGGAAAGTAGGTCAGCTTTATGAAAAAGTAGATCAGAGAAAGCATGTTCTCTCTGTCTTCGGAAGAAATCAGTCTTCTCTTCGTTGGATTCAGAAGACTTTGTCTTTGAAGCTTCGGAAGACTTCATCTTTGGTTTCGGAAGATTTGGTCTTTGGCTTCGGAAGATTTTACACTTAGAATAATTCCAGTTAAGGAGTGTAACTTCTACCTTGTACATCAGTGCATACATGTAGGAAGCTCCTTGATTGTTTTGGTTTCTTTAGTTGCATCAGCCTTATGATATAACCTTACAATAATTCTATTTTTCATTTAGAAACTACTATACCATTCTTTTTAATTTCTTCAAATATTTGTTGTAAATGTTGTTCATGTTCTTGAACTGGTTTACTTGCTACTAATATGTCATCAATGTATAATAAACAAAAATCGTATTTCAAAAATATATAATCCATAAACCTTTGAAATATGGAAGGAACATTTTTTAATCCAAAACTAAGAACATTCCATTCAAACTGTCTTTCAGAACATGTAAACGCTGTTCATTATTTAAAGCTTTCTTCTAGTTTTAGCTGAGTATATCCTGATTTTAAATCAAACTTTGAGAAGACTTTTTTTTGTATTAGGTTTAGTAGACTGTTTTTATTTGGAATATTATATTCATCATCTATTGTGTTGTCATTTAACCGTTTATAATTGCATACTGTTCCAGCCTTTCCTCTTTTTATCTCATTATGATTTCTTACTATAAATGCTGCTAATCTATGAGGACTTTCTGATTTTTTAATTAATCCTTGGCCTATCATTTCAGGGATTTGTTTTCTAAATTCTTTTTAATCTAATAGACTATATTCTACATTAGTTGTTCTGATTGTAATATCAAGATTTTTTTAGCTTAAACTTAAATACATATTCTACTTGTGATTTTGTAATGTCTTATCCTATAAGTCCTATTTTTTCTAAATGCAATATTATAGGATGGTTAATACTTTTTGTAACATCTCTTTCTTTTTCTATTTATGATTTAAAAATTCTGTTGAAAGTTTTATACTTTCATTTTCTGTCAAATTATTTCTATTTTGTTGTTTTAAAAATTCTAAATTTCCTTGTCCACCACGCGTTCAGGCAATTTCTAATATATTATTGTATCTTATTGTTGGAAATGTATATATATGATGCTTGATTTCGAAATCGATGCTTGCCCAACTTGTCTTATTTTGGAAATTGCCACTAGTATAAGCACAAATTTTTTCTGCTTCTCTAAGGCTATATTTGTTTGGTTTGCAAAGAAGAACTGCACCCCAACCTTTTTTGCATCCATCTGTTTTAATTCTGTGACTAATGACAATTCCAATAGTTTAATATTTCTTACTTTATTTTTTATTTCTTTCACTAACTTTTTATCTTCCGCGTTAAAATATCTTTGTCCATTTTTAGTTGTTTTACTATATAATGCCCCTACTAACTTTGACAAATTTGGGATAAATTTTCTTGTGTAATTTACTAATCCTAAAAATGTTTGTATTTGTTTTAAGTTTTCAAATTTTTCTAGAAAATCTAATATTTTAGTAGAAATATATGATTGTAATTCTATTTTTCCATCTTCTATTTCTAGAACAATAAATAATAATTTTCTTTTAAATAATTTAAGTTTTTATTTGAAAACTACTATACCATTCCTTTAATTTCTTCAAATATTTATTGTAAATGTTGCTCATGTTCTGGAATTATTTTACTTGCTACTAATATGTCATCAATATATACTAAATAAAAAATTGTATTTCAAAAATATACTATCCATAAACCTATATATATATATATATATATATATATATATATATATATATAGTCCGGTTACTATACTATGTGTAATTTTCGTGCGAAGCGTACGAAGTCACCAATGCGTGACACGTGTTTTTTAGCGGAGAGGTAATTTTGTCCCCGCTACAATTACGCATAAAGGTACATATTACGCAAGTTATATGTATTATTGCTCAAAGAAAAATTACTCACGTTATAAAAAATAATCACGCAAGTTATATGATAATTACGCAAGTTATGTTGATAATTACGCAGTGAATAATCACGCAAGTTATACGCACAATACATACACGTGTTCTTAAAAAATGTTGATTCTTTTAAAAAAAATATGACAATATTATCTCATATTAAAGAGGATAAAATGTTTGTTTTTGTGGTGTATTTTTTTTTAAATAATGCTATGAAAAAGTTATATGGTTTAAAAAAATGGGACAAGTTAAAAAAAATCAACAATTGTAGGCTATTTCCAATTGTACCCCTCCAGGCACATTCATTGTGTAATTATTCCATCTTCAATCTGAAACGTTTATCTCTTAGATCAATGGTCCTTGTTGCTTCGTATCATTCGCATGAAAACAACACTTTGTACCGTAAACTTTCCATATATATATATTAATTATCAACTTGGTTATGCATAATGATTGTATCATAATGTTTAGTGGGTTGTACCAATCTTTTATCTTTGTTTTTTCTTTAATCTGCAACCATTTTTTATTTTAACTCAATACCTAACATTTTTTTACTTTGAACTTTGTTTTCATATATTTTTCATCTTTTACAAAGTTTTCGTTTTACGTTTTTATTTAAAATTTACGAGTTAACACACCGTGACGTGTGCGTATGGTTCAACGTTTTTACTTCTATTATTTTCCATTAAATGGCACCATCACAACGCACGGGTCCTAGATGGATTTAGTTATTGTTTTTAATGTTTTATGTCTCACATCCGTAGTTAGTTTTTATGTCTACTTTCCTTTCGATGTTATTTTTTTTTCCATTTATTCATTTTCTAATACGAGTTTTACCGGTATTGATGGTCGCTGATAGTAATATGATATTTGGTGTTTCTTGGTACGGTTTTATACCCCCGCTGCAACGCGGGAGACTTAGCTAGTTATGTCTATTTTACTATGTAATCGCCTTTATTACCGGCTCAAGAAAGAGACATTATAAGTTGATTCCTTGGTTCTTAATTATTAAACTTGTCGATTACTAAGGATTTTCATGTAGTGACGTTTTGTAATTTAGAGAAATATGTTAGTAGTGGATTTACCCGTAAATATAATATGCCTTCTATTATTGCATTTAATGGTGAATATAACGTACTTTTAAATTAATTAAAAGAGTATTCACTAGTAAATGTATTAGTCTTTAGTTGCAAGTTACTACGGCTTGTTTTTCTGTTACTGATGAAATTTCATTCTAAAATTGTTATTTTCATCAAGTTAACTGGTAAAAAATAATAATTAATCATATATACGAGTATAAACATGTGTGTGTATATATATAGCTGATAACGTTGTATGCATCACAACCACGGTAATACTTAGAATTTTGTTTGGTAATGATTTTCTGTTTAAAAATTATGTATTTAATAAATGGACTCTTCTAATCATGCAATGTTTTATATTTATATATAAACCGTTAAACTTTAATATAAAATATGATTAAACAAGAGTGAGTTTTTGGTGCAGGAAACGTGGTGGGGCCAAATGTGAATAATATCCATTTGTTATAGATATTTATATATTTATTTTAAAGTTGAGGGTGAAATTGGAATAATCAATAAAATCGTGGCCTTAACACGGTAGGGACTTATCAATAATAATGAGCCACTAGATGTTACCGGCGGCTTTGCAATAATACTAAAATAGAGACTATTTATAATTCCAAATTATTTCTTTGTTTATCAATTACTCAAACTTTCTATCTGAATTGATTTATTCTTTATTAGGTTATAATTTCATGTAATACACGGGTTAAATAAATTTATTGTTATATGGTTAATAATATAAAAAGTTATGTCTTAAATATTATATATTATACAGATTGAACAACCTCATGTATTAAACATTTGAAATTTTAAAGTTAACATGTTTAAAATTTTAATTATAGATAGTTATTAATTAATTAATAGTTATTATAGCATTTATAGTTAAGAGGAAAGAGAAACAGAAAAATTAATTATTAGATGGCCTAGATTTATGACAAGTATTCAGATTGTCTTTTATTTATTAGTTTAGAGATTAACAAAATTTATAGAGTTTGGTCTTGTTGTTAAATAAAAAAAATCCTATACATAACATGATTTTAATCATATTTGACATATAAAGTTTGATGACATATCTAATAGTTAATAGTATGTATTTGATAACATATTGCTTTGATAGTTATGTATTTATAATAACAGAAGTTGATTAATTAGTTAAGAGTCTTCTTTCCTAACAAGGGTTACATTAAAAAAAACAATTTTGTTTAATATTATCATCACAATAATAAGTTTTTTGTTTTTTTATAATTTAAAATACAACAATTTCTTAAATAATCGATGTTGCTAGCAACCTATAAATTTTGTCTCAACCAAGTATAAATGAAGGGGAGGTTATGTAACGTAAGAAGTTAATATAAAAAATTAAAAATACTTTCTATTTATTATTTATACATAATCGCTAAATTATTTTTTAATAATTGGTCACTTATTAAAAATTCTGAATAGTGAATTATATCTCCAATTGGTTGAAGTTGGAGTTGGTATTTTGGCACGTTCTTTCTGTTCAAAATTGACTTGGTCAAACTACATCGAGAAAGAGTATCATTCTCATTTGTTTTACGAATTATATTAATTTGCAAAAGTGTAAATGAATATTCGTCAACCTCCATGAGATGCTATGTGAATATTTATTTTAGATAATTATAAAATAATATATGTCTATAGTAAAATCACATACTCATTAACCATGTGATTTACGATTGTGCTCAAATTTTTTTACGTATCAAACTTTCTTTCCATTAGAAGATACGTAAATGTATTAATGACCACTTAATAAACCCATAGTGAAATTGTTTTAGATGCTCTTTGAAACGGGAGTAAATTTCGGTTTTAGTTCATGTGGTGTGGATATTTTAATTATTTTAGTTTAAAAAAAAATCTTTTGTTAAATCATGCTCTATGATTTCATTTTTATAACGATTTTAATCCTTATCATTAACTTTGTAAACTTTTACTTTTAAATATAAGGGTATATTTAGTCATTCTATATACAGGGGCTATTTTTGTAAATTATTAACATAATTTTAAGGGTTGTTTATGTAATATACTTAAAATAGTTATATAATATAAAATATAAATTCTAAAATCAAAACATAAAATCTAAAAACCCTAATATCATCGTCCCACTCCACACCACCGGCTACACAATCGTCAGACGTCCACCATCGTTGCTGCACCATTGCCAGTCAACTATGCATCACGTTCGACAGCCACCATCACCATCGTCACCCCTCAGCTTCAGTAGATAATCACCATTTTCTTCCTCATCTTTGCCGGAAAACCACCATCGTCACGTCTTCCGTCATCTTCATCAAACAAACCAGTGCCTTTCTTCTCATCTTTGCCGGATAACCACCATCGTCGCCGTCTTCCGTCATCTCTAGTCAATCGCTACCCCAGTCCTTTCCCCTCCCCCTTCTTATTCTTTATCTTCAAACTACTGTACATAAGGGCTTTGATTGTACTACGAAATAATGCTTCAATTTAACCATTGGAGCTACGATTCAACGGCTACCACTGGCAGTCGGTATGGTGGTTGTAGCTGGTGATAAATGATGGCATGGTGGTTCTGGCTGGTGGTGTAGGGTGGGGTGGTGAGGAAACCAACAATCTGTACTTAGTAGGTTTGGGTTTTTTATTTATTTTTTATTTTCTATTATTTAAAAAATCACACCAATAATTCTAATCTTATGTAATTTACATAACTAATCTTTCAAATGTGACTTGATTAAAATACTTTTTAACTTAACTGAAAAATCTAATCGAGTTAGTATGAGGGAACAAAATCGTTACAGAAATAAAATTACAGGGTATGATTTAACAAGAGATTTCTTTTAAGACTATCTTTTTGGACTAAAATAATTAAAACATCTAAAACACAGGGATCAAAACCGAAATCACGCTTGAAACATATAGGAACGATTGATATGTTAACAAATTTAAGTTAGAGATTTAGCGAACACTTGTACATATTATTTTAATTGTAATATATTAAAGGATCATGTAATTGTTTTTCATTTTATCGATCTTCCACTACATTTTATAGTTGCAATGGTCATTGGTCATTGGTCATTGGTCATTGGTCATTGAATAAGTAGTAATATGATTTTCTGTTTAAACTCGGTTCATTGTTGAGCACGTCCACAATTTTGTTGTAGTCATGAATAACAAGATATTTTGTTCATAATTTTGTTAATTATTAATAAACTACATGCAATTTACATTTATAAATATTAGGTAACCACTAAAATCCTTTTAAAAATATTCTAAAGTCTTTTTATTATGTATATATATTGGAAGTTTAATAAGTTTATTAAACACAAAAAAAGTGGGTAGGATAATTGTTTGACATGTATTCGTGATATTTAGTCTAATTGGATAAGGTGATGTACTCATTACATATAAATATTGAAAGGTTATGTGTTTAAGTCTTACTTTAAACAAAATACTCAGAATTAAGCCAAGGGTTTTCTCAGCAATAGGTTTCCATCTGAGGGGATTGTGATTGTAATCTCGGCTGAAAAACGAATAAATAGACCCGATTAAAATAACACATATTTTACGAATTGCACATTTATCGTTAAAAAAATTGTTTGACATGTGAAGTCTAAAAGACGTAAAAGTTTGACTTTTGAAAATAGGAATGATCAACCACGAGTATGACAGGCTGACAGCAGACAACTGGATATTTAGGATATTTTTATTTGAATTCTTTATATATTTATATCTTTAAAATAGACTAAGAAAAATAATAATTAAAATATGTGGGTAAAACGATTAAAATAGAAAGAAGATTATAATAATGCATGTATGAAGTAAAATCACGTCTATACTTATTACACTAGTTTAAAAACCCGTGTTTTACACGGGTGAATAAAAATATTAAATTAATAATTAGTAATTATTATTTAGAATTTATATTACAATATTTAGATAAATATATTTCGCTACGTATAGTCAACTATCTTAAGTAATAATGTAATAACAATAATTTTAAACTTTTGTTTTTGAAAAACTTTTATTAAAAAATGATTTTAAAAATTCCAGTAACGTCATTTAAAAAAATGTTTTAAAAACCATATTTATTTATTTAAAAAAATAGTTTAATTCAATAAAGATATGTTCATAATTTGAAAAGAATATAAATAATATCTTTAGCATTTAATATGATCATTAAATGGTTACCTTTTTATGTTAGTGACATGTAACAAGAAATGTATTAGAAGATGACATGTGGCAATGAAGGTGTGAGAAGATAACATATGACAAAAACTTATTTTGTTTTATTAGTATAGATTATCAGTATAGATGAGATCTTGCGATTGTGATTATGTTTTTGTTACGTATTATATTTTCTTCCCATTAAAAGATATGTAAATGTATTTAATACATGACATCCAATAGTGTGTTACTTTTCCATTTCTATATACCGTTTGTTGTTTCTTGCTCTTCCAAGATACTAGATTTCCTCCAACAAATACATAATATCTGATCGTAGATCGTCTTGAAATAGGCAACCTGCCCAATTAGCATATGAAAATCCTAATATTCTCCTATCTTCTTTCTCTGTAAAGCCACCCACATGACAATGAACCTGATCAATTTATAGGATCCCTAGACCTGATGTAGTTTTGAGATACCTTAGAACACGAAAAGCAGCATCCTAGTGCTCGGTGTATGGCGTGGCCATGATCTGGCTTAGAACACTAACAACAAAGGAGATGTGTGGATGAGTAATTGTCAAATAGTTAAGTGTTAGGGATAGATCTCTTGTATAGGTTTAGATGATAAAGATCACTCTTGTAATCATGATTGTAATTATTATTCTTGATGATATAATATAAATATATTTGATTATAAATGTGTTTATGAATTAAATAACATTTATTTTTCACTTTATTTAATATATTCATCTATGATATAATATATTTCAGAATGTATATGTGAATATGCAGGAAACATTAAACTGTGTCAATTTAGAAAATTGACCAAGTGTTGGAACAACTGCGGATGAATAAAGTGTTCTTCCGTAGATGTTCTCAGGAACATAACTGAAGAATGTACATCCGTGGATCTCATGCGGAAGAACAACTTCAACTGAACAAGAAAAGAACAAGTGAAGCTGCTGAAGGAGGGATTGCTGCGGAAGACAAGAACTCCTGCGGAATCACAAGAACAAGTACTAAAGAACAAAGTGTTCCTGCGGAAGAGTAAATTCCTGCGGAAGACCAATTTAACTCCGAAGTCAACATAAAGTCAACAAGTCAACGTGGCAGAACAACAACATTAATGACAACGGGAGACATATTATTCAAGCGAATATTCCACGTCACATCAACAACTTTATTAATATTAGATTCGTTGTAAATCTCAAATTTCTAAGCCGATAAAGATGGCGAGGATTTGGATAAGTTTAATTAGCTTAATTATAGCAACAAAATAGCTAGCAATAGAATAGAATTAGATTTCTATATATATATATATATATATATATATATATATATATATATATATATATATATATATATATATATATATATATATATATATATATATATATATACACGAGATCAACAACATAGATCATACATAACAACAGTTGAGAATCATTAGAATCATCAGTAATCATTATCTGAATCATTGTATTCATGATCAGCAACATCAATAGCAACAAGAAAGCATTACGATTAATATTATTGAGTTCTCTCGGTTTGATTATTCTTATTTTATTTGTTTGATTGGTTGATTTTAGTATTATTAATAGATTAAACACCAAGTATTGATAATTCCGCGATCAATACTTGTTCAAATCAATTCTGATAATTCCTGAACGATCCTTGGATTCACAGGTGGTATCAGAGCTTGGTGCTCATTGATTCATATCAATTGATCTATCAGCTTTGATTAGTTTAATCAAAATTTGTTTTAAAACAAAACCTCTACTCTTCAAAATTAAATAACATGAGTAACTCAGTTGTTGGTGCTTATCAACCTCCTAAACTGGAAAACAAATCTGATTTTAAAACCTGGAAAATCTGGTTCAGGAATCATGTTAATTACACAGATTCTGACTTATGGGCTTCGATTACCGAAGGACCTTATATCCCACCTGCCTTAGGAGCGGATTATAAGGATAATAATCAACCCATCAGTTTAAAGAATCTATCACCTGATGATGCCAAGAGAGTCAAGATTGACATCAAAGCTTATAGTATGCTTACTATGGCTTTGCCTGAAGAACTGTTGATCAGGTGTGAATCATACAAAACAGCTAACTCGTTATGGAAAATCCTGCACACTTTGTGTGAAGGTAGTGACGAGATTAGAAGCATAAAGAAGGATACTCTCCGTGCACAATATGAAACATTCCATCATATTCCGGGTGAGTCAGTCCCTCAACAATTGCATAGATTCATGCAACTTGTTACAGAGATGAACATCCTTGAACTTAAGTACAGCAATGAAGAATTGAATAAAAAGATGCTTCATTCTTTGCCTGAAAACTGGACACAGACTATGTCCATGTTTAAAAACACTATTGATCTAAAAACAATAGGTCTAGACACTCTAGTGGCAAAAGTAGAAGCATTGGAGTTGGATGAAAGACAAGAAACAAAAGTGTGAAAGCACCTATAGCACCCTATCAATTCAAAGAACTGAAGAACACTGGCAGTGCATTCATCTGCAATGAAGATGAAGACAACTCTAGTGATGAAGGTGAACAGGAAGGAGAAACAAGTTTCTACGCAGCAAAGCCTTCAAAATCAAGAACTCAAAGCAATCAGCACAAACAGACAAAAGGAAAGGCTGATGAATTCAAAAGCAAGAAGAATAACAATCAAACAGAACCAATTACTATGGTTTTGAAGACTGAAGAACAAAAAGCTGCCTTTGCAGCTTTCAGTTCAAGCTTTCAGGCTTATCTAGGAAGCACCTTGACTCCTGCTCACTTTTGTCAACAAGATCTAGAAGAACTTATCATAATGAAGTGGAAGAGATGGATCTGCAATGGCAAATGGCAATGATTGCCTATAGAGCCAAGATGTACATGAAAAGAAACAAAGGATTGTCTGTTAGAGGAACAACAACAAAAATTAGTGTAGATAAGTCCAAAGTGAGATGCTTTAAGTGCAATCTGTTTGGACACTTTTCAAGGGAGTGTAATAACAGCCAACAACAGTCAACTGACTCAAGATAGCCTAGTCAAAGGAGTTTCACACAACCACTATTAACCAATGCATCCCCACTAAACAATACAACAGGTATCTCTAACACTAAAGAAACTAGTTTAATTATTTTACAGGATGGTACTTGTGATTGGAGCATGTATGAGAAGGAAGTACTTGCTGAAAACCAAGCTTTGATGGCCAATATGGAAAACAAAGTCCCTCCAATGGCCACTGAGGTAAGAGAAAGGTTGTGTTCCCCTTCTTGCAAAGATGAAGTAGAAAGATATAGAACACATGCTCAACAATTGGCTGATAAAGTAAAAGAAGCCTTACTCTTAAATGAATCTCATGTTAGAGAACACAAACTTTATCAAGTCAAAATTAATTCTTTACAAAAGGATTTAGATAAACTTGTATCCGAAAATTACAATCTAAAAGCACAAGTTGAGCATCTGACTACATCTTTAACCAAATCTATGTCAGAACATGCATCTACTGAGGTGAAACTGCAAAAATTCCAATTGTCATCACAATAGTATGAGAAACTGTTAAACTCTCATATTGAGTCTAAGAACAAGTCAGGATTGGGATTTCATGCAGTTGCACCACTAGTTACCAACAATTATATTCCTTTACCTGAGTCAATGACCAATAGTTTATCTAATCACTTCATACCTGAGTCATCAAATAAACTTAATAATACTGAGTCATCTGAATCTAGTTCATTAGACTCCGACTGTCAGAATTTGATTATGACAACTGTGATGACTTAGATGAAGAGGCTGAGACTAATAATGCTAGGTTGGGTAAGGATAAAACTGTGTTAAAAGAATACTCAATTCCAAAGGTACTAAATGAACTTAAACTACCCTATCCACCAAAACAAAGAAATCTGCTAAAGACAATCCATACAAGAATTAAGTAATTAAATGAAGGCATAAATGCATTCAATAAACTAAATAAAGAAAAGTCAGCAAAAAGAGGATCAGGAGAAAAGAACATAACTTTCGCAGATCATCTGCGAAAGAAATCAGAACAGACTAAGAAAAAGGACACAAAAGATACAACACAATAACCTTTTGATATCATGTCTGGAAGAGGAAAAGACTCATTAGCAGCTAAATTTGAAAAGGAATTAAAGAAGCAAAAACTGATGAGCAAGAAGAAGGCAAAGAAAAGGAATGCATCTGACAGTGAAGATGAAGTTTACTGTAAATGGTGTGACATGCACAACCACAGCACAGAAGAATGCTACTTCAGCAGCTATTGCTCAATATATAACATGAATAATCACATGACTTCAGATTGTTTCTTCAACAAACATTTTGCAATATTCAACAAAAACAACCATACTACAAAGGAATGCTACTTCAACAAGAAGAACAAAACAAAGATTGTCAAGACAAAGAAAGTAGATACTTCTGAGTCAGACTCACAATCTTCTGAAGATGATAGAGATTCAAACCAAAAGAAACAACAACAAGAACAGGAAGTTACTAAGAAAAACAACAAAGTTACTGAGGTGCAATTAAAGAATAAGAAGGAGAAATCACAAGTGCAAAAGAATGCACCACACAAAAAGGTAGCACTTGAGGAAGAAGACAACTTCTTTGATCACTTTGACAAAGGCAATGATGTGCCTAAGTCCAAAGCAAAGGATGCAGAAACATTTTCTGGCAATTCCTTATTATCCATATCAAAGAAGAAGTCTCAAACAAAAATGACTAACCAAGTCAGTATGAATCAAGAAGACATCACCTCAACTTCATCAACCATTACTTCCTCAACCCAAAGTAAACATAATGAATTAACAGACTGTACAGCTAATCTAGAAACTTCAAGTCTTATTCATGAGAAAGTTGATACATTAGAGAACAATGTCAAGCCCAAGACCAGCAAGGCTTGGGATCCTAAGTCTAACTAAGTTCATTTTTGTTTACAGGAACATCCAAGGAGGGCTGACAACAAGGGGTATATTGACAGTGGCTGTTCCAGACATATGACAGGAGACTGCACCCTCTTGTAGGACTTCAAACATAAGAATGCTTCATATGTAGCATTTGGTGGGGATAAGAAGGGAGGTAAAATTACTGGTGAATGAATGGTAACAAATAGAGTTTTAAAGTTTGAAAAAGTTAACTTTTGTGAAAACTTACAGTTTAACTTACTAAGTGTATCACAAATCTATGACCAACACTATACTACTTTCTTTGATAACTCTAATTGCTACATTCTTAAGCCAGGTTTCAAAATTCCAGAAGACTGGATCCTTCTTAAAGCACCAAGAAAAGGTAACACCTATGTGTTGGATATGAACAACACAGCACTAACAAACAAAGAAACATGCCTGATCTCTAAATCATCAAAAGATGAAGCACAACTCTGGCACAGAAGGATGGCTCATTCCAACATGAAGAACATGAATAAATTGGTGAAAAATGACTTAGTCATTGGTGTTCCAAAGAAAGAATTTTACTGTTCTAATCACTGTTTATCATGCTATAAAGGCAAACAACATAAAGTATCACATAAGTCCAAAACAATTAACATAAACACAACACCACTAAAGTTACTGCACATTGATCTTTTTGGTCCCACCAATGTGTTAAGCATTGGCAAAAGGCAGTACTGTTTGGTGATTGTTGATGATTTCACTAGATTTACTTGGGTATTTTTCTTAAAACATAAAAGTGAAACATCAAAAATTTTAATGGAGTTCATCACTAAGATAGAAAATCAACTTGATCTAAGAACAAGATACTGAGAAGTGATAATGGAACTAAATTTGTTAATTATGTCTTAGACTCATTTTGCTAGGATAAAGGCATAGCTAGGAATTTAGTGCTCTAAGAACTCCTCAACAGAATGGAGTTGCTGAGAGGAGAAACAAAACTCTAATTGAAGCAGGAAGAACAATGCTAGCTGAATCACATCTGCCAATAACATTTTGGGCAAAAGCTGTGAACACAACATGCACTGTTCAAAATAGAACTTTGATTGTCAAAGAATATAATAAAACACCCTACGAACTTCTGTTTAAAAGAAAACATTTTATAGGATATCTTAAAGCTTTTGGGTGTCACGTATCTGTATTAAACACAAAAGAACAGTTAGGAAAATTTGCTGAAAAAGCCTATGATGGTTTCTTTGTTGGTTACTCATCAACATCTAAATCATATAGAGTCTATATTCCATGATAACATAGTGGAAGAAACTCCTAATGTATCCTTTGATGAATCTTTATTTCCATAGTCAGCGAAAGGATCATCTTGGCTGTTTGATATAGATGCATTAACTAACTCATTTAACTCTGGTTATCTTAACATGACAGGTGCTGCTGATACATGTTACCCTTATGTTCCTCCAAATATGGGTGTACCGTTGACAGCAAACCCACCTAGAGTCACTTCCCTGGGGAACCAAAGTAACACTGATCCTGATGCATCAGCACAAACTAGTAAAGATGTTTCTGATGACCTCACACCATGCACATCAGCTAAAGTACCATCTACTTCCGTAGATGTTCTTGCTTCTGCAGATGATGGACCGAGATCCCCTAAGCATCAAACCACATCAGAAAACCATTCAACACCATTGTCACACACAGAAATATCTTGCTCTGAAACTACAGCTGATCAAGTCCCTGCTGCAGAAGACATGTCCACTACCCCGGAAGGCATACATGTTTCTACGGAAACTCAGACAGTTGCACCAGAAAATGAGATGAACTACTTTGTTGACTCTCCATCACAACTAACCTCATCTCCAACAACCAACATCATAAACCTGGATTCATCCATCCAAGTTAATGATGTACCAACAGTTAGAGCACATAAGTATCACCCAATTGATAACATGATAGGTGACCTCCATAACAGAACTACCAGAAGACAAGGGGGAGCTACAAACACTTGTCTATTCTGCTGCTTTCTATCACAAGTAGTTCCTCCCAACATAACAAAAGCCTTGAAAGACAACAGCAGGATTGAAGCAATGCAAGAAGAACTTCAGCAATGCAGGAAACAGAAGGTGTGGAATCTCGTTGATCTCCCTGAAGTCCAATATCCCATTAGCATAAGGTGGTTATTTAAAAATAAGCTAGATGACAGGGGAATAATAATCAGAAATAAAGCAAGGCTAATTGCTCAAGGCTACACACAAGAGGAAGGCATAGACTATGATGGAGTCTTTGCACCAGTAGCAAGGATTGAGGCAATAAGAGTGTTTTTGGCATATGCATCATATAAGAAGTTCACAGTTTACCAAATGGATGTAAAGTTTGCCTTCTTATATGGTAAAATTGATGAAGAGGTCTATGTTTCTCAACCACCAGGATTTGAAGATCCTGATTACCCTCATAGGGTGTACAAGCTTGATAAAGCTTTTTATGGACTTCATCAAGCACCAAGAAAATGGTATGAAACACTGTCCAAGTTTCTCCTAAGACATGGATACAAGAGAGGAACAATTGACCAGACACTCTTCCTCAAACATGAACATCAAGATCTCTTAGTTGTTTAAATATATGTTGATGACATCATCTTTGGATCAACAAACAAGAGACTCTGTGAAGAATTTGAAGCCTTAATGCAATCTGAGTTTCAGATGAGTTCAATGGGAGAATTAACTTTCTTCTTAGAATTACAAGTTCATCAGAAAACAGATGTCATCTTCATCAATCAAGAAAAGTATATCCTTCAAACACTGAAGAAATACAACCTTGCAGACTGTGCATCATGCAAAACACCATCAACTACTATAGATAAAATTGTACCAGATCCAACAGGGAAGTCTATTGATCAAAGATTATATAGATCTATAATAGGATCATTAATGTACTTAACTGCTAGTAGACCTGACATAATGTTTGCTGTGTGTGTGTGTGCTAGGTATCAAGTAGATCCAAAGGAGTCTCACTTGAATGCAGTAAAGAGAATATTCAGATACCTCAAAGGGAAACCATCACTTGGACTTTGGTATCCCAAAGAAGGAGACTTCAAGCTTTACTCCTATTCAGACAGTGACTACGGAGGATGCAACAACAATAGAAAATCAACAACTGGAGGATGTCAATTCATAAGACCAAGACTTGTGTCTTGGCAGTGCAAAAAGCAGACAAATGTTTCAGTATCCATAGCCGAGGCTAAATACATAGCTGCTTCAGCAGGCTGCTCCCAGGTTCTATGGTTACAAAATCAATTACTTGATTATGGTTACAATTTTCTCCAGACACCAATATATATAGACAATTCAGCTGCTATGTTTATCACTGCTAATCCAATCCAACATAGTAAAACTAAGCATATAGAAATCATATACCATTTTCTAAGAGACTGCTCAGAAAAGGGACTAATTAAGTTTATCAAAGTGGACACAACAAATCAGCTTGCTGATTTATTCACTAAGGCCTTTGATTCAGTAAGATTTAAGTTCTTAATTGAATCATTAGGCATGATCAACTTAGAATAAGTTCAAAACATTAACAACAGGTATATAAGCTCATTAACCGTGCTCATATGAGGATACAACATAAACTTATGTGTAAGGCTTTTGATAATCTACGGATATGATAGTATGCTATAAACATGACATATATCCTGCCTGCACCCAACCAACTAACTACTGATCTGATGTGTTGAATATGTGAATAGGTTCATCCTGAGTGGAAAATAAGCTATGTCATGCTCAACATAAAGCCAAGATGACTTAGTATGGACAAGTCATTGTGAGGAGTTAATAAGTAAGTCTCATCAGAAAGTACACAACTATCACTTATGCACACTTACTATGTTGTAACACCTTATAACCTCTATCTTTGCGCATCATGACCCTCTGTTTTGCGTAAGCAAAGACCTGGGTCAAAGGGCACCTCTGTTTTACGTAAGTAAAGACCTGGTGACCTGATGCTGATCATTAAAAGTTCCCAAAAAGAACTGCTCCCAAAAGAATCCTAAAGGATCAACTACATAGTATTCAAAGAGCATTTATAAAAGGCATTAATAAGATTTCAAAGAAATCTTAAGATAGAGCTTATAATCTACTGAACATGGTATGTGTGATAAAGTGATGACTTGATCACAATCTGGGAGACAGACTTTCATACACCTTGCATGATGCATTCATCCTTGTTTATCTTTAATTCTTTCCAAAACATGATAACTAGCTGGACATGCCCAACATACACTCTAGGTTGAACTTCTGCGGATCACCATATTTGCAATTCGCACTAGATCCAGTAGGCTTGTCACTCAACCAAAATAAGCAGGAATGTGTCTGATTTATAGTATGATCCTTAGTTTCTCAACCAATTTTCTGCCATAAAACACTATACTCATGTGAGTTTTAGTTACCCATTCACTGATCATGCGATCTTCGTATAAATTTTTGATAAACTCATCCGTAGATGATTAATCATAAATTTAGGGGGAGTAGTACCTCGTGAATCTGAGTATAACCGATCAATTAATTTCTTTAATCTGAGTAGTATAACTAATCAATTAATTGCATTCGGAACCGTAGGTGTACTACGAAAGACATGATACAGTGAAATCTGTTCATCCGCAGATGTTTCTGCGGAAGACAGAATGGGTCCACTTCCGTAGATAAAGTACGGAAGAAACAGAACTATGATTTCCATGGATATTATACTTTGCTTAATTATGTGATCATTAATTGCTATTAATTATTTATTAGGCATAGTTAATAACCTCTGAGGGGTAAAAAATGTAAATGGGTCTCACATGGTAGATAGCCTGTCTGAAAAGGTATAAAAAGGTACTTCGACCGTTGGCCTTTCTATTCATTTTCAAAACACTCTAACCTAAAAAAACCCCATCATCCAAAACCCCCTTCTTCATCGTCTACATCGAACACTAGGCTAACACCACTGTCACCATGGCTAATCGGTTCGTAAAAGACCACAATGTCTATGCATTTCTGAATCCAGATGTGGAGGATGAATGTAGAGACATTATAAGATACCTAAGAAGAACATGACTCTTTTATGCGCTGACTGCTGACTCAGTCATCTATCTATCCCACATGATAGATTTCTGGAATACTGCTGCAATAGTCGAAGGAGATGAAGGAACCATGATCATTGCGACCATTGGGAACTTACCCCTTTGGGTAAACGAAGGAATAATCCACAGTGCCCTAGAACTGGGAGAGAATGAATAAGGTCACTCAGATGTATTCAACCATGAATACATCCAGAAGGTATTCAATCTGATAGGCTACGATGGAGACTATGAACACGGAGAAATCAAGAAGGGTAGGCTATGCAAGTCTTACCGGTTCCTCTTCCATACTTACCTCAAGTGCATCTCCAACCGAAAGTCCGGGTTAGATAGATTCTCATGCCACATCTCATCTAGGATCATAGGAATCTTTAAAGGAAGAACCTATAATTATGCCAAATACATCATGAACTGCCTTTGTGATCATGTGCAAGTGCAAAAGGAGAACAAGATGTTCATGTTCCCTCGGTTCCTCCAATTGATAATCAATGAACAAATCCCCAGAGTGGATAGAGAAGGTGATATAGGTGTACATAGCCACTTAAGCAAATCCCTTCTCAAGAAATTGAAAGGGCAGTATGAAGGAGGAGGTGTGGAGATGTTTGCTCATGTACTAGATGAGAATGTGGACATTTCTCAGGAGCTGCTGTGGGTTGAGGAACCACAAACTGAAAGCTCATCAGCCCCATCTGCCACACACTCCCAGCCTCAAAGACCACAACATATTTCACCCAAATCATCCACTTGACATCTTCAAGTGAGAATACTGAACCCATCTCTCCTGGCCAATCACCAACATCAATCAACACTGCTTCTACTAAAGTAATTGGTTAGGATGGGACTCAACCTTCACTCCCACACTCACCAATCTCTATAACATCAATTGATACTGGTGCCACAGAGCCCATATCTCCTCTACCACCAACTGAACCAATCATGTCACCCACTCCTACTGAACCCATTGACAGCCTAACACCAACAGAAGAACTCCACCTTGATGAGGATGTTGATGAAGCTATTAATGATGGAGATACAGAAGAAGTCTATATTGATATAGAAGAGAAAGATAAAGAAGAGGAAGTTGAGCAAGAAGAAAGTGCTTACATTGATGTCATTGCTTACAATGAGAATGACCTGAATGAAGAAGAAATAAATGTAAGCAAAAGCTATTTGGTTGCAGAATACAACAACCTTGTCCTGAAAGGGAACAAAAGGCTAGAAAAGATAAGAAGGTTAAAAAAGGAGGTGAAGGAGAAAGATGAAGTAATAGAGAAGTTGGAGAGTAGATTGAAGAGTCTGAGGGAAGATGCAGTGATGAATAATGAAGTAGTTGATGCTTTGAATGATTTGGTCGATGAACAAGCTGAAAGATGATGAGATTGAAAGGTTGAAGAAGAAATTGACTGAAGTTGAAAAGAACAAAAGTGATTCAGCAATGATCACTTACACCAGAAAGAGGAAATATCTAGGGAAGATGACTGATGTTGCTGGAGAATCATTAAGATGACTGAAGCTGCTGCAGACTACTTACACCAGAAAGAGGAAATATCTAGGGAAGATGACTGATGTTGCTGGAGAATCATTAAAAAAGACAAAATCAGATTCTCCAGAGCAACAAACCAAAATGATACAGCTTCAAGAAGACAGTGATAAAGACTGGGAAGAACTAACTGAAGCCAAACAAGAATAGTTACTAACTACTAATGACATAGTAGAAGAACTACCACAATCCTCCATGTTCATGCAATTAATCAATCATGGATTTCCATATGACTTGGTCGAGAAGATGAATATGGGAGAAATGGTTGAAGCTTTAAAAGAATTTGATGCTGCATGACTGATGCTTCCAGTCTGCACTTATGAAACATTCTCCAAGTACAAGGCAATGGAGAAGATCAAGAAAGAGTTGGGCCATTGTGATATAGCCAAGCTTACAAGATATAACATGACATGCTGATTACAAAGCCATAACTACCAGCCCCATGAGCTAAAAGGAAGATCAGTTGGTGAACTCAGACCAATGATGGATCATGTCATGAAAGTAGAGCTAGATACAGGAGTAAAATTCAGATTCGGAGCTCCCAACCCTGCCTATCAACAACAACCAATTCAAACTCCTGCTGAACCCACCATGGTCAAAGCCAAAGATATGCATAAAGGAAAGGAGAAAATGATCAGAGAGCCAAGGGATTTAGTCCCACACAAGATCTGGCCTTAGGGCACTGCTGTGAGAGAGATCACTGAGCAAAAATGTACATTAATACAATTCTTTGATCTAATCACCAGACCTGAAAAAGCAAAGGATCATCAAATAATAGCTTGGAAATATAATGGTGAGTGGGACTGTGCACTGATTAAAAGGGCATCTGGCATGGTACAATACTTCCCACTAGTAGAAATCCTACTAGCACTGCCAGATGTAGACCTTAATACACTACAAAACATTCCCATCACCAATTACCCCATAAGTCTAAGAGGAAGAGACTTCTCTAGACTTGTGACCAAACTGAGTCACAAGTTCAAGGGAGATGTTCTCAGGGAAGCAAGACTGGTTGATGAAAAGCACATGAAGAGAAAACTCATGAAGTCTTAGCCTAAATCTTTATTGGTTGATGAAGAATTTTTGAAGAGAGTTAGAGTTGAAGACAAAGCTTATGCATCAGTCAAAACAATAAAAGGCAATCAGTTTACATTCCCCATTACTGTCTGGGGATATGTAGAAAAGAATAAGGAACTGGTTCTGCTGAGGAATGATCCTCAAAAGAAAGCAGCCAGTATAAGGATTTTTGACCCAATAGAAATAAAGTTGCTGCACCCAAGCTATACCTCCTATCTGCACGACAAATTTTTTCCAAGGCTGCAAGATCAACAATCTCAGAATGACTTGTGCTTATATGTACATCTTACCCAAGTCATAGACAAATTGCATGCCAAGGCCCATAAGAGGAGAAAGTATGAAGCTGGTCAGCTTATTAGGACTGAAATAAAACCAATAATAGAGTTGAGGATTTCAGAATAGGATGAATTAGAGGTGGTGTCAAACAATAGTTTTGTTGCAACACTCACCACTAAAGAGGATGTCCTGGGTATGGAATTCAAGACATTGAAGAGGATGAGCAGAAGGCAGATTAAATGCAAGTATGAAGATCAACAAGCTACTGCAAACTACTTCAAAGCAAAGGTTTTGTCAAGAGTGAATGAGCTTAAAGTATTAAACTAGTGATTACTAGAGTCTAAACCTAAGAGGGAGTACTGTTAAGGATAGATCTCTTGTATAGGTTTAGATGATAAAGATCACTCTTGTAATCATGATTGTAATTATTGTTCTTGATGATATAATATGAATATATTTGATTATAATTGTGTTTATGAATTAAATAACATTTATTTTTCACTTCATTAAATATATTCATCTATGATATAATATATTTCAGAATGTATGTGTGAATGTGCAGGAAACATTAAATTGTGTCAATTTGGAAAATTGACCAAGTGTTGGAACAACTGCGGATGAATAAAGTGTTCTTCCATAGATGTTCTCAGGAACATAACTGAAGAATGTACATCCGTGGATCTCATGCGGAAGAACAACTTCAGTTGAACAAGAAAAGAACAAGTGAAGCTGCTGAAGGAGGGATTGCTGTGGAAGACAAGAACTCCTACGGAATCACAAGAACAAGTACTGAAGAACAAAGTTTTCCTGTGGAAGAGTAAATTCCGGCGGAAGACCAATTTAACTCTGAAGTCAACTTAAAGTCAACAAGTCAACATGGCAGAACAACAACATTAATGACGACAGAAGACATATTATTCAAGCGAATATTTCATGTCACATCAACAACTTTATTCATATTAGATTCGTTGTAAATCTTAAATTCATAAGCCGATAAAGATGGCGAGGATTTGGATAAGTTTAATTAGCTTAAATATAGCAACAAAATAGCTAGCAATAGAACATAATTAGATCTCTCTCTCTCTCTATATATATATATATACGTGATCAACAACATAGATCATACATAAGAACAGTTGAGAATCATTAGAATCGTCAGTAATCATTATCTGAATCATTGTATTCAAGATCAGCAACATCAATAGCAACAAGAAAGCATTACGATCAACATTATTGAGTTCTCTCGGTTTGATTATTCTTATTTTATTTGTTTGATTGGTTGATTTTAGTATTATTAATAGATTAAACACCAAGTATTGATAATTCCGCGATCAATACTTGTTCAAATCAATTCTGATAATTCCTGAACGATCCTTGGATTCACATTAAGTTTTCCAACTAATCGTCTGTATTGCTCTGGATTCTTCATGGGTTTCTCATCCTTTGGAGAAACTTTCCCATAGGGAGCATTGGACTATCAACCTACTTACAACCAAATAATCCACACTCATATAACATATCAAGGACATATTTCGTTGAGTAAAAAGAATTTCCGATTGAGAGCGCGATACTTCAATGCCAAGGAATATCGTAGTAGACATAAGTCGTGTAAGACCCCCGTTCCCGGAGACCTCACAGTTGGATAATCACAACATTTTTCATATAAAATAAATACATTTTATAAAAACATCGTAGCGGATTAAGTTATCAAAAACAATTCATGCATTAATATTTGATGTTGCTAAATAATACATCATTGTATTTTAACAGTTACAAAAAGAATCATTCCGTTGTATTACAAAACAACAAGATCATCATGCACGAATGGATGCCAGTCTTTGCACGCCAAGTAGCTTCACGTGCGTGCAATCCCCAGCAACAAGTTACCAGCCAACTGAAAATGCATAAAAGTCAGCGTTGCTGAGTGAGTTCTAGTTTTAAAATTATAGTCCCTTGTTTAAATATAAAATTATCATTTTCTTAAAATACTTCCTTTTTAAAAATCCATTACTTACGTATGTGTTCACGCATCATACATACAACAAGATAATATTCATTATTATCTTTCATCATTCTTCTCATTCATTCATCGTTATCTTTCACTTTCTACCAAACCAATGTGCAATACCCCGAACATTATGCATGAAGCTGGTACTGGGCCTAGGGCCTATAAATAGACCCCGAACATTGTGCACGAAGCTGACTCCAGTACCTGGGGCAAGCAACAAGGGTCCCGTCAATCTCTAGGACTGACCCTGTGTGCATCCTTCGGGTTAGCTAAACCGCACACAGTTGAGCTGACAACCCAATGGCTATGAACTTCCTTTCGTTTGCTTGTAAGACTTTCATTCATTCGTTATGTTCTACTTTTCCATCATTAATCTTTTGCTTCTTTTATGATAATACTTTACATACGAGCATAAACACACCACGTAAATTCACGTAATAATACATAATATGGAACATAAGAACAAGCCACGAACATACATAACACCAACAAATATAACCACCAAAACATCCTAGGGCTTAGTCTTAAAATTTCTATTTCCTAAAATTTCAAAAAATTTTCTAAGGCATTAGGCGCATGAGCACTATGTTGGGCGCATGAGTACTATGTAGGCGCACAACACTTGGGCGCATGGGAAAGACTTAGGCGCATGAGGAAACCTAGGCGCATGAACACTGCTTGGGCGCATGAGCAGTGGGCGCATGAGCACTGCTTGGGCGCATGAACCTCACTTAGGCGCATGAGCACTTAGGCGTATGAGTAGTGGGCGTATGAGGTACTGTTTGGGCACAAGGGCAACACTTAGGCTTATGGGCAAAATTTCTAGGCGCATGAACAACTTTCCAGGTGCATGGGCACTATATTAGACGCATGGGCAGTTATAAATTCGAACTTACACTACTTTTAAGACCCAATCATTGTTTTAACATGTTCTTAACCCATAACTAACATTCTAAGCACCTAAAACATGCATATAAACACGAACACAAAAGAACACATAAGAATCGGTCCTGAAGCTGAAAACTCAGCTGAAACCGAACAAAAATGCAAGTAAACACTCACCCTCACCAATTCTTCAATTCCTCTCTCTAGAAACCGATGAACACAAAATTCTTCTTTCTTCTTTCTTGTTTCAGCCGAAAGCAGTGAAGAGGAGGGGATGTAAGGGCGGCCATACCCTTTTAAATATAAAATAATAATGTTTTGTCCTTTCTACACTTTTGCCCCTCCACTTGTACCCATTGCATCTTCAAGCGTCTGAATAGTTCTCTCTGACTGACCATCTGTCTGTGGATGGTAAGCCGTAGTGATATGCAACCTTGTACCCATTGCATCGTGGAATCTTTTCCAAAACTTAGATGTAAACCGAGTGTCACGGTCAGACACAATAGACACTGGTACACCATGACGGGTCATAATCTCCTTGATGAACAGATCTGTCAACTTTTCAGATGAATATGTCTCGTGGATTGGAAGAAAGTGAGCACTCATCGTCAAACGATCAACTATCACCCATATGGCATCGTACCCCCTTGTCGTACGTGGTAACTTCGTAATGAAGTCCATGGTGATGTGCTCCCATTTCCACTCGAGTATATCCAAAGGTTGGATCTTTCCATAGGGCTTTTGATGCTCAGCCTTCACTTGCAAGCAAGTAAGGCACTTACTCATATGCTCCGCCACCTCACGCTTCATACCCGGCCATCAGTAATCTTTCTTCATATCGTGATACATCTTGGTAGCACCGGCGTGAATGGAGTATTGTGTCTTATGAGCTTCATCCATGATTCGCCCCCGTAGGTCTCCATAACGAGGGATCCACATCCGCCCAAAGTGTGTTCTAACTCCGAGAGAGTTTTCACCCAACTCCGCTACTAGACCTCTCATCCTTTTAAAGTTAAGGCGATCTTCTTTCAATGCCTCATCTTGGAACCCCTTGACCTGTGTCATCATATCGGAGGTCATCACCAACTGTTAAGCTTTCACCCGGATTAGCTCAGGTCTCTCCTTTCGGCTAAGGGCATCTGCCACTACGTTGGCCTTGCCCGGATGATAGTGGATCTCACAATCATAATCCTTGATCAATTTTAGCCACCTTTTTTTCCTCATATTGAGGTCCTTCTGCTCAAAGAAGTATTTCAAACTCTTATGGTCCGTGAAGATAGTGTACTTCGCCCCGTACAAGTAGTGCCTCCAAATCTTCAACGCAAAGACCACGGCCGCTAGCTCCAAGTCATGAGTAGGGTAATTAGCCTCGTGGATTTTCAACTGTCGGGATGAATAGGCTATTACTCTTCCCCTCTGAATTAGCACGCAACCCAATCCTGAATAAGAAGCATCCGAATAGACCACTAAGTCTTCGCTCCCTTCGGGCAACATCAAGACAGGAGCTTGAGTCAATCTCGTCTTTAACTCCTCAAAAGAATTCTCTTGTTCCAGACCCCATACAAACTTCACGTCCTTGCGGGTCAACTTGGTCAATGGTGAGGCTATCTTAGAAAAGTCTTGGATGAACCTCCTATGGTAGCCCGCCAAACCCAAGAAACTGCGGATCTAAGATGGCGTCTTTGGAGACTTCCATTGCATCACCACCTCAACCTTTGCCGGGTCTACCATGATTCCTTTGGAATTTACCACGTGACCTAAAAACTAAGCTTCACGCAACAAGAAAGCACACTTGGAGAACTTAGCGTACAGCTTCTCTCTTCTGAGTGTCTCTAATACTTCACGAATGTGACCTGCATGTTCTTCTTCGCTCTTCGAATAAATCAGAATATCAACTATAAACACAATCACTGATTTATCCAACATCGGCCGACACACCCGGTTCATCAAATCCATAAAGGTAGCTGGCATGTTAGTTAGACCAAAGGACATAACGAGAAACTCGTAGTGTCCATAACGCGTGCGAAAAGCTGTTTTAGGGATATCTTGCTCCTTCACCTTCAACTGATGGTAACCAGATCAGAGATCTATCCTTGAGAACCAACTGGCACCTTGGAGCTGATCGAACAAGTCATCTATTCTTGGTAGCGGATATCGGTTCTTCACCGTCAACTTGTTCAACTCACGGTAGTCAATGTACATCCTCATACTACCATTATTTTTCTTTACAAACAAGACCGGAACACCCCAGGGAGAGATACTAGGTCGGATGAAACCCTAGTCCATCAACTCTTGTAACTGAATCATCAGTTCCTTCATTTCCGACGGAGCCAATCGATACGGTGCTTTGGCAACAGGTTGAGCACCAGGTATCAAATCGATCTGAAACTCGATCTCGTGGTCCGGTGACACACCTGGTAAATCTTCTAAGAACACGTCTGGAAAGTTACATACAACTGGTACGTCTGCCAATTGTGGTACTAACGCATCCACATCCTTCACGTAAGCCAGGTTGGCACTACATCCCTGTTTCATGCACTTCTGGGCCACCACCATCGAAATCACCTTCGGAACCATAGTAACTCAGTCACCGTAGACCGTCACCGAACTCCCATCCAGCGCTGTCAGTCGGATCATCTTCTTGCGACACATAATATTTGCCTCATAGGCTGCTAACCAATCCATCCCTAGAACTACATCAAATCCACCTAGGGGCATCACAAATAGTTTAGCAGAACCTATGGCCTTCCAGTTCTATGTCGTAATCCTCTATCAAGTCGAAAATCCTGGTAGAGTTACCAATGGCAGTTTCTACATCGAAGGGCTCATCAATACTTCAACTTTTAACAGGCAACTTAGCACAGAAAGCAGCAAAAATAAAGCTCTTACTAGCACCAGAATAAAATAACACGGAGGCACAAGTTTGGTTTACTTGGAACGTACCTGATACGACATCGGGCTCCTCCCTAGCCTCCTCCCAGGTCATCATGAACGCTCTGGATTTTGCTCTTTTCCCATCATTCTCGGTCCCCATCTTTGCCTTAGAACTTTCAGCCCTCGACTTCTTGCAATCCTTGCTCATATGACCTTCTTCATCGTAGTTATAGCACCTCATCGGCTTACAATCCCTTGCCATATGACCAGGCTTCCCATATTTGAAGCAAATGTTCAGTCCCCACTTGCATTCTCCCATATGCTCCTTCCCGCACTTGCCACACTTCTTCATCCACCCTTGCCTTCTTGTTGTTCGGGGTGAAACCACCACGACCAAATCATTTCCTGTCCCAGTTCCTGTCACCACCACTCTTCTTGCTCACCTCCGTCACTGCCTCTTCTTCTCTCTCATCATATAACCTCCCTGCCAGATCAACCACCGACCTAAACGTACTCGACCGGGCGACGATCATGTGCCTGCGGATATCTGCAGGCAAACCCTGTATGTACCTCTTAATCTTTCTCGACACCGGCGTCACCTGGTCTGGCACCAGCCTCGCCATCTCGTTAAACTTAGTCGTGTATTGCTGGTGTGTCATAGTTTCCGCCTCCAGCTATAGGAACTCTCTCTCAATTTTGTCGAGCTCCCTGTGAGGACAAAACTTCTCGATCATCATCTTTTTCAGTTCACTCCACCTCATCCTTCCAATAGCCCTACTGCCATCGGCCTGGACAATATTGTCCCACAAGCATAAGGCCGAGCCCACAAATGAGATGGTAGCAAATTTCATATTTTGGTCCTCTTGGCACTCACTGATATCGAGCACCGCCTCCATCTCCCTCACCCATCGGTGAGCAGCAGCAGCATTACCATTTCCATCAAAAGTTGGGGGCTTGCATATCTGGATTGCCCTGTAACTACACCCCTTGGCGGTCTCCTGCACCGCTTCCTCCTCATTATTATCACTAGAGACAACCATCTTAGTCTCTAGTTGCTCCCATTCACCCGAACCTCTCCCAATGGTCCTCCTCCTCTCCTCCTTCTCTTTCTTTTCCTCCTCCCTCACAGTACAAATAACCTTGGTCACCACAGATGGTAGGATCGTCTGCATGACCTGATGAACTTCCTCCACAACTGCCTCCTTCACAAAGGCTCTCAGGTTAGCACTCTTATCACCACCTTCCTGGTGATGAAGCTCGGGCTCTGCAGGAGCCGTTTCAGCAGCCTTAGCCTGGTTCCTGGTGACACGTGGCCTAGCACCACGACCACCCTGCACACCTCCTCTAGAAGCCTTCGAAGATATACCACCCGCCATCCTTTAAACACTATAAGATTCAAACACCAACACGGTCATTCAAGGTAATAGCTCAGATTATGTCAAGTATAGTAAGTCTTCGAAGATATACCACCCGCCATCCCTAAATACAGTGGCCAGTTATGATTAGCCACTTACTTTACTCTTCATCCCCCAAGCATTGCCTATCCTGGCTACATCAGTATCCAAATCTACTGCATAAATCAGATAGCACACGCACATAATACCGGTTAACATTTAAGAAAACGAATTACCCGATGGCACGTAGCTACTTGGGCTGGCATCCCTTCATTCGGTCCTATTCTTAGTTTAAGTTTAGGTTTCGAAAATATTTACCCATTTCTCTTAAACTTTGGCTCTGATACCAACTTGTAAGACCCCCGTTCCCGGAGACCTCACAGTTGGACAATCACAGCAGTTTTCATACAAAATAAATACATTTCATAAAAACATCGCAGCGGATTAAGTTATCAAAAACCATTCATGCATTAATATTTGATGTTGCTAAATAATACATCATTGTATTTTAACAATTACAAAAAGAATCATTCCATTGTATTACAAAACAACAATATCAACATGCACGAATGGATGCCAGTCTTTGCCCGCTAAGTAGCTTCACCCGCGTGTCATCCCCAGCAACAAGTTACCTGCCAACTGAAAATGCATAAAAGTCAACGTTGCTAAGTGAGTTCTAGTTTTAAAATTATAGTCCCTTGTTTAAATATAAAAATATCATTTTCTTAAAATACTTCATTTTCATAAAATCCATTACTTCCGTACGTGTTCACGCATCATACATACAACAAGATAATATTCATTATTATCTTTCATCATTCTTCTCATTCATTCATCGTTATCTTTCACTTTCTACCAAACCAATATGCAATACCCCGAACATTGTGCACGAAGCTGGTACTGGGCCTAGGGCCTATAAATAGACCCCGAACATTATGCACGAAGCTGACTCCATTACCTGGGGCAAGCAACAAGGGTCCCGTCAATCTCTAGGACTGACCCTGTGTGAATCCTTCGGGTTAGCTAAACCGAAGAAAAGTTGATCTGACAACCCAATGGCTGTGAACCACCTTTCATTTGCTTGCAAGACTTTCATTCATTCGTTATGTTCCACTTTTCTATCATTAATCTTTCGCTTCATTTATGATAATACTTTACATACGAGCATAAACACACCACGTAAAGTCACGTAATAATACGTAATATGGAACATAAGAACAAGCCACTAACGTACATAACACCAACAAACATAAGCATCAAAACATCCCAGGGCTTAGTCTTAAAATTTCTATTTCATAAAATTTCAGAAAATTTTCTAAGGCATTAGGCGCATGAGCACTATGTTGGGCGCATGAGTACTATGCAGGCGCACGACACTTGGGCGCATGGGAAAGAGTTAGGCGCATGAGGAAACTTAGGCGCATGAACACTGCTTGGGCGTATGAGCCTCCCTTAGGCGCATGAGCAGTGGGTGCATGAGCACTGCTTGGGTGCATGAACCTCACTTAGGCACATGAGCACTTAGGAGTATGAGCACTGGGCGCATGAGGTACTGTTTGGGCATAAGGGAAACACTTAGGCTTATGGGCAAAATTTCTTAGCGCATGAAAAACTTTCCAGGCGCATGGGCACTATATTAGGCGCATGGGCAGTTATAAATTTGAACTTACACTACTTTTCAGACCCAATCATCGTTTTAACATGTTCTTAACCCATAACTAACATACTAAGCACCTAAAACAAGCATATAAACACAAACACAAAAGGACACATAAGAATCGGTCCCGAAGCTGAAAACTCAGCTGAAACCGAACAAAAATGCAAGTAAACACTCACCTTCACCAATTCTTCAGTTCCTCTCTCTAGAAACCGATGAACATAAAATTCTTCTTTCTTCTTTCTTGTTTCAGCCGAAAGCAGTGAAGAGGAGGGGGTGTAAGGGCGGCCATACCCTTTTAAACATAAAATAATAATCTTTTGTCCTTTGTGCACTGTAGCCCCTCCACTTATGCAACTTCTCTTTTTTTTCTTAATAAATTTTCGGGTGTTACAAGTTGCCAGTCTAGAACTGAGACTGAAGGAACTGTTTAAGCTTGGCAATCCCGACTTCATCATCACCAATAATAATGATGTCATCTACATAAACAACTACAATTATCCTTTGACCCTCACAATGTCTAAAGAATACAAAGTGATCATATGCACTACGTGTCATCCTAAACTCCTCTATAACAAAAGAAAACCGACCAAACCATGCTCACTGTTAGGGCCATACAATAAACGGCTTAATCTGCATACCTTTGAGGCCTCCTTCTTGAAAACAAACCATGGTGGTTTCTCCATACATACCTCCTCCTCAAGAACACCATTGAGGAATGCATTCTTAACATCAAGTTGGTGGAGCACTCAATGATTAATAGCAGCAAGGCAATGCAAATCTGTACAGATGGCATTTTGGCAACCGAAGAAAATGTTTCATCATAATCAATAACATAAGCCTTAGAATAAACCTTAACAACTAGATGGACTTATAGGCGATGCAAAGATCCATCAAGGTTAAGTTTAACTATGAGTACCCAACGACAATCAACAATATGCTTCACATGGGGAAGCGTTTCAAGATCCCATGCATGATTGGCTCGAAGAGCCCCAATCTCCTTTTTCGTAGCCTTTTTCCATCCTGGGTGAGCCATATCAGTCATCATATTCTTAGGAATTAGGTATGAGTTAATGGTAGTGGTAGAGGTAAGACACTCCGGCTAAAGATGATCATAGGCAACATAATCCTGAATGGGGTTACGGGTGTGATGTACGGGTTACTTCTGGAAAACAATAGGTATGTCTAGATATAGTACACCAGGTGGGTCATAAATAGGTGTAATAGGTGTAGCATCAAGTAAGGTGGTGCCATCGGTAGTCTAAAAGGCTTGGACCGAGAACGTACCGGGTTCATGGTTTGGTTGTGAATTAGGAACATCTGTGGTCTTAACCTTATTTCTCCTCGCATATGTGAAGAGCAATGGCAGAGGTTCTCTTAGCATGGTAGAAATAGGGATCTGACTTGTAACATTGAAGATCGGAGGAGCAGATAAAACAGAGGAGATCGAAATGCTAAGAACAACAGGTGAGTCTGGGATAATAGGATCTAGATCAGAAAACAATTTAGGGATAAGAGTGGAAGACTCAGAATAACAAGGGCATGACTCATGAAAAGTGACATCAACACTTATGAAGTATCGATGAAAAGAAAGACTGTAACACCGACACCATTTTTGAACATGTGAGTAGCCAAGAAAGACACAATGGATCATGTGGGGTTTAAGTTTGGTGATTCCTGGATGATGATCATGGACATAAGTGACACATCCAAAAATTTTAGGGGCTAATGGAAAAAGAGTTCCTTTAGGAAACAAAACTAAAAAAATGACCTTTAAAAGCAGATGATGATATACAGTTTATTATGTAAGTTGTAGTAAGAACAACATCGCCCCATAATCGATGAAGGACATGGGGGTGAATCATAAGCGTGTGACCCACATCCAACAAATGGCGATTTTTGCATTGAGCGATACCATTTTGTTGGGGTGTATACAAGCAGGATGACTCATGAACAATACAATGTGTTTTTGAACATGTAGAAAACTCAGTGGATAAATATTCTTTTGTATTATCAGTGCGTATGGTTTTAATAGATGTGTATAATTGAGTTTGCACATACGAGTGAAATTCCTGAAATATAGAGCTATCTTCATTACATGATTTCAATAAATAAACCCAGGCAGCATGAGAATAATCTTCAATAAATGTAACAAGGTACTGAAAACCCAAAGTAGATTTGGTAGGACAAGGTCCCCATATATCAAAATGCAAAAGTTCAAATGACGTACTGACTCGAATAGACTCTCTAGGGAGATAGGAACACCGGGTAAGTTTACAAAGCTAACACAACTGATAATGAAAATAAAAAAAAACTAGAAAATCCAGTCTCATCTGCCTCAAAACCATTGTAGATGGATAGCCTAGTTGATAGTGGGCCTCCCTAATACTTGAATCAAATATGCTAGCTTTAGGGCGTGCAAGTAAGAATAGACGATAGAGGCCTCGTTATTCAAAACCAAGGCCAATAAGCCGGTTCTTACCCGGTTCCTGAAAGACACAGTAAAAGGGATAAAAGGTTATAGAACAATTATTTTGTTTAGTTATTTGGCTCACTAAACAAAGACTATCAAGGAATTTAGGGACAAATAATACTTACTAAAGGATTAGGTTTCTATCATTACTAATGGATCCAATACCATGAACTGGACATGAAGATCCATCAGCAAGATGAATAGGAGGATAGGAGATATCATGAAGGGTAGAAAGGATACATTCATTCCTATTTTTGTGGTGAGTTTCTTGGAATCAAGAACCTAAGATGAGTCAAAGCTAGAAAGGATACTTGAATTGTCCAAGTTGGCTTGCAAATTAGGAGATTTCAACAAATGTTGGAGTCTAGCATACTATCCTGACTAAGTATATAAACGGGGATAACAGTAGCAGTCTAATAAAAAATGTTATTAGGAGTGGTTATTCTGGCTTTTAGGGTGTGGATGCAGTTGAGACCCAGGAGGATGATTCGGATAATTATACTTCGTGTTTCCAACTTCCTTTCAATAGTGATGTGATGCCATATCCTCTTCCAATACCTTTCTTTTAAGCCATATGAGATCCTCGGCTAGCGTTTTCACTAGTGGATGAGCTAGTAATCATACACATGGCAGATATGTCAATAGATCTAGGAGTTGTATCGAAACCATACATTTCTCGTAGAAAATGATATGTGGATGCTTTTGAGGAGGTGGCGGAAGAGTTGCGTAACAACAGGGGTTGAGCACTAGAATACTTAGGTGATAAACTTGTAATGAACATCATAACATCCATTTTGTTATTTGCGCTCCTCCTGAATCTTTAGGTTCATGGTTGAGGGGAACAAAGCACGTAACTCATCTTGAAGTTTCAAGAATCGTGTGAAGTAATCAGTAAAAATGAGGAATTGTCTTGCTCTAATTTTGTTTATGCTTGGACCATAGAGTATGCATGAGACAATGATTCCTATACTGAAAACAATCAAGACAAATGGTCCTATATTCCTTTCACAGTGGAAAGTTCTATGCAATAGTAAGTATATGTGGCTCCATGGCATTCCATAAGGCCATTTGAATCCCACCATCATCAATACACCATTCTTTGGTAATTGGATCCGGGGGTTGCTAATTAATATGGTCCTCTTTGTTGAGACTTGCAAGACCCTTCAAAATGAATAAACTCCATGAACTCCAATTGTTGGAGTCAAGTTTCACCAAAGTTTTTAAAACAGAACCAAAGTTTATGATACTAGGAACAACCTGATTCTCGATAACAAATTTAGTCTCGCCGTCCGCCATTTGAAGATAACAATATTAACCAGAACAGTAACTCTAAGTAATAAACAATAATTACAATAAATCAATACAGGAATAGCATGAATACCAATCTCCATGTAACCGACTGGTGTTAACATATACTTTTCAACTAAGATTAGCAGATTTGGACAAGAAAACGTAACAAGAGCACGAGAACAGTACCTCAGGTGTTTTGGGGATAGAAAACAGGAGGAAATTATGGTTGGAGACAAAATTCTAGCAACGGCAGGCGGCGGTAGAACAAACAAGACTGGTTGACTGGAATTTCACCAGGAACACAATGGTGCCAAGGTAAGATCTTACTTGCCGAAGAAGTGCTCAGATCTGAATAAAGGGCACTGGCACGTGTGGTGGACTCGTGACGCTTGATAACGCGTGAGATGACAGCTGGCAGTGAGTTTTCTGGGGTTAACAAATCGGATGTCTCTGAGTCCGATGGTGGTGGCGATGAGATGCATAAAGGCCTCAAAAAGAGATTTTGAGGTGACAACATTGTGACTGAAATAGTTTCAAGTAGGAAGAGATCTTGGATAGGGGTTTTTCAGTGTTCGAAAATGTTCAGACCAGTGATGAAACAGTAATAGAACAAAAACAAGGATCAGATGTTGAGCCTTAGCTCTGATACCAAAAAATCTAGCAAAGTATTACTATGAACTATCTTTTGTAAAATAATATCACACCCCGGCTAAAGCAAAAACACCAAGGCGTAATGAAATTGAACCATAACACAAGGATAAAGAGTACTAAAGGAAATTACTTATTAAAATCGAATAGTTGATTACATCTAATTCTAAAACAAATAAACCAACAAGTAAATAAGTCTTTATTTTATTTAAAGTCTAACTAGGTCCAACTAAAGCTTATCCTTGAAACTTAGTGTGAACAAAACAACGAACTTAGTTTTCATTACCTGAAAACATGCTAAAATATATGAACTAAAAAGTTGGTGAGAACATGATAGACAAGTTATGGTTGTTTAACAACAGTCTCACAGTTAGAGAAGACACACTTACTAGATCAAATAAGGAACCAGGCAAAGAAACAAAGAACAAATGATAAGAACACTCAGAACACAAAGATTGGTTTTCAAGAATGATGTATATTGCTCTCAAGTATTTTACAATTGTTACAAGGCTTAGTCCTAAGACTTGTTACATGAGATACTTTATACTACATCCTACAACCGGCCATACTTTGAAGGCGAGTTGGACCACTAATCTAGACAACAAGATCAATGAAAAGTCAAAAGATAGATTGCCTTTTGACATATGACTATGACATGCCATAGCTCACATCCTATTGTATTACAATAAGAATAAATGTACTAAAGTAGAAAGTACAGACAAAGACACCATCATCAGAACTTGAAGATTACTATGAGTCTTGATCCTTCACTTGTTTACAGCCATCATCAGAATTAGAGCCATTCCTTTCTTCATCACCTGGTCTAGATTCTTCAGGCTCTCATAGTATATCCTTATGTCCAAGAGATCATGCTCGGGAAGGTCAAGTATACTCTGCTAGAAGTATACTTGTGAACCTGCTTGATCTCTTATGACATATCATCTATCTAGGTTTAGAGAGGATTCCCAAGATATGATGGGTCTTTCAGTATCAAGAGGCTCTACAACTAAGAAAGTTGGTTAAGCAGCCTCTTTTGGTTCACCCTTAGGATGTTCTGACTCATCCTGTGGTACAGATATGGATGCCTCAGACTTCTTCTTCTTCTTTTTTGACTTTAAATCTGTTCTAATGACCATCATCTTCCTCTTTCTATACTAAGAAGGTTGGTCTAAATCACCTTGTCTTCCTTTTTCCTTCTCAGTTTGGTCCTTCCCCTTCACATGTTCAGAAGAAGGTTTAGGACCCTGCTATGGGTTAGAAGATAAAGCTAGGTGTGGATCAGTAGCAGGTCTTAGTTTTATTTTCTGTTGGGGTTCGACCTTGACCTTAGCTTCAGGTGCAGCTTGACTTGGTGGAGAATGCAAGTCTTGAAGCTCACCCTTCTTGATCTTCTGATTGATCAACCTGATATGCTCATCCATTATGGATAGAGACATGGGACCAAGCCTCCTTCTGGAGAACCCATACAGCTTCAAGAAGCTCACCATTCTCTGTCTATCTTCAGATTTCTTATTGTTTTCTTTGATGGTTGCCCTTGATTTTACAGCTTCTTCCCTTATCTTTCTCTTAGCAGTTTTTCTTTCTTTGATATCTTCTTATTTCAGCTGCTTAAGATACTCAAACTCTATATACTTATCAGATAGAGGGAGTAAAGCTTCTGCCTGGTAGAGACCTATGGCACTCAAGTAGTTAATCATCATTTGTCTATCTTTTTCCTTATCTACTTGAGCTTCTTCTTCTACAGCCACAGATTCTACTTCAGACCTTTCTTGAACTGGGGAGAGGATAGGGGATTTATATAATTTTCTTCTTTTTCTTTCTTCTTTGGTCTTGAGGAGCAAAGCAGTAACCTTAACCTCATTTTCCTGATTATTTGGCCTATGGACAGCCCTGATTGTAGCTTACATGAAGCTAGGGGTCTCTCTCATTCTTTCTTCCCTTGCCTTCCTCTTCCTCTCCCTTTTCTCCTCCTCCATCTCCTCAGAAGTTAGAGCTTTCTTACCTTTGTCAATCATTGGCCTGTGTGACTTAGGGAGGAAAGAGCTTTGGCCTTCTTGAGCTTGTTCTGCACTTGAGCTCTAGCCAGGGAGAAGCTGTGAGACACCTTCGCGAACTGGTGTCTCTCTGAGGGTAATTTGTGCCGAAGAAGTATGAATCTCAAGTTTCACAGGTTCCACAACTGGGCCTTCAACTAAGGTTTCCCTTTCGAAGCTAATCTTAGGGTCCAACTCAGTATCCAATTGACCAACTATTTTCCCTACTAACATCTATATAAGCTTGTTCTCCTTTTGAACTCCTCAGACACCCTCATTTGGATTCTCTCTGCTAACCTGTCTGCTTGTTTGTTTTGGCTTGGATTGAAAAGCGGTAGGTTAACAAGAGGGAAGCTTTCATAGAAACCTAGGTTGTAGATATTGAAGATCTCTTATTGACCTAGGAATCTAGAAAGCACTAGGGCCCTTCTATCAGTGTTATACCTCCATCCTACTATTGGATTATCAGCATGGTTGGATAAAGGAGTCATGACCCTTGGTACAACACCCTCCTCAAATAAACATGGGAGCACTATTCAGAGAATGGACATTGAGGGTGGTGAATCCTCAATTTCCATTCTCTAGGTAGTGCTCCCATGTTCTATGATTGTAGTGACTTTCTCCCCTTTTTTGGTAGCATCACTTACTTGCACAAGTGAGCTAGAGGTTAGGTCCACCACATCCACAGGTTCTTATGGCCATGGTTGAGCATGCATGGCAGGCCTCTCAGCTAGCTTTCCCTTGAGATCGATGATCTCAAGTTGTTGATCAAGCACCTGCCTTTATAAGGTAGCCACCTGAGATTCTAGGTGACTAACCTTAGAGATAAGATATGTGCAAGTTTTTGTCAATTGTTGCACCTTTTGTATCATATTCCCCTCATCTTCATCAAAAGAATTATAGGGGATAAGAGGACATAACCAAAGTCATTCCTCTCACCACCAGATATTTGTTCTTGGTCTCTGGATTTCCCCTGCTCTATGACAACTTCATGAGAAGTGTCAAGGAGCTGGGTTGTCGTGGTTGAGGTCTTAAGTATATAATCACTTTCAGAAGTGAGAGCCTCTTTCATATCGACCTCTTGAACTTGTTCAAAGAGGTCCACCTCGGTAGTAGGTGGATGATGTGGGCTAGATATGGGGGTGGCAGGAGCACTTATCTCTTCTTGAGTAAGGGAGGAGAAGAGAGACTCATGGACTAACTGAATCCCATGTCTTTATCATCAAAGAATTCTAGGTTGGGGATTGGTTGGTTAAGGTCTAACGGTTGAGGATGGTAACTTTCACCTAAAGGTTGTTCATTTGAGTTTTGAGACTCAAGATGAAGGCTTGAGGTTGGGGTTGTGAGCTCATCATGCTAAGTATAAGGAACCTTAACAATGATCATAGAAGGAATGGGAGTGGCCTTTTCCTCAAGAGATGTGGAAGCTCTTGGTTCCACTTGCTCCTGCATGGGTGAGTATATGGGGACCTGCTCAATCTGAATAGACTGAGCAGGGGTTCGTTTGGATTTTCTTGTGTAGATGATGGTGATTTAAGGCTGTGTGGGTGGTGAAGATGAAAAGGGTATGGGTTCAACATTGGTTGGGATTCCCAAGTTGTCACCTTGAGCAACTTGCTCTAACATTTTTGGGGAAAGGGCTGTTTCTACCCCGGAAAAACCAACAGTGGTTTTCCTCATTATTTTAAAGATGTCGGGCTTCATCTGTCCCAACTTTAGAACATTACTTGTTCCCTTCAACTGCGAGCCCAGTTCACAGTTGAGAATATACTAGACATATCTAGGGAACATGTAATATTCAAGGGAATCTAAGTTAGCAGGTAAATTGTATAGACAATTTATGAATACCTAAACTTGATCCACTGGACCATTCCATGGACTATGTAGGAAAGCTCTTCAGGAACTTGGTCCCATCCTCCATGCTTGTTGGATAAGGAGTGGATGATGACATGGAGGAGGTATTTCCATTGAGAGAAGACCTTTTCTTTCCTGAAGGTCTTGACTAAGAAGCCACCTTCATAGCCCATCAGCCAGAATGATCCGTTTTCTACCTCCTTGGTGAAGGACAGCTCACCTTCTTCATCATCCAACCTCAGATGTTGGTTAATGGTGGCTGGAGTGATGAACACTGTCCTCCTCTGCATCGCAGTAGATAGTGCCTTCTCACCGTCCATAATGACCTCTTGGCAGGTCCTCTAGAATTCCAACAGTTGATCTTCATAAAAAGGATGGTATATGGTAAGGGCGGTGAGGTAGGATGAGCAAGAAAGAAAGTTGCAGATCCTTGAAAAACAAGGTTTTCTTAGCGGATAATAGACCAACCTGGTAGTGTTGCCTGTGTAGGTGCATGACAAAGGCTGGCTGGTTTTGGGGTTTAGGGTTGGCCATTTTATGAAGCTTTTATGAGAGAGATTGAAAGAACAACAATGGTTTGTGGAGAATTTAGGGCTTGAGAATTCAGATGAAGAGGAAGAAGAGCGAGGGAAATCCGTTGGAAAGGTTATTTATATGTTTGGATTTGAGAGAAAGTTATTGCAAAAGATAAATTTTGAAATCCTAATGTCGGTTCTACCTTTGAAAAAGTGCACATAAAGGTTCGTATCTTGAAAGTTGAAAATCTTCCAAAGATAATTTGTCTTTAGAAGTTTAAAGAATACTTCTGAAGCTAAATTGACTTCGGATGATATTCCTTAGTTTGAGAAGAAGTGCTTCGGAAGAAAATGTACATAGAGTAATTTTGCTTCCAAGACAAAGTTGGTTTAAGAAGAGATTAAGCTTTAGAAGTTTTACTTGAGGAGTAAATAAAACTTTCAAGACTAAATTGCTTTGGGAAGAAAACTATCCTTCAAAACATATAAGTACTTAGAAGCAGATTTAAGCTTCAGAAGATATATCGGAATTTCTTTTGAAGGTAAATCCCTTAGTAAGTAGTTATCAGTTTTGAAGACATAATTTTCTTCCGAAATCAAATCAATGTCTTCTGAGAGAAAATCTGTCTATACTTCTTAAAATTATAAGGAATATATACTTTGAAAATTTTTCTTCTAAGATAAACAGGGCTTATATGAGTGATATAAATTAGACAACATTAAAGACACACCTTTTTTGAAAAACAATTTTGAAATTAATTTAAGAAAATCTACTCAATGTTAATCATCCCAATAGCTGATACAAGATATTTAAATCTCTGTTCATCAAATGCTTTTGTGAACAGATCAGCATATTATTCATTTATGTTAACTTTGACTTTTTTAATCAATCCTTTTTCAAAATTATATCTGATCAAATGATACCTGATATTGTTGTGCTTTGTCTTTAAGTGATGCACTAGATTCTTTGTGATGGAGATAGCACTATTGTTATCTATGTGGATAAGAGTCTTCTTCATGTTAAATCCAAAGCACTTAAGCACGGCAGCTTGCAGCAGCAATGTATTCAAAACTTCAGCAGTTGATGCAGAGACACAAGATTGCTTCTTGCAATGCCATGAGACTATCCTTCCACCAAGGAACTGACATCCCCCAGATATAGACTTGGCAGTCATATTGCAGCCACCATAGTCATTATCTCTATATGCATATAGATTGAAGTTAGAATTCTTTGGATACCAAAGGCCTAGTATGGGAGCTTCTTTGAGGAATCTAAGAATCCTCTTGACAGCAACTAGGTGTGACATCCTAGGGTCGGCTTGATATCTTGCACATAGGCATGTAGCAAACATGATATCAGGCCTGCTGACTGTTAGGTACATAAGAGACCTAATCATAGCCCTGTAAAGATGTTCATCAACACACTCCCCTCAAGATCAGGTCCTAGGGAGTAGTTTATGGCTATGGGAGTCTTAGCAACCTTACAATCAGTAAGATGAAATCTAGTTAGTATGTTTTGTACATACTTTGACAAGTTTATGAAGATGCCATTGTCAAACTTCTTCACTTGAATTCCTAGAAAGAAATTGAGTTCCCTCATACTCATTTCAAATCTATTCTTCATCAGCTTCTCAAACTCTTTGCAGAGCTTTTCATTAGTTGACCCAAAGATGATGTCATGAACATAAACTTGAACCAACATCAAGTCATTCCCTGTTCTTTTGATAAAGAGTGTGCTATCAATAGTACCTCTTGTAACCATGTTGAACTAGATACTGTGATAGTGTCTCATGCCACTTCCTTGGAGCTTGATACAACCCATAAAGAACTTTGTCAAGCTTGCAGACATAATCAGGATGATCTGGATATACAAAGCGAGGTGGTTGCTTGACATACACTTCTTCATCTATCACCCCATATAGAAAATAACACTTGACATCAAGTTGGTAGACGTTGAAATCCTTTGATGCAGCAAAAGCAAAGAATATTCTTACAGCTTCAAGTCTTACTACAGGAGCAAAGACATCTGTGCATTCAATTCCTTCCTCTTGAGTGTACCCTTGGACTACTAGTCTTGTCTTGTTATTGATCTTAAGTCCTCTATCATCTTTCTTGTTCTTAAAAACCCACTTGGTTCCTATTGGCATCTTCCTAGGTGGAAGAGGACATAAGTTCCAAACACCCTCTCTTTTGAATTGAAGCAGTTCCTCCTGCATTGCTTCAATCTAGCTTCCATCTCTTAAAGGTTCATCAACTTCCTTTGGCTCAATCTGGGACAAGAAACAAGAGTGTAAACAAACATTTTGATCATGGGTTTGTCCTCTTGTTCTTACCCCAGTCCCAATATCTCCAATTATGTTTGTGGTAGGATAAGACTTATGGATTCTCAGCTGAGTAATCACAGCAAGTTGATTTGATAGATCCAAATTAGAGAAATTTAAATCTGATGATTGAGTATCACCTATCACATCAGTACACCCATCAAGTGTGACTTGATGAGGAGAGTGTGTAGCATCATGGATGTTGTCTTTAATGGATTGATTGTCAGCATCAAGAAATTCTTGATCACTTTCACCATCTCCATCTCCTCCTGCATTAGAGATCTTTTCATTTAAGATTTATGTCTCATTGTTGGAATTGATTGGCACCTCAGATGTATCAGCTAAAGAATTTGTTGTCATGTTTATGCTGACAGGATTTCCACTTGCAGGGTTTGTTACCACTGGTGCTGAAGGAATTTGAACATTTGGTCTTCTCAGCTCAAATCTTGGATTAAGGTCTCCTGCAGATATATTACCTGTTGTTCCTAAACATCTTCACAAGATTTGTTAAAATAGTTGGTAACTAAATCAAGATCAAATAGCTAATCAGGACCAGAAACTTTTACACTTGGAGTGTGTTCATTGAAGGTCACATTGGCTGACTCCTCAACTACTCTAGTTCTGAGATTGTATACTCTATAAACCTCAGCTTGGGAAAAGTATCTAATGAAGTGTCCATCATCTGCTTTCTCAGCAAACTTGGCTATGTGATCTTTGGTATTCAAGATGGTGCATGGACATCCAAATGACTTGAGAAAACCAATAAAAGGTCTCCTCTTGTGCCATAGTTCATAGGATTCTTATCATGAGTTTTGACTACTAAAACTCTATTCTGTACATAGTAGGCAGTATTGACTGCCTCTGCCCAGAAGGTGATGGGCAGTTTAGACTCAAAGAGCATGGTTATCGGCCTCAATAAGTGTCATATTTCTCCTTTTAGCAATACCATTTTGTTGAGGAGTTCTAGGAGCACTATATTGTCTTGTAATACCCTTTTCATCACAAAATGATTCAAGAATTCGGTTCTTGAATTTAGTTCCTTGATGACATCTTATGATCTTAACCTTGTGATCACATTGATTCTCAATTTTTAGAATGAAGGATCTCAAGATTTCAGGGGTCTCATCCTTACTTCTAAGAAAGAAGACCCAAGTATATCTTATGAAATCATCTGTGATCACAAGACAGTATGAAATTCTTCCTAAACTTGTTACACTAGTGGGGCCAAAGAGATCCCTATGTAATAAGTGTAGTGGAGTAGAGATGGAGTTCATTTCCTTTTTTCTGTGTGACACTTTGTGTTGCTTTCCTTTCAGACATACAACATAATGGTCATCACTTATAAACTCTTTCTTTGGCATTCCAGTTACCTAATCATTCTTAATTAGTTTATTTATGTTCTTAAAGTTTACATGGCACATTTTTTTATGCCAAAGAAAATACTCATCACTATTGGCTTTAGCTAGAAAGCAAAAAACTTCTCTTGATGGGCAGGTTTCTTACAAATCCATCTTGTACATGTTCCCTTTCTTGGGGTCTCTAAGCAAAATATGCTCTTAAGGAATAATCACCCCGAGCTTGAGAATAATTAACTCACGCTCAGTGAAGAGCATGTTATGTCCTTGGTCACCAAATTGATATACACTCAAAAGATTGTACTCAAGCTCCTTGAAAAAATATACCTTCTTAATGTTGAGCTTACCATTTATGACCTAGCCCCTTCTAGTGATGTAATCTCCTGATTCACCTCCAAAAGCAACTAGCCCTCCATCAATTTTCTCAAAGTCTTGAAGCAAAGAGCCATTACAAGTCATATGTCTGGAACAACCACTATCAGTGATCCATACATTTCTTTTGGTCTTCAGTTATTCCTTTACATGAGAAGACATGGTTAGTTACATTTGGAAACCCAAGCCTTGCTGGTCTTGGGCTTATCAATATAAACTAAAGATAGTTCAACAGTTATTGATCCTATATGCAAGCTTTGAGGATCATTGGCTGTTGTTGATGAAGAAACTTCAGTCACATAGCCTTCCTTCATCTTCCACACCATCTTTGGAAGATTAGACTTGGCTTTCAAAACTTCATAAGTTTTTAGGACTTTGGAAGTTTTGGAAGCTAAACCTTGAAGCTTTTGCATCCATTATAGTAGACTTCAGTGCTTTGGATGCATTCCTTTCCTCAGGCTTATCAAGAAGGTTTGTTTTGACCCTTTTCCAGCTCCTTCTTCATCTTCTTAGATGATGAAGCATACTCTTGAGGGTGAAGCTTGCCTTTGGAGTTGGATGGTCCAGCCTATGCAGCAGTGGTGCATAATGGTTCAACCTTCTTTTCCTTACCAGGTTGGCTTGGTCTTGAACTAGGACTCCTGGTACTAGAGTCCTTAGTTAAGTCCTTAGTCTTCCTCACCTCAAACCCAACTGAGATTAAAACTTATTTTTGCCTGGGATTGAAGGTGGGCTTGATCTCCTGCATTTTCTTTGATCTTCTTTATACAGCCCTGATCAATTTCTTTCTTGCAGACTTAGCCATCCCTGGTCTCTTCTTCTCTCCAGGAATATAGTGACCCTTCTTAGAATGAACCTCCTGACTCACTTCTGGTTTATCCTTCACTATATCCTCTTCATCATCATCTTCCTCTTGGATAGGATCAATAGGAGTCAGCTCATTTTCACAAGTTCCATACCTTGGTTCTCTTATTGATTATAATGTGTATGGAGGAGCAATTTCATTTAATCCAAAACTTTTGCATGCAAGGATGAAGATATGATAACAAACTTTTGCTTGTGGTGATCACAAGCTCAGCCTAGCATTTAGTAAAACTTGGTAACAAGATCTTTGATTTGAGTCTAGTAGTTTGTATTCTCATGCTTTAGAGTAGAAATGGGTTTCCCTAAGTCTTTTATTTTAAGCTCATAATCATTTTCGGCTCTTTTAAAATCAGCTTTTAAAATGTTTAAGGACTCAAGATCAGATCTTACTTCCAAGTTATAGGACCTGTACATGTTAACTTTAGCAATGCATTCAGGAGTATAAAGATGTTCCAATACCTTAGTTTCATCATGGTCTACCATCAAGGCTTGGTTTGGAGAGAGATCTTCCACCTGAAAGCTCCAGTCAAAGCCTCATTCTTCAACAGCAACTATAGCTTGCTACTTTGGTTGGTTGGGCTTCTCGGTTCTTGGAGCTACATCAGTGTAGTTTGACTTGGATTGTGTTTAGCCACCATTTGTTCTTGGTTCCTTCACTCCCTAGCAAAGTGGCTCATTTGGTTACAGTTGTAACACTTTACTTCGCTCTTATCCAGCCCAAATTTTCCACTGGAGACATTGCTTAAAAACTTCCTCCCTGTCCTCTTGTAGAACTTCTTGGCTCTGTGAGTGAGAGAGCCATCCGCTGGATTATCTCTATGTACTCCAGATCATCTGGACGGATGCAGTCCAGGTCTTCAAGGGTGAAGAGAAAGTTGCCAAAACTTTCATCTGAAGACACAAAGGCCTGAGAAGAGCTGAGCTCTTGGAATGGGCTTCTTTGAGTGTAGCTCTCCCTTGGTGTCTCTAGAAAGGTGATAAAAGGGACCTTTGGTGATTTGTCAGGGTAGCAGATGAGTGATACTGTGGTTCTCTACTATCCCTTTCAACCACATGAAGGGCTGAACTCTGTTGGGTGTTGGATGAGCTGGTAGATGGATTTTGCATGTTCATCTCCATTTGGTAACTGCTCAGGATACCATACAGCTCAGTGAGAGTAAGGGTAGATAGGTTCTCAGTTCTCTTGATGGCCACATAGTAGTGTGTCCATTGTCTATGAAGAGAGAACATGAACTTCCTTACCTTGTCCTTCTTCTCAAGTTTGACTCCAACATCCATCAGAGTATCTACAATCTCAACATATCTGAATTGTTGTTTAGTCATAGTTTCACCTGTCTGTAGGTGAAGTTTTCAAACTGCTGCTTCATGATGTCTTTCTTGTTTTCTTTGGCTTCCTCATATCCTTCATGCATTAGCTTTAGTACATCCCAGAGTTCTTTTACATTCTTTCACTTCTTGAAGCCTCTATAGATGGAGTCGGTAATAGCAATTTAAAGAACGGTCATGGCTTTCTAATCAATGTCAATATTCTTCCAGTCTTCTTCAGAATAGTCAGCCACTTACTTTGGTATCATCCTACCTCCAGCAGTTGCTAAAGTAGTACTTGGGATGTGAGATCCCGAGACTACAGATCTCCCCATCCTGTTGTCTTGAGACTTGATGAAACCTTCCATCCTCATACACCAAGTATCAAAGTCAATAGGAGTGATTAGTGGAGACTTAGTCATGGTGCCGGTTTCCATATCAGCTTTAGTGAGAGTTTCCATTTGAGCAAGTAAGTGTTTGTGAAACTGAAGAATGATTCAAGATGGTGAGATCTTTCAATCAAGAGCCTAAGAAGCTCTGATACCAATTGCAGGACCGGTTATGGTTGTTTAACAACAGTCTCATAATTGGAGAAGACACACTTACTAGATCAAATAGGGAACCAGGCAAAGAAACAAAGCGTTAGACCCTAAAAGGATCATACATGCCAATTCAAGAAGTGGTTGAAGGTTGTTCTGGTTGGAAATCCCTCCAAGTCCAAGAAGAAATATGGGTGGAAGATCATGAAGAAATGCGGCTGAAGATATAGAAGAAAAACTGTTGGTTATCCGTATTAGTAAATGCGGAAGACCAAAGAACAAATGCGATCAAGTATTTGTTCATCCGCATTTACTAATGCGGACAAGGAACACAAATGCGGCCAAGTATTTGGTCATCCGCATTAACTAATGGGGATGACCCAGTCAATGCTGAAGACAAACAGAAGAAATGCTAATGAAGACTTCTCATCCGCATTAACTAATACGGATGAACACTTACAAATGCTGATGATGTTTTGTACTTAGACTAGTATTCTGATGTATAGTTGTCAGGGTAGTTTAGTCATTTTGTACAGGCAATGTATCTGCCTATAAATAGATCAGTATAAACTAATTTGGGAGGGGGAACAACAACATTAAAAGTTTCATCAGCAACCCTAGCACACTTTGTATCTTGTTAACTCTCATCAATATATACAAAGCATTTATTAGTATTGTTTCAGTAATTAATGTTATGTGATTTGGTATTTCCGTGACTTAATCACTGACTCAATCATCATATTCGATCCTAAGTTGAGTCACATCAACTGAGATTCACATCTCGGACCCAGTCAATTGGTATCAGAGCCTTGGCTCTTAATTCGTGTCAAAATCAGTGCAGATCTTGAACGAAAATCGATTGAACTGGTGATTGAGTTATTTATTAGCAAGTTTAACACTTCTAATAAATATACATACTGAAATTATGTGAAACATCATCAATCAGTGCTGTGCTTCTGACCGACAACATAAGAAGACTGCTCAACTGACTGATTCTCAAACAAAAATCAGACTAAAACCTCAAACATCAAAATCTTGACCCCAAATCAACCTAAAAGCAACTTTTCTAAGAACTGTTCTTCATATTAACTTTTTTAAAGAACTGTTCATCATATCAAGAATACCAGGACGTTGGACTGTTTGAATATTCCGAACATAAAATCAACTTAATCTTTATTCAAACCATCTAAAATCAGTTAATCAAAATGGATTATACTAACTTCTCTGAACTTGATCATACATCTAAACCTCCAATGCTTAAACACAAATCTGAGTTTAAGCAGTGGAAAATCAGGTTTAGAAACTACATTGTAGGTGTGGATCCCGACTACTGGATTTCCATTTGCAAAGGACCCTACATTCCTGTGTCTCTTACTGCTGATCAAGCTGCTTAGTATAGAACTGCTAGAATTCCCATTGAGGATCCAAATCTAAATCTTGATGATGAGGAATATAAGAAAATCAAGATAGACCTCAAAGCATACTCCATTCTAACAGAGGCTTTGAAAATGGATGTCCTTTAAAGGCTAGAAAAGTATGGAACAACCAAAGGTGTTTGGGATGCACTGCAAATAATGTGTGAAGGAAGCAGTGAGGTGACGGAGATTAATAAAGATAAACTGGTGAACCAATATGAAACCTTTCACCATACCAATGGAGAGTCAATATCCAAGTAGCTGCATCAGTTTGTACAACTGGTGAATGATCTTCAGATCATGGGGGTTACTTACAAAGAAAAAGAAATGAACAAGAAGATGCTGCAAAACCTCCCTGAAAGTTGGAAACAGAATGTTACTATGTTGAAGAACACTCATGACATGAAAAGTACCAGCTTAGACATCATGATTGCTAAGATTGAAGCTCTTGAATTAGATGAAAGAAGTATAAATCTAAGTGGACCTCAAGTCATTGAAGCATATAAGTTTCCATTTGAAACTCATTCTGTTGAGAATGCCTTTGTGACTAAAGAAGATGATTTTCTCTCATCAAGAGATCAAGCAAGAACTACTGGATTCTGTGCTGTTCCACAACAACATAAATCATCATCTTCTACTCAACCCACGGCAACACCCACTAGCTTGCCCAGTGAGCAAAGATCTAAAGAGCAAAAGGCAACTTACTATGCCTTTGTTGCTAGTTTTAAATCATATCTTGGGGGCAGACTCACTTCAGCTCATCTAGTTCAGGAAGATCTAGAAGAAATAGATCCTGATGATGATGAAGAAATGGACTTGAAATGGCAGATGGCCATGATTGCAATGAGAGCCAAGAAATTCTTTTGAAAAGGGAAGAAACTGAGTCTGAATGAAAACACAAAGCTTGGATATGACAAATCCAAAGTAAAGTGTTTTAACTATGGAATGACTGGCCATTTCTCTTGGGAATGTAATGCTCTCAGAAGAAGCAACAACAACAACCAAAGAACCTCACATAATCAGTCATCATCTCAATCAAATTCAAGCTTTCAGTCAAGTAATCAACCCCAGCTTCAACATCAAAATCAGCAATAGCAAATTCATCAAAGACTCCCTCAATTGACTTATCAAGCTCAAAGAACTAGCCAACCAACCTCTAATGCACTTGTCATCAGACAAGATGGAGTGTGTGATTGGAGTCTGTATGCAGAGGAAGTCCAACCTTTATTTTAGAATCATGATCTCATGGCTCACATCAATGATGGCCCAACTCAAATTCCATCTGAGGTAAAATCTAATCTATGTTTTGATAAATGTATTCAAGAAGTACAGGGATATAAAGAGCATAATCACAAGTTGGCTATTAAAATAAAAGAAGAAAAGGTCAAAACTTAAATGTTGAAACAAGAAATGAAAAGTTTTGAAATCAATCAAATCCCTTCTTTAAGATATAGAAAAACTCCATGGTGAAAAGTACACTCTTGCAGCTGAGAATGAGAGGTTAACTAGATTGTTAACAAAAACAAAAGCTGAGCAATCAGCTACTGAAGTGAAACTTGAAAAGTTTCAATTTTCTTCTACCAAGCTGCAAGAGTTACTAAATTCACAAAAAGAGCCAAAGGATATGACTGGGATAGGATACAACTCTTGTTCTCCTCCATATAATGACAACTATACGGTTATGCCTGAGTCACTCACACAACCTGATTCAATTGAACCTAAAGTTATTGAAACTAAAATAATGATTTCACAAATAACAAATCCTCAAAACAAGCCAAGTGTTTACATTGAAACAAATGAGGATAAAATCAAACTAGGTCACCCAATTAAAATCAAAGAGTGCTCTTACAAACTTGTAGTTGTCAAGAAACCAAAAAGCCCAGTCAAAGCTATTGTGCCATTTGTGAAATTCATTCCTGGAAATCTCAAGGTGGAAAAGAATGGTGAATTTTCTGTGAAATCTTCTGCTGAAAGCAGATCTGATAGTGAGATCAAATCTCCAAAAATTTCAAGCAAATCAGAACAGGTTTCACTGAGATTCAAAAACAAAGCTATGACTTCTTCATCATCCAAAGGAAATTCTCCTTGATTCAAAAATCAAAAGTAAAAACTGATTCACCATCATCATCTAAAAACAAACAAGGGGTCGGTTTTGATATTTTCAATAAAGATCATGTGGACCAATTTGAAAGGGAGTTAAATAAAGGCGAAAAGAGGCAAAATCAGTCTCCAAAAATCAAGCAAAGCAGAATTGTGAAACAATCTACTGCCACCAAGAAAACTGAAGTTGCTTCTTTGTCGAAAACCAAATTTGAGAGTAATCTAAAATCTGCTAAGTCAAATGAAGAATCCATTTCAAAATCAGAGGACAAACAAATGTATTATGAAATTTGTGACATGCTTAATCACAATACAGATGAGTGTTATTTTAATCAATATTGCTCCATCTGTGACATGAACAATCATTCAACAAAAGACTATTATTTAAACAAGTATTGTTCTGTATGTGATATGACAAATCACAATACATCTGATTGTTTCTTTAAGCAAAAAGGCTTGAGAATTCCTCAAAACAAGCCTATTTCACCAATTTCATCTGACAAGGTCAAAAGTAGAAGTCCACCACACATGAAACAATCACTGAGTTCTCATTCAAAATATAAAACTAAACGGATTTTTGAAAAACGAAAACGTTCCTAATTTTTACATAAAAACCAGGATCAAAGAGTTGAATACTCTTCTGACAGCTTAGTTGAAATTGATGAAATCAAACCAAAAAGAAATCCACAAAAAAATCCTCAAAGCCTCTTCTTCTAAACCATAACCAAGAGGAAACTATCAAGAGGTTACTGTAATGGATAGAACCGGACAACCCAAGACCATCATGGCTTGGGTTACACATTCTAACTAGTTCTTTTATGCTTGTAGGGTCGTCCATACAGGTCCAATAGCATATGGTATGTGGACAGTGGATGTTCCCGACATTTGACTGAAGACAGTTCCCTCCTTCATGACTTCAAGCATATTCAAGGAAATACTATGGCATTTGGTGGAGATTCACAAGGTGGTAGAATTACCAGGGAAGGATCTATGATGAATGGACTGCTGAGTTTTGACAAAGTGAACTACTGCGAGCAACTGAACTTCAATCTGCTCAGTGTGTCTCAGATCTGTGACAAGAAATATTCCACTCACTTCACAGACACTCATTGCTACATTCTGAAACAAGGATTTCAAATTCCTAAAGAATGGGTTGTCTTGAAGACTTCGAGAAAGAATAATACCTATGTCTTGAACCTTAATTCTGCTCATCCTTCAGAAGAAACATGTCTTTTGTCTAAAGCATCTTTTGATGAGTCATAGCTTTGGCATAGACATTTGGGACACACAAATTTCAAAAACATGAACAGATTGGTCAAAGGAAACCATGTACTTGGTTTACCTCAAAAAGAATTTCATTTTGTTGACCACTGTTCTGCATGTCTCAAAGGAAAACAACATAAGTCCTCCTATAAGCCAAAGCTGGTAAACACAAACAATTTTCCATTGAAGTTACTTCATATGGATCTCTTTGGTCCAACTCATGTCATGAGTATTAGAAAGAAGCATTATTGTTTGGTGATCATAGATGACTTTTCACGATTCATATGGGTCTTCTTTCTACTTCATAAAAATGATGCATCCCAAATAATAAAAGATTTTATCATAAAAATTGAAAATCAACTTGATCTAAAGGTAAAATCAATCAGAAGTGATAATGGGACAGAATTCAAAAATGAAGATCTAAGTTCATTTTGCACACTAAAAGGCATTTCTCATCAATTCAGTGCAGCTAGGACTCCTCAACAAAATAGGGTAGCTGAAAGAAGAAATAGAACACTGATTGAAGCAGCACGAACAATGCTAGCCGATGCCAAACTGCCAATTACCTTTTGGGCAGAAGCTGTCAACATATCGTGCTTTGTGCAAAATCAAACTTTGATAATCAAAGAAAGCAACAAAACACCATATGAACTTCTTTTTCAAAGAAAACCATTTATTGGATTTTTGAAGTCATTTGGTTGTCCTGTCTCAATATTAAACACCCGAGACCATTTAGGAAAGTTTGTTCCTAAGTCTGACGAAGGATTCTTTGTAGGTTATTCTTCGGTCTCAAAGGCTTTTAGAGTGTTTATTCCTATATTAAACATTATTAATGAATCAACCAATGTGCAATTCAATGAGCATTCCTTTCCCAAGTCAATAAATGGTCCTGATTGGTTGTTTGATATTGACTCGTTTACTAGATCTTTTGATCAGTTCCACTTGTCAAATGCAAGTAACTTACAAACGGCTGGATCTTCTGGAACAGTAGAGAGAATAAATGACTTTCCTATGATTCCTCCTTCTTCTACTGATCAATTTGATAAAGAAGTTCCATTACAAGCTGATCCTATCAGACAAGCTACATAACATCAAAGTGTTTCAACTGAGGCTGGTCCTTGTTCAATGCCCACTCCTTTAGCCGAACCATCCACTGAAGTAAGAAATCCAGAATCAGCATCTGTACCAGTTGAAACTGAAGGAAATGCAAATGATGAAAGTCTTCAAAGTGCTGTTGAAGCTGATGAAGCATTTGATTAATTTCACCATTCACCTACATCACAACCTGAAGATGCCTCTCACCAAGATGATCTGAATGTCTCCAATCATGATGTATCCATTGCTGGTGATTTGATTCCAATTACCAGGATACATAAGAATCATCCAGTGTCTAACCTCATTGGTAAGTATTGCTAACATCTGTTTGTTTTCTTGCTTTCTGTGTCAAACAGTACCCAAGAATATTAAAGAGGCTCTTCAAGACAACCGCTGGATTGAGGCAATATAGGAAGAATTGCTACAGTTCAAGAAACAAGAGGTATGGAAACTGGTAGACCTTCCCGAAGGTATTGGCCAGATGGCTGTACAGAAACAAGACAGATGACAGGGGCATTGTCATCAGAAACAAGGCAAGATTAATTGCACAAGGCTATACTCAAGAAGAAGGAATAGACTATGATGAAGTGTTTGCTCCTGTAGCGAGATTGGAAGCCATAAGACTCTTTCTTGCTTACTCTGCATCTATGACATTCATGGTGTATCAAATGGATGTAAAGTGTGCATTTCTGTATGGCAAAATCTCAGAAGAAGTCTATGTGAGTCAACCACCAGGTTTTGAGGACCCAGATTTCCCTCACAGGGTGTACAAGCTGGACAAAGCTTTGTATGGTTTACATCAAACCCCTTAAAATTGGTACGAGACTCTATCATCTTTCCTTCTTGATCACAGATATGAAAGATGAAAGATTGATCAGACTTTATTTAGAAAGAAGAAAGGTCATGAACTATTGTTAGTCCAGATCTATGTGGATGATATTATTTTTGGCTTAACAAACAAGCAACTCTGTAAAGATTTTGAAAACCTCATGCACTACAAGTTCCAGATGAGCGTTATAGGAGAACTCAGTTTCTTTTTAGGATTGCAAGTACAACAGACAACAGATGGAATCTTCATCAATCAATCAAAATATATGGAATCAATGTTAAAGAAGTTTCATTTTGCAGACTGTCTATCTATCAGAACTCCTGTGGATACTAAAGTGAAGATTGGTCGAGATTCAGATGGCAAATCAGTGGATCAAACTCACTATCGATCAATGATAGGGTCACTTATGTATCTTACAGCTAGTAGACCTGACATTATGTTTGGTGTATGTGTTTGTGCTAGATATCAGGCAGATCCCAAGGAAACTCATGTGAATGCTGTAAAGAGGATACTCAGATATCTCAAGGGCAAACCTGCACTTGGATTATGGTATCCTAAGGAAGAGGATTTCAGTCTCTATGCATACACAGACAGTGACTACGGGGGATGCAACTTTAATCAGAAGTCCACTTTTGGAGGTTGTTAATTTCTTGGTCCCAAACTGGTCTCCTGGCAGTGTAAGAAACAGACACATGTATCTGTGTCAACAGCAGAAGCTGATTATATAGCAGCATCAGCATGTTGCTCTCAAGTTCTCTGGATTCAAAACCAGATGCTTGATTATGGTTTTAACTTCTTGCACACACCAATTCACATTGACAACACAACAGCCATGTTTATAACAAATAATCCAGTTCAATACTCAAAAACCAAACACATTGAAATTAGATATCATTTTTTGAGAGACTGTGCTGAAAAGGGATTAATCAAGTTGATTCATATTCACACGGACAATCAGTTAGCTGATTTGTTCACTAAGGCGTTTGACCCTAGTTGGTTTGAATTCTTAGTCCAATCAATTGGCATGATTAACCATGAGTAAATAATCAAAATTTCCAAAAACATTAAAATATTAAGAAAATACAAAAAGAAGTTGTTTTGTTGAAGTATATGTTATGTACTCCAAATGGGAAATGATATAATTACAGTCGTTATATCATTCACTGTGCTTATTTCAAAATCTTGAAAGACTGACATGACATATCTGATATGTGGGTAGGCTCAACTTGGAAAAGAAAACACATGCTGTGATAAACTAAAGCTCATATTCAATTATGAAGCCATCATCTCTAGGTGTGTGTAATTATTTAACTTATCCATGTTTGTGTGTGTAGTAACCTAAACACACCAGGTAGTGATACTTTATGAATCTCATTCATCCACATCAGTTCTCCTCTATTTTGCTGAGCAAAGATCTGGAGAAACAGGCACATAGTGCTGATGTCATGATCCAAAAATATTCCCAATGAGGAACACATCCAACTTGGATGAATTAATAAAGAATATATTCCTTATGAATGAACAAAAAGAATCCTAAAGCAGATCACCTTCTAAAGTGAAGTGCAAAAAGAATCCCAATATGGATCAAATAAATATAAGGATCAAACCAAAAAGAATCCTAATGAGGATCTCCCTTCCTCAAATCAAAATGAGATTTCATAATTTAAACAACCTGATCATGTAAGTTGTGAAAAAGTTCTACCATGCATGTCATGCGGATGGTTGATCTTGCCATACTTTTGAGTGTGAGGTACATGTTGAATATTTAATCCATTCAAAACATGATAAAGATCACATGCATTAAAATATCAACCAAGTATGAGTTTAAGAGGACAAACATACCTACAATCTCTATGTTCATGATTATGTATATTTTATTAACAATTGCTTGCACTTGTGAAAGGTAAGATTGATATGATCCCAATTCAGGTATACATCCTCTTCATGTATAGAAATATTTTCCTTTCAATTTTAAAAGAAAATATTCTCAAAAAACATAAAATTTGCAACATCTTTTCTTCAATATAAAATCAAAAAAATGACTATGTTGGTATGGAAGTTATACCATAAGTATCTCAGTGTATACAGATGTTTGGAAGCACAAAGTCCAGGATCAGTCAAAACTGGGAAACTTGTATCATACCGGGTATACAAGTCAATCCAAGCAAGAATCTACAATTCAAGTAACAGTCAAAACTTCATAAAATCAAAGTAACAGACTCATCTTCATAAAAATCAGATCATCAGTGCAAAAACAGTCAGAATCATCCTCTACAAAAACATTAATTTTTGACAAGTTCAAAAATTAATACGGGTAAGAGTATTGATTAATGCGGGTGAAGGTAACCCAGACATATAACCAATGCGGGTAACTGTTTTTTGAGCAAGTGTAACTAATACAGACAACTCTTTATTCTTCCGTATTTGTTACAATAAATGCAGACAAGTTAATTTGCTACAGTAGTGAAATGCCCACAACTTAAAGCATCCGCATTTTTCTACAGTAGTGAAATGCCCATAACTTAAAGCATCCTCATTTGCTACAGTAGAGAAATACGCACAACTTAAAGCATCTATACTTGCTAGAGTAGAGAAATGTGCACAAATTAAAGCATCTGCATTTGCTACAGTATCAAATTTAAAACATGCGCATTTGTTCACACTTGCAAAATTTGTGTCAGTCGTTAAATGTATTATTTAAACACATTAATGAGAGTCATTTAATACTTTTCAAATTTGAGTGAACTTATAGTGCGACGAGCATTTTCTTACTATTCTTCATCATCATCCAAACAACCTCAGATCTTGTGTTTCTGTTGTTCATCTAAATCCTTTCCACCTCTAATTTGATCTTTGGCCAAAGCAGCATCAAAACAAGGTGATTTTTGATGGATTTGTAAACCTTCAAATGTCAAACCTGTAACGAACATAGAACCCTAGGTTTAAGAAACTTCATAAAATCGACCAGGAACAGTATATTTAAATGGCATTCTCAAGTTCATTGAAACGGATGTTAATATGAATAACAAAGAACAACCGTTTTCAAACCCTAAATTAATCAGGATGAACAGGGGTATCGAACCATGAAAATATGGAAATCAAATCCATTGTTTAAACATTAAAGGATGTTTGAAACAGTAAAGATGATCAAAAATAAGCATAAAACATAACTTTAATGATTTTTCATCACAAAATTAAAATTAGGTCAAACTCTTAATAAAACAGTAACCTTTGAACTTTTATTTTTGACCTGAAAATGTCAAAATAAGAAAAGTCAAACATGATTCTTGTCATATGATATGAAAATTGTTAGAATATTGCTAACACATGTGTACCTATTGCAGAATCTATGGCAAACCTGACATGGAGCAAGCTCCATAATGTCAGTGGATTTCTTGATCCTGATGTGCCCGAAACTATAGGATTAAGAGATATGATCAGATTCATCTCTACAACAAGAGTGGCACATGCTATCACTGTTAGACCCATCATTTATGAGAACCTCATTAGATCTTTCTGGGGAATAGCTGAAGTAACTGAGATTGATGGTGTAAAGACTATTTCAGGAAGAATTACTGATGATCATACATTGGTAATCTCTGAACAGACTATGAGACAGTGTCTACAGTTTAAAGATGATGCCAACTCTCCCCAAGAACTTGAAGAAGATGACATCATGACCTTCTTTGCCAACATTGGTTATGAAGGTGGATTTGAAGGAAAACAGATTGTTAAGGGGTTAGTTGATCTGCAATGGAGATTCCTCATTCATTCATTCCAACACTGCTTGTCCAAAAGGAAGACTGGGTGGAATGATATCCCCATTACTACTTCATCAGCCATCTGTGCCTTATGCACTAACAGACCATTCAACATGTCTGCTTATGTGTTTAATGACCTGATCTCAAACATACAAGAAGGAAGGAGGCATATGTTTCTGATGTACCCAAGGTTCATTCAGTGCTTCATCAATGAAGCTTTTCCCAAACTTGTACCAGAGGAGCCTGTTATGGACATTCCTCACTATAATGCCAAATCATATAAGTACATCAAGAAGAGAGATCCTAGGAACTTTTACAGTGGAACTTTCTTTCCATTACTTCCATGGATGTTACATCAGATAAACCCAGAAGAAGTTCATGAAAAAGCTGCTGAAGAAGTTGTTCCTGATGTTGAGGAACAAGCACATGATGATGTGCCTACTGATGAACATGAGATTATTAAAGATCAACCAGCTGCTCATAATCAACACACTATTGAAGAGCATGCTGAGGCAGTTGAAGAGGAACTAAGGAAAGTGTCACCATAAGTTGATGAAGGTGGTGATCTTCATACTATGCCTTCAGTTCAAGAACAAGAAATACCATCACCTTTCAGAGCATCACCTGCTCACTCACTTCCATTATCTCATCAGTGGATCGATATGTATTCATCTAGTGAATTCATTATTGATGAAGACTTTTGGGATTTCATCAAAGATCTCAGAACCCCAGTGGAGCCTATAGTGTAATTCCTCTGAATCCTATTCCAATAGAAGAAGAGTTGAGCTTACAGCTTGTTCCTGCAGTCACTTTGACTATTGAACAACAGGAACTGATCAGAAAGCTATGTGAAGAGCTGAAAGAAAAAGAGATTGCTAAAAACAGAAAGAAGAAGCTGAAAAGATTGAACTAGAAAAGAAGAAACAAGAATTTGAAGCCTCTGTTCCATCTTCATCTGGTCCCAGATTGCACATGTATTCCAGAAAGAGGAAACACTTATCTAAGAATGCCAAAGGCAAACTGCCAATGATAGAAGAGGAACCACCCATTAAGAAACAAAAAGATGATCCAAGAAGCCTTGCTGCTATTGCTGAATTTTTAGAGGAGCATGAGAAGGTTGAGGAAGAATTAAAGAAGAAAATTGATGTGATAGTGTTAGAAGAAGGAGAAATAGAAGGAGGTTATGATAAAGGATTGATTGATGACCCTTTGACAAGGGACAGTCCTGCAAAGGTTGAGTCATCTGTTGAAGAAATGGTAGAGAAAGCTCAAGCTGATGATCTCATGATAACACGGGTGTGATGCAGATGAAGTTTTTAGGATGACATATGAGGGTATGGTAGAAGAAGTAAATAAGATGCAAAAACTACTTGACCCTACATATGTTACTGAGTATGAAAAGAAGACTGTCATTTCCTCAATTACTATTAGTGTTGCTAAGTCTCAACAGCAGCAAGAATCACAATCAGCTTATCCTGATCCCTATAGCATGACTGACAAGGAAATGAAGGATTATTTGGCTATTCAAGGGTTTACCAAAAGAAAGCTTGGTAACATGAAAACAAACTCCCTTAGAGCTGGGATTCTGAAATTATTCAAAGAAAAGAAAGATAGACTAATGGCTATTGAAGAAGAGGTGATAGGGAGAAAACAAAGATCAAGAACTTCAGCACAAGATGTCCAACTCACTACCAAGGACCATGATGTCTTGGCACCCATGCTACACAGAAATCCAGAATGGTTTATTGAACCCTCCCAACTGAAGCTACATGAAGGGTTAACTACTTTTAAGATGATTAAGGGTGTGTCTGCTCCAAAAGGCAAAACTGATGTCAAAATTATAGCCTGGAAGTATGACAGTGATTGGAACATGTTCATGGTAAAAATGATCTCAGGGCTAGTTCAATTCTTCATAGAGTACACTTCTCTTGTGAGCTTCCTGGAGATTCATGATCTGAAAGAACTGGTTGTTGATAAATCATCACGCCATGTATAGAGGATATGAATTTGAAGACATTCTGAAGATGTTTAAGAAAACCAACAACTTCAAATCTCTGAAAGCTATTTGTTTGAGAAAAGACAGATCATTCAAAAATCCTCTGGAAAAGAAGAAAAAGAAAGAAGCTAAAGAGTTGGTATTTCCTGAGCTGAATATAAAGCCAACTGAATTATTAAAAAGGAAGATGGTAGCTGGAACCCACAAGACAAAACCAATCTCTAATGTGTTTTATGATGAAAAGACTTATGAGTTAGTGATTGAAAGAAAATGGGGAGGAAAGGAAGGATCAGATATTAGGCTGTTTAGTGGATATGAGGTGAGACTGTTAGATGAATCCTATGTCCACTACATATTTACAAGACACTTCAGAGAGCTCAATAACAAGCTGGGAGAAGATGATATGGATTTCTTTCTGAAATGCATCAAAATTCTGAAGATGGCCTATAATAGAATTAACAAGAAGAAAGAAATAAGAAAGAGAAAGAAGGTCCCTCTCCAATTGGGTAACATTGTGAAGTTAGAGGTAGATGCTGATGGCTCTTTACTGATTCGTAGAGATGGTCTTTCCACTGTGTCAGTGTGGGAACCAATCTCTTTGAGACAAATGCCCATTGATGCCATTCATAATATGAGCCAAATAAAGATACATGTCCTTAGCCGAGACAAGATGAATAAGACTAGAGACTTCTCCAACATGATTAAGGCTATTTTGGATCCTTCTTTGGCAAAACCTCTACCTTCTGCAGCTACTGCATCAGTACCATCTCCATCAACAGTCCAAGCAAGACAAGTTCAATCTCATGAAGAACCACCAGAATCATCACAACCTCCACCACCCTCGAACTCTTGAAGTACATAGGCTGTATAATCCTTAGAGGAGTAAAAAGGATCATACATGCCAATTCAAGAAGTGCTTGAAGGTTGTTCTGGTTGGAAATCCCTCCAAGTCCAAGAAGAAATACGGGTGGAAGATCATGAAGAAATGCGACTGAAGATATAGAAGAAAAACTGTTGGTTATCCGCATTAGTAAATGCGGAAGACCAAAGAACAAATGCAATCAAGTATTTGTTCATCCGCATTTACTAATGCGAACAAGGAACACAAATGCGGCCAAGTTGTTGGTCATCCGCATTAACAAATGCGGATGACCCAGTTAATGCTGAAGACAAACAGAAGAAATGCTGATGAAGACTTCTCATCCACAATAACTAATACGGATGAACACTTACAAATACTGATGATATTTTGTACTTAGACTAGTATTCTGATGTATAGTTATCAGGGTAGTTTAGTCATTTTGTATAGGCAATGTATCTGCCTATAAATAGATCAGTATAACCTAATTTGGGAGGAGGAACAACAACATTAAAAGTTTCCTCAGCAACCCTAGCACACTTTGTATCTTGTTCACTCTCATCAATATATACAAAGCATTTATTAGTATTCTTTCAGTAATTAATGTTCTGTGATTTGGTATTTTCGTGACTTAATCACTGACTCAATCATCATATTCGATCCTAAGTTGAGTCACATCAACTGAGATTCACATCTCGGACCCAGTCACAAAGAACAAAAGATAAGAACACTCAGAACACAAGTATTGGTTTTCAAGGATGATGTATATTGCTCTCAAGCGTTTTATAATTGTTACAAGGCTTAGTCGTAAGACTGGTTACATGAGATACTTTATACTACATCTTACAACCGGCCATACTTTGAAGGCCAGCTAGACACTAATCTTGACAACAAGATCAATGTAAAGTCAAAAGGCAAATTGCCTTTTGATATGTGACTATAACATGCCATAGCTCATATCCTATTGTATTACAATAAGGATAAAAGTACTAAAGTAGAAAGTTACAGACAAAGACACCATACTAAACAATTGACAAAAATAAAAAGGTAATCACCAACTTATATAAATTGGTGAGTCTTCAAATCTGGCAACGAAAAGGTGGTCTACTTTTGTTAAAAGTTGTCAGAGAAGCATGTCTTCTCTGTCTTCAAAAGGGTTCAGTCTTCAGGATTTGGAAGACTTTGTCTTCAAGCTTCGGAAGATTTCACTTTTGGCTTCGAAAGATTTATGTCTTTGGCTTTGGAAGATTTGACACTTAGTTATTTTTCTTGTGCATGGTCAAATCTTTCAAAGTAACTTCCTTGTACTGCAGTTGCATGCTTAGAGAACTTTGGTTAGCATCAGACTCTAAGATAAACTCTTACAGAATATAGGTTTAGAAGTATACATATAGTAGACAACAATGTACAAACCAATAAACAATTTTCCAAATACAAGAAAGTAAACTATTATAAGTATACATATAGCAAATAACCATATGCAAACCATCAAACAATTTTCCAAATACAAGTAATTAAACTATTATAAAGTATGCATATAGTAGATATCGATGTACAAAACAACAACAAAAATTCCAAGTACAAGTAATTAAACTATTATATATGAGTCCACAACCAACCCTAGTGATTGAATGCCCTCTCGTCTAACCCCCTAACACAAGAGGCCAGACTAATAGTATGTTTGTATAGTATACAATTTTCAAACATCCAGCTCCTTTTAAGTCAAAAAGAATACACTGACTCAAAGAACGCTCGATATTGATTGGCATGCATCAACCCGAGTACTGAATGGGCTTGTTAGGCCGATAGATCTATCTACGTACTCCCATGGCTTCCCCGAATTTAATGGTTGTGTAGATTTTAGAAAATAGAGGGACTTTGTAGTAAAAAGTGTCATAGAATATAACAACATGTATAATCAGTTTAGTTTTACAAGTATTAGAAAATTTGTCATTGAGTTTGCAAAAAACTAGTTTTGACTTTAGAATTTAAATTTTCAGTTTGATATAGAAAGCATGTTCCCAGCCTAAAATACAAAATAAAAAGTGGCTATAAACTCACCTTCTAATGTAGGTGAGTTGATCTTGCTAGTTGTAGTAACTTGGGGTGAGTATTGTCCTAAGTAAGTTTATTTAGTTAGTTTATTGTATTTGTCGTTAGTTGAGGGGTTGTTATTGTAAAAGTTCAAGAATGATTGTCGTATACTAGATATGTGTCATCCAGAGTAGCACATCCAACAAAAAGATTCTCAGGAAAGAGTTGGTGGATTTTTATCATTTAAATACACCGTCTTTCCTTAGGCAGAATCTTTTACTTGCCATATAATTATATTAGGTTAGTAACTCGTGTACTACACGGGTTGAACAAATAAATATTAAATAATTAATAACGAAAATTTATCAATTATAAAATGATATTTTGATATAGTATACGACTGAAATTACTTATGAGTTATAATTATAAGAAATAACAATTTCTTTGTTTTTTTAAAAAAAAATCAAACATTTTGTTCCAAAACAAACTATTTTAAAAAGGTGTCATTTCTAAATAAACCTCATTATAACTGTGAATTTTAATTATTTTTATTTATAAAAATTTTATTATTTAAAAATACTAATTTTTAAATATTTCATACTTTTAAAAAAGTTTAAAGTTTTAGAAAAAGAACTCTTTCTTAAATTATCAAAAAACAATATTTAATCTAAAAAAGAATTAAATAATATATAATTAATGTAATTATTTAATATGAGAGATAGGCGTAAAAATTAGAATTAGGATCTCTAGAATTTTGCCAAGTATCCAACTAAAACCTTATTTATTATAATAGATAGATTAATAAATGTTTTCTTAGAAATTACATTTATAAAAAGAACTCTTTCTTAAATAATTAAAAAACTAAATTAATCTAAAAAAGAATTAAATAGTATCATTTGTAATTAATATAATTATTTAATACGAGTGATAGGCGAGAAAATTAGAATTAGGAGCTCTAGAATTTGGCCAAGTGTCCAACTAAAACCTTCTTTTATTATAATAGACAGATACAGGGTGAAACAATCCTATATATATACTAGACGAAGTCAAAGGTGTGTTTAATATGTTTATAAAGTATAGGGAAAAAGTGTAAATATAATTTTAGCAAGGATGGGAATAAACAAGTTGTATAGTATAGTGTTACAATTGAAAATATGAAGAATTTACTAGAAACATGATTCAAGTTGATAGCTAATCATAAGAATCATTAAAGTTTGGATTTTTATTATTTAAAACATGTTTATTACTTATTTTATAGTAAAATCTTTGCGTTACGTTATATTTATGAAAAAGGGTTTTGATAGGTTTGGACAGATTCACGTACTAAACTTGTAGGAGTTGTATCAATGAGCTAGAAGATGTGCTTTATATGGTTAGAAAATATTAGACTTTGAATTTAATTATAAAAAATAATCATTTAAAAAGGATTTGTTATGAGGGAGATATGGCTGTCCGAAGTTGGCCTCTTGAATCTATCAAAATCCGAAAATTCATGCTTGATATGTTTAAGCAAAGTTTAGATGATTTAGTGTTTATTTAATGCTTTGATCCATCTTATATCTATGATTATCATAAAAGCATCTTATTTAATCATATATCTAAGCTAGTTATAATTTAATTTTGATAAAAAAAATTGATAAAATATGAACACGAAGAACACTAAAACTTACTTGATAGGGAAAGCTTCTTGGTTCTTCAAGAGAGTTTCTATGGGTGAGATTTATTTCTATGAGAGATCTAGATTTAGAGTTTGGGGTGAAAAATAATAAGAATATGACCTCATATTTATAGTGGAAAAATTAAGGTTTTAGGTTTTAATTAGGATTGATTTTCTTAATATTCTTATTAATAAAAATTATATAATTTAATAGGGATGGGTATGAATGAATTTTTGTGATATTCTAGAGTTAGAATAAGTTGGTTTATTATTTGTTAGATTTAGTATAATTACTAGTTAATTATTTATTAGTTTATTAGATATATATCACTTAAATGATTAAAATAGTAAATTATAATAATATATATAATTTTGTAATTATCCATGCATATATATGTGTGTGTGTATATATATATATATATATATATATATATATATATATATATATATATATATATATATATATATATGTTTCTATTTTATTATTATAAGACTTAATTTAATTAATTAGATCTTTATCATTTTAACAAAAATTACATATGTAACCCTAAGTTACACATTATGTAAATTTTTGCGCTTATAGTTATATTATTTCACTTATGTTGTAATATAGCATTGTTTTAGAATTTGGTTAATGTTAGAGCACTTCCAAGTTACTTTTTATAGCAAGACCTAGTATTTACACACGTGTTAACATAGAAGCAAACTAACTTTAAAGAGCTTTATCATGAATCATAATGCATAGAACATGAGATAGTTTTTATAAATAGGTTCTTGAATTCAGTCAATGATTACATTGAAGTACTAGAATTATCAAAGAGTTAAGAATGAAAAATCATGGATGTTACAAATGAGAGGACATCTCTATTTATAGAGGGTGAAATCTAAGAATTGGGTCGTGGGTCAAGACAACTAACTGGACCTAAGCAACTACATATATACAATTAACATGTATCTACATTGGTAATAGAGAGTCAATGATTCCAATTACAAGGTTATATGATACTTGAACATAATTTGCGTATCACAACCTTCACTTGTTAGATAAAGGCATGAGTCAATATCATATATGGAAGCCATTTATATATAAAGAAATACACACTCGCACATGTATATACTTATATATATATATATATATATAGGGTTAGGTTCTGTACAGGAATCACTTATAAATAAGAACTAACAAAACTTATATTGACCGTTGATTCTTTTAATCAATGGTTATGATTAAATATGGTCAAAAAGAATTAGTTAATATAACATTTAATGGGTTTAATTAGGCAAAAGGGTATAAGTAAAATAACTTTATCCTCTTTCAATCAGTTACCTAGATTTTCACTATCAAACCTTCCTAAAATCATTCGGTTAAGAATTAAATACTAAATTAGATAATCAAAGTGCAAATAAAAAATATCAAGCGAAGAACAAGACTATTTCTGATGTAAATATTGATTTAAGGGAAGGCAACAAAGAAACCAACGAATAATCAAGGATCTTTATGCTTTGGCATATTAGAAGGTTATGTATTAGTTTGTAATGCTAATTTCAGAGCAATCAATTAAATCCGAGCTGATTGCATTGTTTCTTATATTTTTAGTTATTCTTTGTTGTAAATTTGACTTTTTTAGAGTTAACAATGCAAATATGTATTTCTTTTTTAAATTGTTTTGTTCTCTTTGTAGCTCCACCATGTGTAGTTATTTTGTTAACAACTACTATTTCTTGATGTTAATTATTAGAAACATGAAAAATAAATTAGATAAAATAATTTATCTGTAAACTATTTGAATCGAGTCTTTCTTTTAATCTTCTTTTTTTATTCTTAATATATTTTGTAGATTCTATACATAATCATGTAAAATTCATGACCATCCCTACATAAACTTAGTTACTTGTTAATAAAGTAGTCATTTGGGTATAGTTTCATCACTTATAGGTTAAATGGATAAATTCAAAAGAAAACAAGCCAGACTAAACCGATTAATCGTTCAACTAATTTTATTATAAATAACTAAAGAACATGTATTTGTATATAAACATATCTACATCTAGGTCAAATTACTATACATTTAAAGAACCAAACACGTGATATACATATATGTAATCATGCAATTTACATACATGTCAAATTGCTAACAGATCATTTACACATGGGTCAAATTGTCATATATGAAGGAAACTCATATAAATATATGTAAACAAGTCATTTACATATAGGTCCAATTGTCATACATGTAAACATGTACGTGTATGTATATATGTAATTTACACATGGGTCAAATTGTCATATATGTAAACAAGTTTGTTGGATCATATGAGGCTGGTGCAACCAAAACAACACTTAGAAGAATTTTTGATGCACAATTGAAGTGGTCTTCCGAAGACAAAGCTGCTCTTCCGAAGACAAGTCAAAGATCTTCCGTAAGCTCAAAGTATAAAGAACTTCCGAAGAGAGAACTCAGTCTTCTGAGACTAAGTAGTTATCCTACCAAAGTATCCTAGAAGCCAAATTGTCTAGTGGAGGTTCAATGAAGCTACACACAGCTTTGCTATGGAAAGGGAGAATGGTCAAGTGAACAGACTTGATACATCTGCTCTACTGCACTCCAGTAGGTTTGACATTGTTGAGTTAGCAGAGAGACCATTCTCTAATCCCTCCAACTCTCAGATAGCTGCTCACATCAGGAATCATCTGATCAGTCTTCTTGTTAAAGAGCTTACAAAGAAAGCCAAAACTGAAGAAGAGTTGAAAAAGAGAGCAAAGGAAGAATAACAAGGTGCAACCAGAAAAGGAAGAACATTCCTGCAGATGGTTGAAGGTTCAACTTTGGAACCTATAGTTAGATGGGAATATGACTACAGTTCCTATCAACTAACTCTCTTTAGAGGGACAGAACAAAGGGAACACATCATCCATAGCAACAGATTGGATCTATTATCTACAGATGATATATACACACTCCTCACCACTACATCAGGGAACACAAAAGAGGCAGACAAATATTTGCTCTCCCTGGTGTTGAAAACATTAAGGAATAGAAGGAAGTGAAGTTTTGGTAGCATCCACCTAGGGGGAGTTTGTTGGATCATATGAGGTTGGTGCAACCAAAACAACACTTAGAAGAACTTTTTATGCATAATTGAAGTGGTCTTCCGAAGACAAAGCTGCTCTTCCAAAGACAAGTCAAATATCTTCTGAAAGCTCAAAGTATAAAGAACTTCCAAAGACTTAGTAGTTCTCCTTCCAAAGTATTCAACTTAGAAGATTTTAAAGACAAAGTCTTCCGAAGAATAAAGTCCTGAAAACTTGCAGAAGACTCGGAAGAAGTTGATTCTTCCGAAGTATAAATGGCCTCGGAAGAACTTATTCTTCCGAAGCCATTTAGCTTCAGAAGAACCAACTATGAACCAGTGGACATAAGTATGGTTTGTCTGATAGTCTGCTACCAAACTCTGATATACTGCATGGCACTTTCCCACGCCCATATAGTTGACCATACTTTAATCCACTGTTCATCCATTATCAGTTAGCATGATTGGCATTCTTAGTTGGTGACAAAAGGTAAGTCATGGACCTGTCATGACTACCTAATCTAGGATAATCTTTTATCTTAGATACTTTACTTCTAGCAATGTAGTATTTGTCTAGTTGTAGATTCGAGCTGGTTTTCCAAGTATAACCAACTGTAGATAGTAGTATATATAGTTTCTCATTGTAATTCAAGTAACTATGCTTGTAGGAGTCTTGTAATACTGAGTTGAGAAGTAATATATACGAGTATCTTGAAAACCACTCTTGTATTTTCGTGTTCTCATTAACTTATTATATTACTTGTGAACTTAGTAGAGATTCTGCTTCATTAAACCTGAGTGACCTTAAGTGAGTTTGTGAGTTAATCTTGTGTTGTGAGACCAACACCGATCCTGCAATTGGTATCAGAGCTTTTTAGGCTCTTGATTATGAGATCTAACCATCCCAAATCACCCTTGTTTCTTCACACTTACTTACTTCACTCAAATGGCTCTTAAGCAGAAATTTTCTGAGTCTGAAATGGGAACCATGACCAAGGCTCCTATCATCACTCTTGATGATTTTGGAACCTGGTGCAAACGCATTGAAGGTTTTATCAAGTATCAAGACAGCCGCATGTTGAGATCAGTTACTCATGGTCCATACAAACCAAAGGTGGAATCCCCAGCTAGTAATGGTGCCATGATTGAGAAGGCCGTTGAAGATTACTCTGATGAAGACTTCAAGAAAATGGACATTGACTGCAAAGCCATGACTATGTTGCTTATTGCTACACCAAACTCTATAATGGTAGGATTTAAGCAATGCGAGACTGCTAAAGAACTATTTGATGCTTTGAAGCTGATGTACTCTAGTTCTACTGAATCTAAGGAGACCAAGAAAGATGTGCTGAAATAGAAGTTTAAGAACTTCACATACATTGTTAGTGAGACCTTGAGCCAACAATACTTCAGCTAGATGGAGTTGATCACCTCTCTTCAGTCTATGGGAGTGGTTCTTGAGAAAAGAGACATAGTGAGAAAATTTATGAGTGCACTTCCTCATGAGTGGACTTTCTACTGTGTCTCAATCAAGAGAACTGAGAATCTCAACACTCTCACCATGACTTAACTATATAGATTCCTTGATGGTACTGTATGGAGATGGAAACTTAGAAAGGCCATCAGATGAACTGACCCTCAAACCTTCCTATTATCAATGCTTTACATGTTGCCAAAGGTTCAAGAACTCCCCAGCTCCAGTTGTACCTGAACTACCCCCAACAGCCATCATCCTCTACTGGGTCGTACATCACATACCCCGAGACACCCAAGTCTCAACAAGCTCAACAAAATCCTTTCTAGTATAATTGTGCTTTTGTTTCAGGAAGTGAGCACTCTGGAGATTTTCAATTTTTCTTTGATGATCTATAGTGTTTTAGCCCAGATGATATTGAGTATATGGACATTGTCCAGCAGATGGCTCTTCTGACCTAAAAAGCAAAGAAATTCTTTAAAAGAACTAGAAGGCAATTCCCTCAAAACCCAACCAACAACAAATTCGGGTTTGACAAGTCAAAGACCAAGTGCTATAACTGCAACCAACTTGGTCACTTTGCAAGGGAATGCAAGGTTCCTAGATCTAATCTTGGAGCAGCTCAAGCCTCCCAACATCCAGCTACCCTCAAAGTTGTAGCCAAAGCCACTGAACAACAGACTATAGCTGTTGCTCCAAAAGTTGATTGGAGCTTCATGGTGCAAGATGTCACTCATGCTCAAGCTCTCATGGCTGGAACTGAAGACATAAAGGTATATGAACATCTCTGTACCCCAGCCTGTACTATAACATGGAAATTAGATCTGATATTGAGTCTTTAAATATCCTAAAATCTGATTTTAAGAGAGCAGAATCTGATTATAAACTCAAAATAGAAGAGTTAGAGAAAATTGTATCCTCTTAAAACATGAACACTCAAACTACAGGGCTCAGATAAAAGACCTAATATACAAGTTGACTGAGGCTCAAGCCCAGCCAGTAATAGCTAAGGCTAAAGCAAAGAAGCATGCCATTGAAGAGCATAACTTCAATACCATTATTGCATCATCCTCTCACTCCAAGGTATGCTATCAAAACAAAAGTGGGTTGGGAACTAATGAAATTGCTCCACCACACTCTTATGTGTCTATTAGACAGCCAAGATATGGTACTGATGAGCAAGAGGTTATAACTGTTGACCCACTACCCAACGAGCAGAAGAATGATGCAACAATGGTGACCACTACAGTGAAGGATAAGGTAGAAAACCTCATCCCCACAGCTGTTGATCAACCCTTAACCACCAAAGCCAGAAAGAACAAAATCAGGGCAGCAAGAAAAACTACCAAGAAGGTGGCTGAGACTAAGATGAAGATAGACCCAAGGAAAAAGGGTGTATTCATCTCAGCTGGATTCCAAGTGGTTGGAAGTTCTTATTCAGGAAAAAAGTGTAGTACCAGCACTTCTATCTAGCTAAAGGATCAGAAATTGAAGAGGAAGGCTGTTGAAGAAGAAAAGAAGTACAAGAAACAATAGCCCTCATGCCCTATCAAGAATAACATTGAGTGCATAATCTGTGATCAGCATAACCATATGGCTAAAGATTGCTACTACAATCCAGCAAGCACACATTATGCAACCAAAGTAAAGAAAGAAGGAGTCAAGGATGGTTTCACATTTGGACCTTACCATATGGTCAAAGTGTTAAGAAAAGGAAAGCTCATTTTCGAAGCCAAGTTGCTTTCGGAAAAAACTCATTCTTTCGAAAGGAAAATAGCTTCGAAATACAAGCTAAAGAACAAACAAAGGAACAAAAAGAATCCTTTGAAACCTTCCGAGAAGAAGACTGCTTTGGAAGAAAAGGTGGTAAGAACATCTTCTGAGAAGAAAGAAGCCTCGGAAGTAAGTCATGTTGCACAAGCCTATTCAGGCTCATCAACACTGATCAACCATAGGATGGAATGGAAGATCAAAAAAGATGTTGCAGCCCAATCCTCTTCTTCGCAAACCATAATTGAACCCCCATGCATACATTTTGGTTCAATTGTATCATCTACATTGGAAGATCATAAGACCAACAAGGCTTGGGTTTCCAATAGTAGCTAATCATTTCACCGTATATGCAGGGACATCCACATAACAAGAATGGAAATGTCTGGATTGCGGACAGTGGATGCTCCAGGCACATGACATGGAACAGATCTCTCCTACAAAAGTTTGAACACTTTGATGGAGGTCTTGTTCAGTTTGAAGGTGAAGCAGGAGAATACATTTCTGGTAGAGGTAGTGTATCCAATGGTAAGTTAAAATTTGATAAAGTAAACTTTGTCAAATAGCTTGAACACAATCTCTTAGGTGTTTCTCAATTCTGTGATCAAAAGCACCAAATGCTTTTCACAGAACATGAGTGCATTATCCTCAAACCCGAATGACAATTCCTCAGGAATTGGTGCTTCTTCGATCTCCCAGGAGAGAGGATATGTACAAGCTAGATATGAACAATGCTTCCCCACTAGGTGAAGTATCATGCTTTCTTTCCAAAGCAAATGGTGATAAGTCCACTCTTTGGCATAAAAGAATGTGCCATGTTAATTTTAAAACCATGAATAAATTGGTTAAAAATAATTTGGTACAGGGTGTGCCCAAAAAGGAATTTATCTGTAAAGATAATTGTGTTGCTTGACTGAAAGGAAAGCAACACAAGGTTTCTCACAAATCCAAAGAGATCAACTCCATCACCACCCCATTACACTGTAAACATCTTTTTGGTCCAACAAGTATAATGAGCATTGGAAGGAAATCATTTTGCCTTCTGATTGTTGATGACTTCACAAGATTTACTTGGGTCTTCTTTTTAAGAAATAAAGATGAAACGGCTGAAAATTTAAAATCTTTCATTCTTAAAATTGAAAATCAGATTGATCACAAGGTAAAAATCATTAGAAGTGATCAAGGGACTGCGTTTAAGAATCAAGTTCTTGACTCATTCTGTAAGTCAAAAGGGATTGCCAGATAATATAGTGCTCCTAGAACTCCTCAACAGAATGGTGTTGCTGAGAGGAGGAACAGGACACTTATTAAGGCTGCAAGAACTATGTTAGTTGATTCAAAGCTGCCTCTCACTTTCTGGGTAGAGGCAGTTAGCACTGCATGCTATGTGCAGAACAGGGTTCTTATTGTTAAGCCCATGGAAAGACCCCTTATGAGCTGTGGAACAAGAGGCCACCGTTCATTGGCTTTCTAAGGTCCTTTGGCAGCAAGTGCACCATACTTAACACAAAGGACAATTTAGCAAAATTTGCTAAAAAGTTGGATGATGTTATCTTTGTTGGATATTCCTCAACCTCTATTGCTTATAGAGTGTATAACACTAAAAATCAACAATTTGAGGAATCATCCAACATTTTTGTCAATGAGCACACTCCTTGCGTTGAGGGAAATGGCCCCGATTATATCTTCAATTTAGAATTATTTCCAAACTATTCTAAACAATTTTATGAGAATGTTTCAGTTGGAACAGGAACTCAAAGTGACCCCTATGAAGATCAACTGTTTGAGTTATCCAGACCTATTCCTAGTTCTCCAAGAAGAATAGAAGATCAAGCTCCTTCAACTGGAAGTCCTGAAAGCATGAATATCTCAGGAAACCATGGAGCGTCAACAAGTTGTCAGCCAACTGAGCCGAACAACTCAACAACTAACAACTCCAGCATTCAAAACCAAGCTGATGAAGACAGTGATCTGGAGGAACAGGCAACTGTTAATATTGCTTCACTACAAAATATCATTGATGTTGTCACACATTCATTCAATCAGTCCTCATTGAATGAGTGTGAGACATCAGCTGGTGAGGGTGTTCGAAATTCTGAGCAAAATTTCTCAAACTTGGATCTATCTATGCAACTAGATGTGATTCCTAGGCTCAGGATATACAACACTCATCTAGCTAAAAACATCATTGGGGATGTCTCAGAAGGTGTGAAAACAAGAAGTCAGGCCTATAATGGGAATGTTTGCTTATACTCATGCTTTCTCTCTTAGATGGAACCAAAGAAGGTGGAAAAAACCCTCAAGGACAACAACTGGATAGAAGCAATGCGAGAGTAGTTGCTTCAATTCAAGAGGTAAAAGGTATGGAACTTGTGTCTATTGGGACCTGGCCAAGTCCCCATTAAAAATAAAAGAGATGATAGAGGTTTGATCATCAAAAACAAAGCAAGACTTGTTGTTCAAGGATACTCATAAGAGGAAGGCATAGATTACAATGATGTCTTTGCACCTGTTGCAAGACTTGAGGTTGTACGAATCTTCCTTGCTTTTGCAGCATCCAAGAACTTCACAGTCTATCAACTTGATGTCAAATGTGCATTTTTATATGGGGATATTGATAGAGAAGTCTATGTGCGCCAGCCACCTAGATTTGAAGACCCACAGCACCCCAACCATGTGTACAAACTTGACAAGGCTCTTTATGGGTTGTATCATGCACCAAGGCTGTGGTATGAGACATTGTCTCAGTTTCTACTCAAGAATGGCTATACCAGAGGCATAATAGGCAAGACATTGTTCATAAAGAAGTCTGGAAAGGACATGCTGCTTGTTCAAGTCTATGTTAATGACATCATATTTGGTTCTTCCAATGACCAAATGTGTAAGGACTTTGAAAGAATCATGAGAAAGAAGTTTGAAATGAGTTCCATGGGAAAGATGGTTTTCTTCCTTGCAATTCAACTAAAGCAGATGGAAGAGGGGTTCTTCATAAATCAATCTAAGTACATCAAGGACATCTTAGAGAGATTTGTGAAAGATTGTAAGCCAGCCAAAACACCTATTCCCAGAAATCATAATCTTTGTCCTAATTTTGAGGGGGAGGATACTGATCAGCATCAGTACAGGGCGATTATTGGATCTCTGATGTATCTCACTGCTAGTAGACCAGATATCATGTTTGCAACATGCATCTGTGCAAGATATCAGGTTTCTTCAAAGGTGTCTCACCTGATTGCTGCCAAGAGAATTCTTAGATACCTCAAAGGAGCTCACTGGGTCTTTGGTATCCTAAGAATAAGGATTTTAATCTCTATGGTTACACTGATAGTGATAATGGTGGCTACAACATCAACAAGAAATCCACATCCAGAGGATGTCAATTTCTTGGTGGAAGGATCATCTCCTGGCAATGCAAGAAGCAATCATGTGTATCCACATCAACTGTTGAAGCTGAGTATATTGCTGCTGCAAGCTGCTATGCTCAACTACTTTGGATTCAGAATCAGATGCTGGATTATGGTTTCAACTTCATGGAGACTCCTATCCATATAGACAACAAGAGTGCTATTTCTATCATAGAAAATCCAGTCATGCACTCGAAGACAAAGCATATTAGCATCAGGTACCATTTCATTTGCGATATTCATGAGAAAATCTAATCAAACTAGTCAAACTCAAATGAACAATATGATGACTTGTTCACCAAAGCCTTTGATGAACAAAGATTTAAATACTTAATCACAGCTATTGGGATGATTAACATTGAATAGTCTATCTCCTTTGAAAACCTTTTTAAAATGTGTCTTGTCTGTGTTGTCTAAAACAATCTAAGCCCTGTTACAAAAGGTTTTCTTCAAAATTTATAAGTTTGAATTCTTCCTAAGAGAAATTTACCCTCGGAAGATATCTTTATTCTTCTTCTGAAGGCAAATTCCTCTGCATAAGTATTCTCTTTCGAAGAGTTTTTAGTCTTGGAAGGACATTTGATCCTGTATCAAATACAATTCCGAAGCTTACTAACTTCTCTTCTTGGAAGAAGATTTTATTCTCGAAAGCAAATTTGTCATTAAGACATGATTTGCCTTCGGAAGTATAATTGGCTTTGGAAGAAAATATTGAGAAACACAAGTGCTTTCTCTCGGAAGCAACTTTACTCTCGGAAGAAAACTTTTACGGTGTAATGGAAATATTTGGGCCCTACTTGATTTTACTGTAAAGATACAGACGGAGAATAATAAATAACCAGAATTTTAAATCTTTTCACCATATCATCTATCGTCTATATCCACTTGGACCTTAAAACATCTTTTCACTCATCATTTTACCTTATCCAGTGGATTTTTCACCATATAAAATTACCGGCTATTTCTCTTTCTTACTTTTCCTTTACCGATTATCGAAACCCTAAAATTTTACTATTCATCTTCTTCATCCTACCTTCACTAATCTCCCACTCCAATTAAACAGTATTTGAATCCCTAACATAACCAAGTCGCCATCCTTAATTCTTCAAAGGATGTAGATTTTGCCTCCATTGTCCAATTTTTGTCACAGTCAAAATACTTCACTGCCCTCACTGTTAATCCCACCATCTACTCAAACCATATGGCTGAATTCTGGGCCAATGGTCGAAGCGAGATGATTAATGATGAAAGGGTCATCAGATCGAGGATCAGCGGGCAGGAGATCACAATAACTGAATCAACCATCAGGGAGCTTTTAGAGCTTCATGATAAGGGCGCCCCTACTGAATTCCCCAAATCTAAGTTGAACAATACCTACACTTAGATGGGATATGGCGGCGATGTGAGTAAGTCTACAGTCTATAAGTTTAACTTCTCCTACAATTGGAAGTTCTTGCTGCACATCGTTCTGCACTGCCTATCCAACAAGTCCGGGGGATGGGTTCAAATCCCTTATGATTTGGGTTGTCTAGTCCACGGGTTGGAAAAGGGTCTGCGCTTCAACTACTCAAGATTTGTGCTGAACAACTTAAGAGGCAATCTCACACGGGATCAATTCTTTATGTATCCCCAGTTCATTCAGCACATAATCAACTGCGAGCTGGACCAGGACAAACTATAGTGTGAAGATATTCTACTGGTCCTTCACATGAGGCCTGGTATCTTCAAAACTCTGAAGAAGGTGTCCACCAACTTCACTAGAAGATTTACTGATCTTCTTCCAGGTATGCTTGAGCCAACGGCTCCTGGTGACATCCTTGTAAGCCGATCAGGTGATGAACCGACACTAGACATCACCACTATAATGCCATCTACTTCTCCCCACCCAACCAAAATCAACTACAAAAGATGCCCTAAGCGAACCCTTGATCAATCTACTCTGATTGGTCAAGTCCCCTCTCTTCAAACCAAAAAGGCTAGAGTGGAATTCAGGGCTCCCACTCAGCCATAGGTCCAACCATCTTCCACCATTCACCTTAATGTTAGCATTGAGTCTCCTCAGTCTCAACCTGACGAGCCAACTACCAAAGCCTTAACCCCTCAGGGTGAGTCTCATTACTCCCTTGAGCAGCCAAAAAGGGATAGCCATATCCTTGGTTCAACTGCTATTGCAGAGGAGCCATTAGATGTTGACCAACATCTCGAGTCATTAGATATAACCTCCCTATCCTTTCTTGACCTATTAACCCAACCTGATGAGGATATCATGCTCCATCAAGGCCATGATATTGATCTACCACACCACTCTCAAGATCAACTGAGCCTCAGGGAACCCCTAATGTCTAGCCCACATCAACTAGGCCAAACTGAGGTGAGTCTAACTAGAGTGGAGGTGACTCATGTAGATTCAGCTACCACTACTGAGAGTGTCTCAATAGCTTCTCAGGATAGTGGTAACATCAGTGAGACTGAGTCCACGGCAACCTTACCAATTGATGCCTCTGAAACAGACATCAGTACGCAAGGGTATCCAGGGCGCCAAGAAACCACTACTGGTGGTGATGATGAACATACTAGGTATGTTATCTTATCTCCTAATGATTCTTCAAAAGAAGACAAGGGTAGTCTGCAACTCATTATCAGAGACCTACTTTCTAAAGTCTCACACCTTGAATCAAAGGTTAAGACTTTAGAGGATAGGTCTGCCACTTAGCAACCTAAGATTGAAAATCTCAAGGCTCAAGTAGCTGAGAAACAGATTGAGAGGTCTATTAGGCATGTACCAATTTAGGTTTCTTTAAGTTCTTCCTCCAGCTCATCTACTTCTCAAGATGATGCTACCAAAAAGGGAGAGAATGTACAGAAACAAAGACACATGGAACCCAGCCTTGCTATTACAACTTCCTTTGATGCCATTTCTTCATTCAATCCCACACAGCAAAACCCTACAACCATCTTTCCTCAACCACCTTCTATCATAATTCAAGTGGACCCAAGGATGCTTATCAATCTTAATAGATTTTTAACCCAGTTTCTGATAAGCTCCTCACTTGAACACCCTCACCTGACTTAGCCATTGCTTACTTTGGAGCTGAAGAGCTTCAAAGGTTGACTGCATCATCTACTTCTGAGTAGGAAGTTGGTCAACCTAAGGTTTTTATTGAACCCAAGATTGACTTCAAAGGGGATAGAAAGACTGATGGCCCAACAACGTACTGAATCAAGAGGGACAGATGAAATCCTTACTACTTCCAAAGCTATGGGAACAACTTCTAAAGTAGAAGCTCAAGCCTCGAAAGCAATTATATTTACTTCCAAAGCTTTGGAAATCTCTTCCGAATCTATAGTCCATGCTGCGAAAGGAATAATTGAACTATCCTCCTTGTCCGATGACCTGCTTATCATAAAGGCAATACTTATCATAGAGGCCACCCTTACAACTCCAATCTTCCAAGCACCATAAGTTCAAACCTCCTATCCTCAACCTGAACCCTTTAAGCCTAAGTCTCCAAAGGTTGAATCTTCCTCTGATCCTAATGGCAAAAGTAAGCTTACTGCAAAAGAGCTTCTAAAGGAAGAACAGTTGGAAAAACTAAAGAAGAAAGGAAGACTTGATACTGGGAAGCTCCTGGCTGCAAGCAGTAAAGCAGCAGCAGCCGCCCAAGAAAGTATCAATAATAAGAGGAGAGTTGAGGTTATTGACAGGCTCATCAGCCTGGGAGTAGACAATGAAGAAATACTTCTACTCCCACTTGATGAGCTTGTGAAGCTGGAGAAGGCAACCTTGATGCAAAAAGAAAGAGAAGAAGCAGCAAGGTTGGCCATAAAGGAGGAAAAAAGGAGAAAGCAAGAAGAAGCAAGGGCAGAGGAAAAGAAGGAGAGGATAGCCTTTCTCTGTACTAGAGGCTATTCTCAAAAGGAGCTAGAACCTCATGACTATGATACGATCTTGTTCCTTTTTCACAAACAACAAGATCAGATCAATAAAGAAAGAAAGAAGACTACTAGGGAGAAGCTGAAGGAGAAGAAAAAGGAGGAGGAAGAGGCAAAACTTGCAGCTACTAAGAGTGAAGGGGATAAGGATTGGATGAAAGTCTACCTTAAAGCCCACGGATTCACTGGCAGGCAGGTTGGCCCTATGTCTCTAAAGACCATATAGCGACATGTCAGTGACATCAAGGCTGACATTCGCTTAGGAAGAAGGCAGGAGGTACTCCAAAGGCAAAATGTTCAGAGGACAACACCCAAACCACAACCAATACCCACACCTTCTCCCTTCCCTATAAAAACTGAGCCAACCACTGAACCTTACACCCCCAATCCCACACCATTAGCCATACCTACACCTTTACCCACTGCCTCTCAACAACCTCCACCACCACCTATCCTTAAACCCAAAACACAACCCCGAACCCAATCACTACCCAAACCATATTTTGAACCATCTAAACCCCTAACTTAGACGACTTCAAGGAGATCAAAAGGAAGCTCATCAACTGCACAACCCTGAGCGACATCTCTTATGAGGAAGAGTCTATAACACTGAAATACATTGATGGCTCTTCCTGTTCCCTCATAAGAGATGCATTCCTTGATCTACCAAGGGGAACACTGGACCAAGCTCTCCAACTTCTTGCAACCAACTCAGATGCACGTAATGAAGAAGAGATAAAGTTAAGAAGGAAACTGGTGACTCTGCTGAACGTAAAAAAAGGTGACAAGCTACCAACCAATCTCCTCAATCCTAGAAGCCAAATTATCCAGTGGAGGTTAGATGAAACTACACACAGCTTTGCTATGGAAAGGGAGAATGGTCAAGTGAACAGACTTGATACATCTACTCTGCTGCACTCCAGTAGGTTTGACATTGCCGAGTTAGCAGAGAGACCATTCTCTAATCCCTCCAACTCTCAGATAGCTGATCACATCTGGAATCATCTGATCAGTCTTCTTGTTGAAGAGCTTACAAAGAAATCCAAAACTGAAGAAGAGTTGAAAAAGAGAGCATAGGAAGAATAAGAAGGTGCAACAAAGAAAAGGAAAAACATTCATGTAAATGGTTGAAGGTCCAACTTTGGAACCTATAGTTAGATGGGAATATGACTACAGTTCCCATCAACTAACTCTTTTCAGAGGGACAAAACAAAGGGTACACACCATCCAGAGTAACAGATTGGATCTATTATCTACGAATAATTTGTACACACTCCTCACCACTATATCAAGGAAGAAAAAAAAAAGAAAGACAAATATCTGCTCTCCCTGGTGTTGAAGACATTAAGGAATAGAAGGAAGTGAAGTTTTGGAAGCATCAGCCTAGGGGGAGTTTGTTGGATCATAAGAGGTTGGTACAACCAAAACAACACTTAGAAGAATTTTTTATGCATAATTGAAGTGGTCTTCCGAAGACAAATCTGCTCTTCCAAAAACAAGTCAAAGATCTTCTGAAAGCTCAAAGTATAAAGAAATTCCGAAGAGAGAACTCAGTCTTCCGAGACTAAGTAGTTCTCCTCCCGAAGTATATAACTTAGAAGATTCTGAAGACAAATTCTTCCAAAGAATAAAGTCCTGAAGACTTGCAGAAGACTCGAAAGAAGTTGATTCTTTCGAAGTATAAATGGCCTCGGAAGAACTTATTTTTACGAAGCCATTTAGCATCGAAAGAACCAACTATGAACCAGTGGACATAAATATGGTCTGTCTGACAGTCTGCTACAAAACTCTGATATACTGCATGGCGCTTTCCCACGCCCATATAGTTGACCATATTTTAATCTACTGTTCACCCATTATCAGTTAGTAAAGTTGCCATTCTTAGTTGGTGACAAAAGATAACTCTTGTGTTGAGAGTGATAATGAAGAGGAAATTGGCTTCTATGCCGCCAAGCCCTCTAAATTGAGCTCTCAAAACAATCAAAATAAAAAGTCAAAAGGAAGGGCTGATGACTCCAAGATCAACAAGAACAGCAATTAAACAGAACCAAACATTGTGGTTCTGGAATCAAAAGAACAGAAGGCAGCTTTTGCAGCTTTCAATTCAAGCTTCCAGGCTTACTTGGGAAGTACTTTGACTCCTGCCCACTTCTGTCAGCAAGACCTTGAAGAACTTCATCCTGATGAAGTAGAAGAGATGGATCTGCAATGGCAAATTGCCATGATTGCCTACAAAGCCAAAATGTACATGAAGAGAAACAAGGGACTGTCAGTGGGAGGAAGAACAATAAAAATTGGTGTTGATAATTCCAAAGTGAAATATTTCAAGTGCAATCTATATGGACACTTCTCAAGGGAATGCAACAACCATCAGCAATCCACAACAGACACAAGACAAGCAAATCAGAGGAGCTTCAAGCAACCACAGCTCATAAACTCATCCCCACCAACCATAGGTTCTTCAACAGGTACTAGTAATTCTAAAGAAACTGGTTTGATTATTTTGCAGGATGGTACTTATGATTGGAGCTTGCATGAGAAGGAAGTGCTAGAAGAAAACCAGGCACTGATGGCTAACATGGAAAATAAAGTTCCACCAATGGCCAAAGAGGTAAGAGAAAGGTTATGTACTTCCTTATGTATTGATAAAGTTGAAAGATATAGGCAATGGCTGATAAAGTCAAAGAAACTATGCTTTTAAATGAATCTCATGTAAGAGAACATAAACTTTATCAAGTCAAAATCAACTCATTACAAAAGGATTTAGACAAACTTGTGTCTGAAAACTACAACCTGAAAGCACAAGTTGAGCATTTGACCACCTCATTAACAAAATCGATGTCTGAGCATGCATCTACTGAAGTAAAGCTTCAGAAATTTCAACTATCATCACAGAAGTATGAGGTTAAACTCTCATATTGAATCAAAGAACAAGTCTGGATTAGGATTTCATATGGTTGTACCACCAGTAAATGACAACTACACCACCCTACCTGAGTCCATGACTAACAGTTTATCAAATCATTTTATGTCTAGCACCAAAACTAAGTCAAAAGTTGAAAATAATGAAGTGGTAAATAATGACATTAAATCATGTGAAACTGATTCATTTGAATCAGAATTTTCAAAACAAAATGAATCAGAATTTGTTTATGATAACTGTTATGATCTGGATGAGAGTGATGAGCCTAATGAACATGATAATGCTGGTTTGGGTAAGGGTAAAACTGTGGTAAAAGAACATATAATCCCCAAAGTTCTGGATGAAATCAAGCTACCCTATCCACCAAAACAAAGAAATTTGCTGAAGACCATCTACACAAGAATTGGTCAGTTGAATGAAGGCATACATGAACTAACCAAACAGCACAACAGCAAATCAGCAAAAAGAACTACGGAGAAAGAAGAAAGAGTCACTTCTGCAGATCACCTGCGGAAGAAGAAGTCAGATGTTGACCAGTCTATAGAAAAGCCAAGGAAGAAAAATGATCTTCCAAAACAAAACATACATCCGTAGATGATCTACAGAAGAAGTATTCATCCGCATCAAAACAGCCATCCGTAGAAGAAATGCGGAAGAAGAAAACATCTGCGGAAGCATCCAATGAAAAAATAAAGAAACAACAAAAAATGAATGCTCATAAACAAGAACCTTTTGACATCATGTCATGAAAAGGTAAAGAATCATCAGCTGCAAAGTTTGAAAAGGAACTGAAGAAGCAAAAGAAGGAAATGATAAAGAGACAGACAAAACTAAAAGTTGATTCTGACAGTGAAGCTGAAGAGAAGTATTGTAAGTTGTGTGATATGCACAACCACAGCACAGAAGAATGCTACTTCAGTACTATTGCTCAATATGCAATATGAACAATCATATGACCTCTGATTGTTACTTCAACAAATATTATGCAATATGCAACAAGCACAATCATTCCACTCAAGAATGCTTCTTCAACAAGAAGAACAAAACAAAGGTCTCCAAGAAGCAAAAAGATGAGAATACAGAATCAGATTCACAATCTTCTGAAAATGATGATTCAAAAGTCTCAAAACAAAAGAAGCAGCAACAACATCAGAAGAATTCAAATACAAAGAAAACATCTGCTGAGGATCACTCAAAGAAAAAGAAGGAGAAACAACAAGTTCAAAGCAAAACACCTCATAAAAAGATAGTGTTGCAAGCAGATGATGACTTCTTTGATCACTTTGAAAAAAGGTAACCATGTGCCTCAGTCAAAATCAAAGGATGCTGAAACCTTTTTAGGGCAAGCTTCAATATCAAGTTCAAAGAAAAAGGCACTGAAAGAAGAGGTGATTGAGGAAGTCAGTGTGAATCAAGATGAAAGTGCTTTATCATCATCTTTAATAGAATCATCCTTACCCAAAACAAAATATAATGAATCAATTGAATCTAAAAATAAGTTAGAGACATCAAGGCTCATCCATGAGAAAATAACAATATTAGATAACAATGGCAAGCCCAAGACCATCAAGGCTTCACGGTCTAATTGATTTCATTATTTTTGCAGGAACATCCAGGGAGGACTGACAACAAGTGGAATGTTAACAGCGGCTGTTCCAGGCATATGACAGAAAACTATTCTCTCCTCCATGATTTCAAACATAAAAATGCTTCCTATGTGGCATTTGGTGGGGATAAAAAGGGAGATAAAATCATTGGTGAAGGAATGGTAACAAATGGTGTACTCAAGTTTGAGAAAGTTAACTTTTATGAAAATTTACAATTCAATTTGTTAAGTGTCTCTCAAATTTTTGATCAAAACTATACCATATTCTTTGATAACATTCACTGTTACATTCTTAAGCTAGGTTTCCAAATCCCAAAAGACTGGATCCTTCTTAAACCACCAAGAAAAGGCAACACTTATGTGTTGGACATGAACAACACATCCAAAACAAGCAATGAAACCTGCCTGATTTCTAAGTCATCAGAAGATGAAGCTCAACTATGGCATAGAAGGATGGTTCACTCTAACATGAAGAACATGAATAAATTGGTGAAAAATGACTTAGTCATTGGTCTTCCAAAGAAAGAATTTTATTGTTCTAATCATTGTTTATCATGTTACAAAGGAGAACAACATAAAGTATCACATAAATCCAAAACAATTAACACAAACACAACACCACTAAAGCTATTGCACATGGATCTTTTTGGTCCAACCAATGTCTTAAGCACTAGAAAAAGGCAATACTGCCTGGTGATTGTTGATGATTTCACTAGATTCACTTGGGTCTTTTTCTTAAAACACAAAAGTGAAACATCAGAAATTTTAATGGAGTTCATCACTAAGATTGAAAATCAACTTGATTTAAAAATCAAAATTTTAAGAAGTGATAATGGAACTAAATTTGTTAATTAGGTTTTAAACTCATTTTGCAGGGACAAAGGCATAGCTAGACAATTCAGTGCACCCAGAACTCCACAATAGAATGGAGTTATTGAAAGAAGAAACAGAACTCTAATTGAAGCAGCAAGAACAATGTTGATTCATAGCTACCAATAACATTTTGGGCTGAAACAGTGAATACAGCATGCAATGTTCAAAACAGAACATTAATTGTGAAAGAAAATAATAAAACACCATATGAGCTTTAGTTTAAAAGAAAACCTTTCATAGGATATCTTAGAGCATTTGGGTGTCATGTGTCCATATTAAACACAAAAGATCAATTAGGCAAGTTTGCAGAAAAAGCTTATGATGGTTTCTTTGTTGGTTACTCATCAACATCTAAATCATATAGAGTCTATGTTCCATATGAAAACATTGTGGAAGAAACTCCTAATGTATCTTTTGATGAATCCTTGTTTCCAAAATCTATAAAAGGATCATCTTAGTTGTTTAAAATAGATGCATTAACAAATTCATTTAACACGGGTTATTTGAATGTGGCAGGTTCTGTAGATACATGTTATCCTTATGTTCCTCCAAACATGAGTGAGGTGCCATTGACAGCTAATCCACCAAGAATAGTCCAGCCACACACGCAAAGTGTTACTGATCCTGGCCCTTCAACTCAAACAACCAAAGAACATCCTGATGGAATTGGTAATTCAACATCAGCAGAAGTGCCATCTACATCAACAGAAGGTCCTTCTCCATCAATAGAAGTTCCTTCCACTTCATTAGATGTTCCAACTTCCGGAGATGATCCACTGCAATCACCTGAAGATCCCAACCCACCAAAAAACATCCCAACAACTCTCACACATGCAGATAAACCAACTACAGCATCCGCAGCTGCTCCTTCAACTGATACTAAAGTTATAAACACATCTGCGAAATCACAAGTGCATGAAGATGGACATCATTCAGCTTCACAACATCAACATCCTGAAGAGTTTGACTACTTTGTTGATTCCCCATCCCAGCTGACTCCATCTCCATCAACCAACATCACTAACTTGGATTCATCCATTCAAGTTCAAAATGTTACAGCTGTCAGAACTCATAAGTATCATCCAATTGAAAACATGATTGATGATCTTAATGACAGAACCACAAGTAGACAAAAAGGAGCAGCCAACATCTATCTGTTCTCATGTTTTCTATCACAAGTGGTTCCTCCCAACATAATTCAAGCATTAAAAGACATTAGTTGGATTGAAGCAATGCAAGAAGAACTTCAGCAATTCGTAAATTCAGAAAGCAGAAAGTCTGGAATCTATTCGATCTCCCTGAAGGCCAATATCCAATTGGTACTAGGTGGTTGTTTAAAAACAAGCTAGATGACAGAGGAATAACTGTTAGAAACAAAGCAAGGCTCATTTCACGAGGCTATACACAAGAAGAAGAGATAGACTATGATGAAGTCTTTGCACCAGTTGCAAGGATTGAAGCCATCAGGGTGTTTCTGGCCTATGATTCATATAAGAAGTTCATAGTTTACCAAATGGATGTAAAATGTGCCTTCTTATATGGTAAAATTGATGAAGAAGTCTATGTTTCCCAACCCCCAGGCTTTGAAGATCCTGATTACCCCCACCGGACGTACAAGCTTGACAAAGCATTGTATGGTCTTTATCAGGCACCAAGAAAATGGTATGAAACACTGTCATCATTCCTGCTAAAGCATGGTTACAAAAGGAGAACAGTTGATCAGACTCTCTTCCTTAAACATAAACATCAAGATCTCTTAGTTGTCCAAATATATGTTGATGACATCATATTTGGATCAACAAACGAGAGATTGTGTGAAGATTTTGAAGCTTTGATCCAATCTGAGTTTCAAATGAGTTCCATGGGAGAATTAACTTTCTTCCTGGGTCTAAAAGTTCATCAAAAACCATATGGTATTTTCATTAATCAAGAGAAGTATGTGCTTCAAATCATGAAGAAATACAATCTTGCTGAGTCTTCATCATGCAAAACTCCAGTATCTACAATATAAAAGATTGTACCTAATCCTAAAGGGAAGTCTCTTGATCAAAAATTATATAGATCTATGATAGGATCATTAATGTACTTAACTGCTAGCAGACCTGACATAATGTTTGTTGTGTGTGTTTGTGCTAGGTACCAATCAGACCCTAAGGAGTCACACTTGAATGCAGTGAAGAGAATTTTCAGATACCTTAAAGGAAAACCAGCTCTTGGACTTTGGTATCCCAAAGAAGGAGACTTTAAACTCTAGTTATATTCCGATAGTGACTTTGGAGGGTGCAACAACAACAGAAAATCAACAACTGGAGGTTGTCAATTCATATGACCAAGACTTGTTTCTTGGCAGTGCAAAAAGCAAACCAATGTTTCAGTATCCACAGCTGAGGCTGAGTACATAGCTGCTTCAGCTGGTTGCTCTCAAGTTTTATGGTTGCAAAACCAATTACTTGATTATGGTTACAATTTTCTTCAAACTCCAATACATATAGATAACTCAGCTGCTATGTTTATCACTACCAATCCAGTGCAACATAGTAAAACTAAACATATAGAAATCAGATACCATTTTCTGAGAGACTGTTCAGAAAAGGGTTTAATCAAGTTGATCAAAGTGGATACAACAAATCAACTTGCTGATTTATTCACTAATGCCTTTGATTTATTTAGATTTAATTTCTTAATTGAAGCCTTAGGCATGATCAACTTAGATTAGCCAACAATACCAAGCAAAGCATCATTTGTCCATTACTATTTATACATATGAAAAAGACAAAAACATTAACAAAAAAAAACAGAAAATGCTAACATATTATCATGTTTTTTAAGACAGTTCATATACTGGGATATGATAGTACACTATAACTTGGCATACTTTCCTGGTTCTAAATAACAATTAAATACTGATCAGATGTGATTTGATATGTGGATAGGTTCAGCTTGAGTGGAAAATAAACAAAGTCATGCACAACATAATGCCAAAGTGACTAAGTGTGGACAATTCACTTTGAGGAGCAAGTAAGTCTTATCTGGTTGTGATCATTTTATTCACCCACGCACACTTACTATGTTGTAACACCTTATAACCTCTATCTTTACGCATCATGACCCTCTTTTTTGCGTAAGTAAAGACCTGGGTCAATCGGCACCTCTGTTTTACGTAAGTAAAGACCTGGTGACCTGATGCTAATCATCAAAAGTCCAAAAGGAACTGCTCTAAAAGAATCCAATGAGATCAACTGTATATTATATCAAAAAGCATGTAAACCATCTCAGTATTAATAAGATTTCAAAGAAATCTTAAGATAGAGCTTCTAATCTACGGAATATAGTTTAAGTGTGATAAAGTGATGAATTGATTCATGTTAGGAGGACTAACTTTAATGTGACTTGAATGTTGAGTCCTTTTGTGTTCATCTTTAACCCATACCAAAACATGATAAACAGCATGACAAGTTGACAATAAACTCTTGTTGAATTTCTACGGATCATAATATTTGCAATCAGCACTAGATCCAGTATACCACAACATCAAACATAATGTTCAAGAAATTGCTTGGTCCATAGTATGATCCCTTGTATAGGATATACTTGCCTATAAACAAACATTCAAAAAGATTTCTGTTTGTTTTCCTGTTAATAATATGGATAGATTAACTGCTTTTCATTCTATTCTCTTTATAAATTTTTGATAAATGCATAAGTTTATGATTAATCACAAATTTAGGGGGAGTAGTCAACAGCATAAAAACTGAGTTTAACATTGTAACATGAAGAAAATTGCAACTTGAGCACTAACTTGGTTGTCTGGATATCTGAAGTGTTCAATCATTTGCACGTTTGCCATGAAGCAAAGTCAACAAGGTCCGACAGCAAAACAACAAATGGACTAATTATATGTTAATACATACAAAGAAATTTTATCATACCTTTATCTTCGGAAGAAAGCAAAACAACAAATGGACTAACTATATGTTAGTACATACAGAGAAATTTTATCATACCTTTATCTTTGGAAGAAAAGTTGCTTCGAAAGATACATTTATCACCTTCGGAAGATATTTTATCAAAACTATCTTCAAAAGAGTAACTTGAAACAAAAGTGTCTGCCTTCCGTAGATGTTCTGCGGAAGATACAAACTGGAACCAAGACTTTTGCCTTCCGTAGAAGTTCTGCGGAAGAATTATCAAAACAACCTCGGAAGGGTAAAAAGGGTAGATGGGTCCCACTCACAAAAACCTTTCCAGACCTAGAAATCCTCTCACCCAAAAAAACCCCCTTCATCTTCTTCATTGAAATCGATTGTTCCACACAACTAATCCTCACACCATTCGTAAATCACAGCCAGTATGGCTAATAGATTTGTTAAAGATCACAACGTGTGCACATTCTTGAATCCAGAAGTGGAAGATGGATGCAGAGACATCATCCGCTATTTGAGAAGATCACGATTGTTTTATGCACTATCTGCGGATCCCATTATCTATCAATCTCACATCATAGATTTCTGGGACTCTGCGAGGATTGAAGAAGAAGATGGTGAGCGGGTGATTCATGTCACAATCAGAAACGAACAACTGAGGATAGATTAATAAACTATTAGGAGGGCGTTGGAGTTTGAAGAAGGTCACCCTGATGTATTTGATCATGAATACATTCAGAAAGTTTTTCAGTTAATGGGGTATGATGGAGACTATCAAAATAGTGAAATCAAAAAGGGGAGGTTGTGCAAGCCGTATAGATTCCTATGTCACACCTATCTCAAGTGCATATCCAACAGGAAGTCCGGTATGGACAGATTCTCGAGGCACATCTCATCGGGAATCATCAGTATTTTTGAGGGAAGAAAGTACAACTACTCCAAGTACATTCTTGGTTGCCTGTGTGACCACATAAGTATGCAGAAGGACAATAAGATGTATATGTTCCCAAGATTTATTCAACTTATCATAAACGAAACAATGCCTACTGTTGAAAGAGAAGGTGATGTGTTTGTGCAAACTCACCTAGGAAGATCTCTACTCAACAAATTGAGTGGATAGTATCAAGGAGAAGAGGTGGAGATGTTTGCTCATGTCATTGATGAAATTACTGACATACCTCAGGAACTCCTATTCCCTGAACAACCACAACATCAAACACCAGCAACTGAATCACCAGATCCTCACTATCAAGAACCCTAACCATTATCATCACCTATTCACCTGATATCCTCATCAAGTGAACACACTCAACCCATATCCCCTGCCAACTCACAAACAACAGTCAACACTTTTTCAACTGAAGTAGTTGCTCAAGATGATGTCCAACTATCACCACAACAATCTCAATCATCAATACATTCTGGTACAACAGAACCCATCTCCCCACATCTCATACAAACACCTACACATCTATCACCAGAACCAACTGCATCACCCACACCTACTGAACCAATATCACCCACAGTTAGCCCTGCTCATACGGAGATACTAAACCTGGAGGAGGTTATTGAACATGTGGTTCAAGATGCTGCTACTAAGGAGATATGTCTAGAGGTTGAAAGGGAGAAAGATGAAGAAGTTGAACAAAAGGAGGGTAGTTATGTTGACATCATTGCTTATAATGAGGATGACTTAAATGAAGAAGAGATTGATGTGAGTAAGAGCTACCTGGTAGAAAAATACAAAAATTTGATCATCAAAAGCAATAGGAAGTTAGAAAAGTTGAGGAAAATGAAGAAGGAGCTGATAGAGAAAGATAGACTCATAGCTGTGAAAGATGCTACAATCACTAAACTGGAAGGACGAATCAAAAGGCTGAGAGAAGATATTGAGACTGATAACTAGGTGATTGATGCAATGAATGAGCTAATCTTTGAACAATAAGAACAACTGAAAGAAAAAGATGATGAGAATGAGAAGTTAAAGAAAAAGGTGTCTGAACAAGATGTGAGCAAAAAGAAAGAAGCTAATGTGAGTACAATGATGAAATCAAAGGAACCCACAATCATTTACAGCAGGAAAAGAAAATATCTGGGCAAAACTAAAGATGAAGGTGTTGAATCTAAAGACCAACAAAAGAAAACAAAAAGGGTCTCCCCAACTCACACTCCATCAGCTGATCCTGCAGCTTATCAGGAAATTGACATCATCAAAGAAGAAAGTGATGATGAGTTGAAGCAACTAACTGAAGAAGAATCTGGCATGCTATCAACTAAAGACATTTTGGAAGAAAGAGCTCAATCTTCCATGTTCATGGACTTAATAAGTAACGGATTCCCTTATGACATGGTTGAACGAATGAACATGAATGAGATGATTGAAGTTTTGAAGGAGTTTGATGCTACAAGGCTGATGCTGCTCATATGCAATTATGAAACTTGTTCAAAATACAAAGCTATGGAGAAAATCAAGAAGGATTTGGGTCATTCTAAAACTAAGAAGCTGACCAGGTACAACATGACTTGTTGGTTGCAGAGTCATAACTATGAGGCTCATGAGCTTAAAGGAAGATCAATAAGTGAGCTAAGGGAAATGATGGAGCATGTAATGAAGGTGGAGCTAGACACAGTAGTAATATTCAGGACTTGAGCTCCCAATCCTACATACAAACAACAAGCAAAACAAACTCCTGCTGAACCAACTGTAGTTCAGAGCAGAGACATGCAGAGAGGTAAAGAAAAGTTAATAAGAGAGCCAAGGGATGTGATCCCCAACAAGGTCTAGCCTTTGGGAACTGTAGTTAGAGAGATAACTGAACAAAAGACCACAATGATTCAGTTGTTTGACAACATGACAACTCCAAGGTCAATAGAAGAAAACAGAATCATTGCTTGGAAATATGACTCAGAGTGGGACTGTGCTATGATAAAGAGAACATCTGGAATGATTCAATACTTTCCAAGGGTGGAAACACTCCTTACACTTCTAGATACAGACCTCACCACTCTGCAAAACATCCCCATAACAAACTACCCAATCAGTCAAAGAGGAAGATACTTCTCTGGACTTGTGGCTAAGCTGAGACACAGGTTCAAGGGAGATGTGCTTAAAGAAGCAAAGAGAGAAGATGTAGAACGCAACACAAGGAAGCTGAAACAGAAAAGGTCTTATTCCAGTTCTCAACATGTGGATGATGAATTTTTGCTGAGAATTGGGTATGAAGATCAAACTGAAGCATCCATCAAAGTTATTGAGGGAAATCAGTACTCTTGCCCTATCACAGAATAGGGATATGTAGAAAGGACGAAAGAGCTGGTGTTGTAGAGAAATGATCCACTAAAGAAAGGTCCTAGCATAAGGCTATTTGACCCAATGGAGATCAAGCTGCTTCATCCGAGCTATACTTCATATCTACATGACAAGTATTTTTCCAAGCTCAATGATCAAGCTGCTTAAAATTACTTGTGCTTGTATGTACATGTCATCCAAGTTATTGACAAGCTTCATGCCAAGGCCTACTAGAGAAGGAAGTTTGAAGTTAGGCAGCTGATGGGAGCAGAGATAGAGCCAATAACAGAATTGAGAATTTTAGAATAGGATGAGTTGGAAGTGGTGTCTAATAATAGTGTTGTTGCAACACTAACCACTGAAGAGGACATCCTGAGTTTGAAATACAGAACATTGAAGAAAATAGGAAGAATGAAGATGAAGTATCAGTATGAAGATAAAAAGAATATTGTGGGATACTTCAACACTAATATTTTTGCAAGAGTTCAAGAATTGAGAGAATTGAACAGATGATTACAAGAGGCAAAACCTATAGGGGGAGTATTGTTAGGACTAGAACAAATGCATAGGTTTAGTTGACTTGTCAACTCTTGTAATTCATCATTGTAACTCTCTTGTTTATAATATAATATACTGCACAACATATATGATAACCCATATTATATATGTGTTGGTTTATGTCTGATTGCAGGAAACATCAAACTTAGTCAATTTGAAAAATTGACCAAGTGTTAGAACAAACTGTGGATGAATAAGTGTTCCTCCATAGATGTTTTCAGGAGCATAACTGATGTGTACTTCTATAGATCTTCTATGGAAGAACAATATCAGCTGAACAAGTCTAAAGAACAAGTGAAGCTACTGAAAGAGAGCATGCTGCTGAAGAACAAGTACAAGAACTCCTGCGGAAGCACAATCACTGAAGAACAAGCACTGAAGACTAACTGTTGCTATGGAAGACAAATTCCTACGAAAGACTAATTCCTACGGAAGACTAACAAACATGTGTATGATTTCACATCATCAAGTACGCAACATAGTCAACAAGTCAACATGTCAGAGCAATAACATCGAGTCAATGGAGGCGGAAGATATTAAATTCAAGCGAATATTCTACGTCACATCAACCATATTCTATTTTGTAAAATATCATTTCCATTGTAAATTGTGAACTCCTATGCCGATAAACAAGGCAAGGATTAGTATAGTTAGAGGAAGTTAGCTTAAGTATAGCAACAAAATAACGAATATCAGCAATGATTTAGGAACAGAATAGAACAATAACAGAGATCGATACGAATACACAACAAATATACAAGAACAATTACAGCATACAGAACATCATTAGAAACAGAGCAATACATCAAAATCAATTGTAATCGATTGATTGTGATTGAAGAACAGTTGAACACATTCTTGGTTTGTGCATTGTTACGTTTAGTTGTTTCTTGATTGTTCAATACATTATTCATCAATTTCAATATAAACAATCCGTTAAACAGCAAGTATTGATAGTTCCGCGATCAGCACTTGTTAAAATCAAATTGGTAATTCCTGTATCGATCCTTGGATTCACAAGTCTTAACCACTAAAACTCTGTTCTGCACATAGCAGGCTATGTTAACTGACTCTGCCCAGAAGGTGATGGGCAGTTTAGAGTCAAACAACATGGTTCTTGCAGTTTCAATAAGTGTCCTGTTTCTCCTTTCAGCAACGCCATTTTGCTGAAGAGTCCTGGGAGCACTATATTGTCTTGTAATACCTTTTTTATCACATAATGTATCAAGGATTTTGTTCTTAAATTTTGTTCCTTGATCACATCTTATGGTCTTGACCTTGTGATCAGATTGATTCTCAATTTTCAGAATGAAGTTCTTCAAGATCTCAAGAGTCTCATCCTTAGTTCTAAGGAAAAAGACCCAAGTGAATCTTGTGAAATCATCTGTGATCACTAAACAATATGAGGTCCTTCCTAAACTCATTACACTGGTGGGGCCAAAGAGTTCCATGTGTAATAAGTGTAGGGGAGTAGTGATAGAGTTTGGAAGAGCAGTTTGGAATGCGATCATGGCCTTTTGATCAATATCTATCTTCTTTCAGTCTTCATCAGAATAATCAGCCACTTTCTTAGGTATTATACCACCACCAGCAGCAGCTGAAGAGGTGGATGGTACATGAGGTCCAAAGACTACTGACCCCCACATCCTGGAGTCCTGGGACTTGATGAAGCCTTTCATTCTTTGACACCAAGTGTCAAAGTCTTTAGGAGTGATCAGTGAGGACTTAGTCATAGTACCAGTTTCCATGTCAGCCTTGGTGATAACTGCCATTTGATATGTTAAGTATTTTATGAGAGTGAAAGGATTTTAGATGGTGAGATCTTACAATCAAGAGCCTAAAATGCTCTGATACCAATTACAGGACCGTGTGAATGGTGGTCAATACAATCAATCTCACAATGAGGAGAGATTTAGAATACTTAACAGTTCAAATGGGGAGCTGGGTTTGAGTATGATGATACTAAGAACACAAGTAAGTAGTGAGACAGAACAAGAACAAACAAGTATGTTTTTCAAGGATGCTGTATATTGCTCTCAAGTTCTATTACAAGTGTTACAAAGCATGTTTAAATTACAAGGACCTGAGACACTTTATACTACATCCTATAACCGTCAATACTTAGAAAGACAGTTGGAAACACTAACAAGATCAATGTAAAGTCAAAAGGCAGATTGCCTTTTGACTAGTGACTATGACATGCCATAGCTCACATCCTTTTCTAATACAAAAAGGTTTACATGTACAAAAGTAGGAAGTTACAGACAAAGACCTTATTCTACTATTTACTAAAGCATGGACTTTTCATCAACTCATACAAGTTGGTGAGTCTTCAGAGTTACAGCGAAAAGTGTGTCAGCTTTAGGTAAAGTAGAGCAGAGAAAATATGTCTTCTCTGTCTTTGGAAGAAATCAGTCTTCACAGCAAAATGGCTTCGGAAGACTTTGTCTCTAAAGCTTCGAAAGACTTCATCTTTGGCTTCGGAAGATTTGGACTTTGGCTTCGGAAGATTTTACACTTAGAGTATTTTCTGATGTAGTGTGTAAAACTTCCAAAGCAACTTCTACTTTGTACGTCCAGTGCATGCATGCATGAAGACTATTGGTTGTTTTGGCTTCTTTGGTTGTATCATCCTTATAATCTTCTGATGTTACCTTACAAATCATTTAATATAACTAATATTTACTAGGTTTATTTTCTAGTATCTGAGAGACTCGCAATGAACAAAACCATCTCCATAATGAAACTAGAAAAATAAGATATCAATACTCAAAGTTAGGTGTTTGAAACTAACTGAGATGTGTAATGTTGGTGCCAAAGACCAAAGTTACTATTGACCACAGGAGTTAGTGCCAAAGCACATTATAAAAGAGCTAAAATGGACTTTAGTTTCAATCTGATGACTAAAACTAAATAACTTGCAATGAAGAAATAGAATGCAATTTATTTTTTTCATTTTAATTCTTAATTGAGTTGTGTCAACTTTATTTTGCTATAAATACTAAGGTGATCCTTAGTTGAAAGACAAGCCAACGTTCACAAACACTTGAAGCCATTTCTAGCAATGTTATGATCATTTTTGTTTCTTCTTCAAGGTTATTTTTGAGTGCTAGTGCCATCTTCGGTAGTATTAATAGTTTCGGTTGTTGTACCCTGAGAAATAAACAAGTTCTCTTATAAGACTAGAAATTTGTTTTATAACATGAATTTTCAACTAATCATTTTGTAATTGTACAATAATTTACATCTTTCCTACGTTTTTTGTGATCTAATCAAAGATTATTAAAAGAAAGTTATTTACAAACGGTTCCCGCATTGCACACATCATTGCCGTCTATGATCTTCCTCTATAGTTAGAGTAAATAAGTGGATTAGTATTTGACATGAACTTATAACTATAACACCAAATGTCAACATGAGATAATAGAAATCAATACAGTTATATCGATTTATGATCTCATCTTACATGATACAGTTCACAACCGTTAAAAACCAAGCCTATGTAGCGTACTCGTTGTCGCACCCACCTTAGTTGACACCCTACCCCTACATTGTTGTTTTTGCCTGTGGCTGCTAACACTGCCTTGTGGCCATCTCTTGATATACCGGTAGCCCGTGGTCCCACCATGAAATTAAAGAACTATCATTTACATTCACATGTTACATGCCTCCTCATATCTCTATCAAACAACTATTCTAACATTAGAGGGCGAATCAAGGGCTTCAACCTAGGGTCTATTTTTGTTGGTTTGCTTTGATATATTTTAAGTTTGGGATGACAAAGAACAAACCATCGCCAACTTCAATCCGGTGGATTTTTGTAGCAATACTAGAGAGAAATGATAAACAATATCATAATCGACATGTCCTAAGAGAATATGTTTTTCAACTTCTAAGTTCTAACAAAATAATATTGACATGAATACATATCCAACATTCTTCTCATCTATTCTTGTCATGTATCACCATCACATTTTTAGAAAGATAACTAAATATAAAAGCCAAAAAGGAATATTATATTTTTCTTCTAACGTAATTAATCATCATTACCAATAATATATCAAAAGATAGTAAAGTATTAAAAGTAGGATTGACTTGTATCATTTTCAAAATAAGCCAGACCGCACATGTTTACAAGTCAAAATTTATTTATGACAGTAATGTATGTTTGCCTAAAATCATATACAAAATCCACCAACACTTACATAAGTTCAACTTTAATTGAATTAAACTTATTTCAGCATAATTCGACTTGTAATTACCCTTCATTATCATTTTAAAAAACAAGGTCACCAAATTCTCAAGAATACGGAGCATTGTTACAAATATAATTTTAATTAAATTTCATTTGTTATTCAAAAAGTCAACCAAATGCATATTTTCAAACGTCAAATTAACCATTCAACTTATAATTCAAGAAAGGAAGCACAAGCCTTACAGATGGGATAACTTTATTCTTCAACGGAAAATTAGTATTTTTATATATTCATATATCTGAGAGTTATGATTAATAAAAAAAGTTTGTATTTTTTTAATTTTTATTAAGACTTGGTCTTGTTAAATAATTATATGCACTTGGTCTATAATTATTGAAAATAGAGCAACTTTTTGAACAAATGACACGCGACATGGTCCTCGAATATCAAGCCTTTTCCGAAGGGCTGAATTGTTAACTCTTTCACGTTATATAGTTTATATCACTTCGTTCGCTGTTCTTTTTGTATCTTTTTTCTTATTTTTGTTTTAGTTGAGATTTACGGTTTAGCTTTGGAATTTAATTTGAAGGTTTTGTTTCAAGGTTTAGTTTTTAATGTTTAGTTATTAATTTTTAACATTTAGCTTGTACTGTTTACCATTTAGCTTTAGGCTTATTTTTTACGATATTAGTTTTGAGCATCTAGCATTTTGTTTTTGTTTGTGTTTTTCTTATTCAAAATATGTGGCCGAGAAGGTTTTTATTGTTACCCCAAAAAAAAGGATGTTCTCACTAAACCGTCCCATATTTCTAGTTTTTGATATAATTAGTTTCTTTACCCGTTGCGCATTATCGTGACATCGTATATGGTGTGATAAAGTATAAACTACAGTTGACCCGACTTGTTTCCGAACTAAATTTACATCAATACGTAGAGTGACTCGAATTTATACCGTTAAATGAAAATGTTATTTGACCCGACTCTTTTCAAACATAATTTATGTCAAAACATAGACTTACAATCACTCCAACTCGTTTCTGTACTAAAATTACGGTGAAACTAAAGTAAATAAAAACGTATTATATTTGACCTAACACGTTTCCAACAAAAGTAATGTTGAAACGTAAAGTAACTCAAAACGTATATTGTAATATCTATTTTAAGTACTAAAAAAGTAAGTTTCATAGGTCATATGGAAGAGTCTTGATTTTGTATTTTAAAGTGAGATCGAGAAGATATAGAAAAATTCCAAAGTTACACTATTAATTCCACAGTCAAGTTGTTACATTAGTGTAACTAGCACTTATAGTGCTGTAAAGTGGACTTATAGTGACGTATTAAATCTTTCACCTTTTTACAAAACTTTCCCCTTTCTTTTTAATAACTTTTATAGGTTCGCTTGCAACTCAAAGTGAAATATATGATTTTGTGTTTTTTCCTCTTTAGAATGAAAGATGAAGTATATGAAGAATCAAGAGTTGGATGTTAATAATTAATTTAACTTTTTGTTTTTGTTTTGTTTTTTTTTCTTGATATTTAAAGAGGGGTTTATTTTAGAATATTAAGTATTCACATGACATAAACAATAATTCTTGTTATTGTTGAAGTTTAAATATGCTGTAAATTTTTACATACACGGAAGAAATCTGAAATCCACTCTAATTCTTGTCCTTTTATATAGTAAAGTTTACAAATGGTAGGGTCAAGCACTAAACACTCTAGAAGAATTCCAGCCTGCTAGGTGTCATTTCTGTGTAAAGTACAAATATACCCCTATAACATATTCAATAAAGTGAATAATATGAATGAAAATCTGTATAATACATTTCAATAAGAAAACTTTTTTAAAGGTCAATAAAGACTATTATTGAAAGATACTAGCAGGGTGCTAGAACAATTTAAAATCACCAATACATTTACAAATACAATATATCATGCCTCCGTATAACATATATCAAAAGCACGCCATTGATCCCATGAAACTTTAGACTTCCTTGATCGATTTTTGATCCACAAATAACTCAGACTTCACATCTTCGTAAATCTTCTCCGATGATGGTGGTTTCCAATTAAAGAGAGCATCATTTCTAGAATGATAGTTTCCAATAAGAAAACTAAGTATATACTATCTAGAGTTATGTTAATCCTTAGTTCCTTTTTACAAATGATCAGAAAAAACTAAACTATAAGTTACATAAAAGTTAAACAAAGAAAAAAAAACTTTTTTCATTTCAAATTGTATTATAAAGCAACCCGATTACACTAGTAAAATTTGCTTTAAAAGTTACGATAATATTAAGAAAAAAAGTTCACCTCCCATGGGGTTGTGCAACGCAAGAAAAGTTGATATAACACATGTATGTGTATGTGTGTGTGTATATATATATATATATTCACTTATAACCATTGTAGTTGAATAACAAGTAATGTGATTTGGAAAATCAAAGTCAAACGTTATTGCTAATTCACTAATAGTATAGTTTTGGTTCGATTCTGTTAACCAGAAAGTCTCATATAATTTACATTAGGAACTTGGGTTAGTAGCCCAATGATGTGTCAATGACTCTTTGAAGACCAATAGAACATTCAGGTTCAAAATTAGTTAGCATTGGTTTAGGCACCCTAACATAAGGTATTGCTGGTAAAAGAACAGAAAAAAATTTACATCGGGATATGATAGACCTCTCTCATATGTTACCATCTTGTCACATACATAATTCTACTGGGTCGTTACTCTACAGCATTCTACATTGATATACACTTCCGAGTTCTTAGAGATTTGTAAATAAAGATAACTAGAAAATATTTCTTAAAATATACCATCAAATGACGAGGATACAAACGAAATTTCTCTTTCTCCCGTCTTCAAACGGTGGATCTTCCTATGAAATGCACAAAGGGCTGAACCAGCAACTTTCCACGCAAAGCCACATTTTGAAACATCTTTTCTGCTTTCTGCGTAGTCATAACTAACATGGTAAATCGCGAGAGCTTCACTATACACATCCTCTATGTTCCTCGTGCTATGTTTGAAATCCGAGGCACCATATAACATCTGGATAATAATTTGTTGGTATTTCATAGGTCTTTTTATTCATAAAGTTATATTCACATATATTATATAGAAATATACTATAAACAGTTAGATAAATACATACCTGCTTATACTTTGTGATCACAGCGTTTGCAGCATCGTTCTTTGATTGATCGTTGTATGTCAATGCGTTCGACATCTCTTGTCTATAGGTTTTGTATCTTTCATTCCACATGTTCAAGCAGCAATCAGGTATGCTGATGTTGAAATGTGGTAATTTCCAGATCTCTGCACAAAATCATGCAAAAATGGCATGAATGAAAACTTCATAAAAAAGAAATGAATGCAACAATAGAGCAGGCTCACCTTGTTCCGGTAACTTCTCATTTTTACAATTCTGGAATTCATCATAAATTTTTCCAAGAACAGAAGTAGAGTGATATTCTGGATTTCGACCCATATGATGAGGATATTGTGTTGCTTTTAAATTGTTAGGAATTACAACCTGTTTCAGGGATGAGTGTTAATCATGGAGTGTAAATGGAAAAAAATAGTCGTAATATTGGCAATTTGTCAAAATTTGCTAATTCTTTGTAAATCGATGTTTGAAACAGAAAAACTACGATAAATGATTGGAGGTTTGTTGGTTTGTCAATCATTGATAACCAAAAGTTGTAAGCGGCTGTTTGGCAGCCTCTTAATGGCCATTAAGAAGCGACCTCTTAATGGTTCATAACCTCTGAATGGTTAAAAGGAAGCCCTAATGTTGAATGGTTAAAAGGTTAATGTTACCTCTTAACCATTCAGCATTAGGGCTACCTCTTAACCATTCAAAGGTTATGAATCATTAAGAGGTAGCCTCTTAATGGCCATTAAAAGGCTACCAAACAGTCCCCACACAAAAACCAAACCGAGTGAACATTGGTAAAAGTACAGAGATAACCTTTTTGCCACTTTTAGGAGCGTCTAAAGCGTCATAGTATAAGTCGACCAAATGCAGCATCTTTAACTTGATAGCGCGCTTCTCATCTTCATCACCATCATCATCTTGCAACGTCAGATACCGATCCATAAATGACATCCAGCTATCAGCTGCAGTTGCAGCTGCACTACTGGATTGGTACACTGTTAAATCATACAAATAAACACCATAAGTATGCTCAATGAACCTTCAAGGGGTGGCACAATGATAATGCCTGATTCCCTCTAGCATAGATCGAATCCAGCTTCCACTGGTTTTTAGGCCTTTAACCCCTTGAAGGCCACTGCCCGGCGCAAGCAGCTTATTGATGGTTAGCAGGGTATTGATGGGGCCTGCGAGTTTTCCGCTGATGGTTCTCACGTTTATCAAAAGAAAAAAAATATGCTCAAGGGCGAATATATTTTCTTAGGATTGAAGGAATTTTGTAATACTTTTCACAAATGAAAATATTGCAAATAAAAGCATGGTAAAAACTTTCTAAAAAAGAAACACAAGTCAGAGAATGAATGAATGAACCTGTGTGTTTTCGTTGAAAAAAGTATTCTAAACAACTCCTTCTCTAACTCTTCAGATGATAAGTCACTTGGTTTCTTACTAGATGCATTTGGTGTTGAGTAACAACGTGTCCATGGCTCGCACGGTTTGAAGTAATATAACAGCTGGCAACAAAGAAGTTAAACCACAGATTACTGACATTCTATGATCATTAATTATTTTTTATAAATTTATAAAGACTGTTACTTAAAAATATACTGAATATAACCTGAGGGTTTCTTGAGACCCAATATAGATCCCCATCAAAATCCCCACCTGCAATCTCATTTGCAACTGATCTTCTTCCTTTTGTGGAAAAGAATATAGCAAATTTACTATTACCAATATAATATTCTAATTCCTTCACATACTGAGCATTTAAAACATGTATATCTCCAAAATGAAGGCCCAGATTCCTGTACACTAAAACCTTGCCCGAAATTTGACCGTTCTCACTGCATTTTTCGACAGAGACAAATTTGTGAGAGTATCATTTTGAAAAGGTATCATACAATGACTCTTTTTCGCTCTTATATATCACCTTTTGATGTACTTATTTATATTTACTCAAAACTATAAATTTATATCAGCTATACAAAGAAATGTGAAATTTTACAGAATAACGCAAACTTCACCAGGGTTCAATGTTCCTGTAGGATCAGTTGTTCCCTTCAAATAGAAGCTTTCTGTAAGTGGGAATTTTCCTTCACCGAGTCCTTTTCTCTCTTCTTTGGCCAGATGAGACAAACGGTGCTGAAAGAATGGTTCAGTAAGAGGAATGTTGGCCCCAAACATCTCGATGCAAATTCCAGAATCATCGATGTGTTGATATATGTTGGCAACTGCAAAGGAAGCACGGTAATCAATATAAATCCCCAGAAAAGAATATTAGATAAAAATTCAATAAAAGTATCCATTGGAATCGTTATATACTTAGAAATGCTGCACGTCGATCAAAGCATACTCTTTGAACATCTTTTAAAGTATTTGCTGGTAAATCCAGAAAGTATTCTTTTGGGACACCTCCGATTGCTAGAAGTGCTATCAAATACTTTGATAGCTTAGCCGCCTTAGGTTTATGACTGCAAACACAATGTTTTTTTCTCAATATCATTTTATTACTTCAAAAGTGAAGAAGATGTAATTGATAAAATGTAATAAAATTCATTATCTGACATGAAATTAAAGCAGCAAAATCATATGGAATATACCTTACAGAAACTATTTCAAGAGAATTAAATGATTCTGTATCTGACAATCTTGGATCTTTTCTAACCTTGATCATTGATGGTCTAACCTGAATTGTTCTTGCTTTCAGCTAAAAGAATCCACATAGAAATGTTAATACCCACATAGAAAATTTGTCTAATTGTCTAAATGATTATGGGGATTAATTTGCAAAAACAATTTGTATAATATGATCTGGGGATTGAATTGCTTATAAACGGTTTACTTAGTACCTTCTTATTAACAAGAAGAGTGCCTTTGACAGCAGAACCCTCATGATACAAACGACACTGGATCAGCAGAGGCTGGTAAAATTAAAATAAAGCCAAAAATTATCAGATGTATTTCAAATCCCAACTATAACCAACCACACCGACCATGAAGCAATAATATTAGTTACCGGTTCTTCAACTGACACCTGTCTTCCTCCAAGGATGGCTGATCCAATCTCAGGTTGGGTAAGGTCAAACTTCTGTCAAAATCAACAAATGTACCAAGATGCCACTATATAGTTATTTATGTGAAAATACTGCAAAGAGAAAGTTGATTTTAACCTCATAATCTTCATCTTTAATATACTTAGCATCATGGAAGTCATTGGGGACCAACACAGCTAGATCTTGAGAAATAAATCCAGTTCCGTCTGTTTGTATCAATGGTTGTCCATCTTCATCGCACACAGTACAACCATTTTCATCCTGCAATCATCATTAAGTTTGAGTTTCCCAGTATGCGGGGACAAGACTAAGGGTGTTAAAGATGGTTTACTATTAAAAAAGTCAGCAAGTTATACAATGCAAGGAATGTCGTCAATTTCCTCTACTGACACTGAAGCAAGATCAACTGGGAGCTTTATTGTTGTTGATAGGATAAGAGAAACCCTACATTACACATAAAAGGATTAGAAGTGTCTGTATGTGGATTAACCTAAGAGGTGGTAATTTTGAACCATTTACTTAATAACAAGTTGATTTGGGTTGCGTTTTATCTTAAACGGGTCAAATGGATTAAAAATGGCCCAAATTTTATTTGTAATGCATAAAATCTCTATAATCATTTATTTGAAGATTTTTAATTATTATTGTAACATTTTTTTCATACTCCTAAATGAAGCATTAATTATTAATATTGGAAAAGTCACACAATAGTAACCACGTTTTAGTGCTTCACCTAAGAAACTCAAAGTTTTTTTTTTGTTCCTCTAAAGTCACTTAACTTTAATAGGTGTTCAATGTTAAATTCTTTTGAAATAAGTGACCTAAATGGAATATATATGAATCCCGATTACTATTTAGTTATTTTTTTCTTAATTAACTTGAAGAGGTAATAAGAAAAAAGTTCATTAAATAATAATCTAAGTTACATAATTTTCAAGTTAAGTCAATGTTAAAGAAAAATTAACACTAAATAGAAACTATGATAGTAGGATTCATATATTTTCCAATTAGGTCACTAAATTTCAGAAACAAAATTAATATTTATAATAAACTTCACAGGATTGGAAAACTTAATGATAATTGACTGACTTTAAGAGGAGAAAAAACTTTGAGTGACTATGGTGTAATTCTTGAGAAACGTGGTTACTATTGTGTATTCGTGTGAAGTTTTCCTGTAAAGAAAATCAACAAAACTGTGTTTGCAGAATTGCAGGTCAGCCCGTCCGACCCACCCATCTTGCAACGTGTGACAGTAAGTATATTCTAAAAAATCTTTTATATGCTAACCTAGCAATGTATTTGGCCATGCTAGGGACCATATGCACATGCATGAAGAGACACCGCACATCATGGGTAGTTTTGTAATTCATTATGAAAGTGTCATTATCAAAGCCAGGTGCAATAGAATCTCTTTTAACGAAATAGCATTTCAAAAATGACCCTCGTTTCTTGTCCTCTTTTCCATTCGTTCGCCTTTCTATCCCTCCGTCCTTGAAAACTGAGAAATAACACAAGCAAGCCTTTTTGGTTATGTTAGAATTATAAAAAAGAATAGAAATTAATTGTCATAAATAAAATATCAATAGCACATTTTGTACTAGCTAAAGGTTTGTTTATAAAAATTACCAAAAAAGCGATAACTTCTTAACCCGACAAGAATCCCAGCTTCTGCAATCATTTCATAATTTCTACAAGTCATCATGTCTTCAGCCTCTGCAAACTTCGACAATCAAAACATTTTCGTCTCCTAGTGCCCTTTGTAGGTGAGTTTTTTTTGTATCAAGATATGGACCCTAAATAATAAGGAAATAAGATCACATAAAACAATAACTAGATGTTGAACAAATAAGGAAGTAATGTAAGCTTGGATGATAGTTGTCTAGAAACAAAAATGTATTCACCAACATGATTGGACATTGGAAGTGTCTGAATAGTAAGAGCACATTGTTAGAATATGGGCCAGAAAAAACAAAGATAAAACTCGGTGTTTTGTGGGAACTACCACAACTCTTTTTATAAATATGAAGAACAAAAGACCACACCTTAAACTCTATACAATGACCCTCTTTTATACTACTTCTAACCTTAATTACTATGAAATCACAGCACAAACACAGCTGGAATGACAGTCCATTCACAGCCAAAACATTCAATACTTTCCTAATATTTACCTTGACTAACATATTCTATATGTTAACTAATTCCACCCTCATCTTTCTTGGTTCACCCGTATACACCCTTGAACATCAAGATTAATTTCTTCACATGCTCAATCTTCTTCTTCACAGCTCGATCATCTTTCTCCTCGTCTTCACATGCTCAATCTTCTTCCCGAAATCGTTCCCCTCGCTCTGATACCAATTATTGGCCCAGAACTTTATAAAACAACCACAAAAACACAAAATCACCAGTGATCTTTGTGGAACTTCACGACTTTTTACTTGTATTATTATTAAACCAAAACTCACACCTTACAATGAACCCTAAACCCTTCTATATATACTAAAAGCTTCACCAAGAAAACAAGTAAACCCTAATCTACTTATTCGGAAACTCTATCAAATCAAAACAGACTTAATCAATTAAAAAATCAAACCAAACTACTAAAATAATAACCTGTCTTACTCTTAAATTTCAACCCACCAAAAATAAACTGAAAATTCAAATCAAGATTAAACCAACACAAATAAACATAGTGTAATTAAATACAAGAGTTTCAGCTAGTCCAAAAACATTCATCAATAATCAAAGATTCAAAGAGTCATTTAGGTATGGTGATTTTACAGTTTAGTAGTGGGTATGGCAATATTACAATACTAGCTGCCAACATGGTTTTAAAAAACGGTTGAGGCATGCGCCTCGAGGCGCGCCTCGAGGCGAGTCCCCCAGAAAACGAGTCTGAGGCGCCGCCTCAGGGGATTGTTTTGTACGTGCGCCTCATATGACTGAGGCGTGCGCCTCGTGTGCGCCTCGTGTGCGCCTCAAGGCGCCTCAGGGGGTTTTTCACTTTGTTATTGATGTTTTAGACTTTCTGTGTCAGTTTCAAACATTCCATGTCTTTTTAATATGTGTTATTTGATGTTTTTGATGAATTCTATGATGAAATTAGTCTGTATTTTATTTTTTATAAGATATATAATTTTTATATTTATTTTTTAATTCCGCCTCGGGCTTACGCCTCGGTTCGCCTCGAGGCTTACGCCTCATGAGGCGAAGGGAAAAAGCCTCGAGGCTCGATTCCGTACTTTTAAACCTTGGCTGCCAATTATGTCTACAAACAATAACTACCAATTGTCCATTTGAAATTGGTAAAACATTGATCGATGATTTTACCCTTTGTTTGAAAGTGATTTTCATTCATATTTTCTTGTGTTTCATCAAATAGCTACTCTGATCACAAACAAGAAGTAAACGTTAAGAACACGTAAATCCTTCTTCCATTAATTAAGAGAGAAAAGGATACTGTTTGACTCATAATATCAACATAATGGCTTCAACAAGGAAGATCATCAAATCTAATTGTTAAAGTCTTCGATCCTTCATATCACTACCTCTTCATCTTCATCTTCATCTTCATCTTATGTACTTTCATTATTATTCTACTGTTACTCTAGTCTCTTCAAGTTCATATTTTCCTCGTATGTCCTGTAAAACTCTTTTTTGTAATTAGAGTTGTGCATGGGTCGTTTGGTTCGGTTTTAGCCTAAAACAAAAACAAAAACCTAAATTTCGGTGTCTAGATTTTTAAAATTGTCCGGTTTCCGTTTAGTTTCGGTTTCGGTTTTATCATTTGGTCTTCAAGTTTTTAAAGAAAAAATTGGTTCAAAGTATGAATTTGAGCTAGAAACTTTGGGCTTACATCATTTTGTTGAATTTTAAATATAATCTATATATTTGTATAAATTAATTGACATTATATTTAATTGCAATCCATAAAATTTGACAACAAAAAAAATCAATAAAACATTTTAATTTGCCAATTCAAACCAAAAAGTGTAAAGATTATTTTTGAAACTATATATTCAAACTTTTTTAAATAGCATAAGCTAAAAAAGTATAAGTAATTAATAGGCTTATCATATTTATAAGTGTATGAATACACATTTAAATTTACAAGTTTGGTTGTATGGTTTTAGTTCCGCTTTTGTTACAAGCAAAACCGAAACAGAACCGAAAGTCGGTTTTTAAAAAACCATCAAACCAAACCGTCACTTCTAATACGTCTTTGGTCCCTCTTCAAGACCATGCAACCATACACCAAACAACATTCGTTTTAGAGACTGTTTACATGGCTCCCCCCTCCCCTAGGCACTGTGGACCTAACTCGCCCTCAACATGCATGTGGCTTAAGAAGGCTTTTATGGTTGTAAACAAGTTCTGCAAGCTTGATTTTCTAAGTTTTCAGTTGTGCAGAAATTTCGTTTCTCCTAATGCTTATCGGATTATGAATAGATCTTCAATTGTTCAGCGTCACGCCTCTTTGACATGTTACGTTCTTATGTATTGATGATGTTAACATTACTAAGAGTTCATCCGATTTTGTATCTCTAGACAGAGTTTGCTCCTAAAAAATGTGTATTAAGAGCATAGTTGTCAAAAGCGCAAGGCGCACTTAAGGCGTAAAGGCCTCGCCTGTCGCCTAGGTGCAAGGCGCAAAAAAACGCACGCTCCAAACAAAAAAAGCACACTATTAAAAGACAATAAAATTATATATATAACAGGTTAGAAAAATAAAATTATTTAAACTCTAACAAAAATTCAATAACCTAATAATATGATAATTCAATATTTAAACTTAAAGCAAATTTGTATTGACTTTGGAAGCCTGCACACTTTTCCAATCACCTTTTACAGTCACTTTTGCATAGAAAAAGATGTTCAATTCAGTTTCTATTTTTAAATTTGCTCAGCTTAACACAGTATCACTAAACTCTCCTCCCTCTCTCTCTTCTAACCCATATCTCCATCACAGCAATATATATTTGCTCTCATGTGGAGTAAATTTTTTCATCTTCTTTCTATGTTCAAATTTCTGCACTCTCGTGATGCAACACAACACAGACCAGATGTCAGGAATATACAAAGTTTGTGGGGAATCCGTCCGGAAATTGGCCGGAATCTGCCCGAAAGTCGCCGGAAGGTCGTTTTTGGCCGGAATCTTACCGCAACAGCGCCTTTGACAGAGCCAGGCGTTTTTGGGGCGCCTCGCCTGGCCTGAGCGCCTAGGCGAGCGCTTTTGACAACATAGATTAAGAGTAATTTTTTTTGCATTCAATCCACCTTCACAAATGACGCCATGCCTCTCTCACAACACATGTATCTTCTAGATCTTCTACAACGTATTGGTCTAGTCAGTACAAGCCATTGTCTACTCCAGTGGCCTCGAGTCATCAGCTTTCACAGCGTTAGAGTGTTCCGCTTGATGATCCCATACTGTAGGTGCTTTTTAGTATCTTGTCTTAACACACATGAAATTGCCTATGTTGTCAAAAAAGCCCCACAATTCCCTCAAACTCCGACTAATCGTCATTGGATTGAAGTAAAACGTATACTTTGGTATCTCTAAGGCACTTTAGCACATGGACAAACTGCTCTAATCTTTAGTTATTCCCTTCATGCTCATACTGACTTGACTGCATTCCCTGACAATCAGTGATCTACCACTACTTACCTGTGTTTTTCTTGTACCTAACCATATCAACTGGAGCTCAAAAAACAACATATTGTATCTCAGTCTAGTACAGAGTTGGAGTATCGAGCCCTTGCTCACATAGCTGTTGAGCTTCGATGGATCATGCCTCTCACGTCTGAGTTGCATTTTTCTACTACCGCTCCACCCACTCTCTAGTGTTACAATCATAACGGCTAACGCTACCTATTTGGTTGTCAGCCAATGTTCCATCAACAAACAAAACACATTGCAATACATTTACATTTCATTTGTGATATAGTTCTCACACGGTCACACGTGCTCTTCAAGGTTAACATGTTGCCCAACTTGATGACCTCATTTTAATTGTTTATATTATGTTAAACCGTTATATAACTATAATCATAGGTTAGATTTTATGTTAAATTAGTCAAACATTGTCACCTATAGAACGCATTCTAGCCTTTTAGGTCACATATGAACTCCAAAGCAAACACTTTTAGAATTATAAAATAAACATGCAAGACAATAGTTGTAGCTAATACTTCTATTAGGAAAACAATTATGTGTGTTTCTAGTCATGATTATTAAAAGTGACATGAGAAAACACAAACCTTAAACTGGTAACCTCCATCAGCACACACATAACAGGTATACAAGTGTGTCTTCCCAGAATCCCAGTCAAGATACTGCAAAATAAATAAATTAAAGGACAGGAGAACCAGATTATCACTATTTTAAACCATGACATCCAGTTAGTTTGCTGCCCTTTGTTACATAAATAGTCATGGTCCATCTATTGTTGCTAAAAAATTATACAGTCATCTAAGCATGTAAGAAAGAGATTCAAACTTTGATATCTGAAGAAAGAAAACAAAAACACACACACACACACACGTGTTGTAATTAGCAAAATTTGAAAAGAAAATGGAACTTTCAAGCTACCATATAATTCAAGGTGAAAATATATGATCTTATCTAATCATTAATCTGTGACTACACATATTTGTGAATCATAGTAAACAGGAAAAAGGATCATGTACCATGGCTCTATCAGACATTTGACAGTAATGAATACCAAAATTGCTCCACATCCAATCCTCAAATTCAAACATTTCCAATGATTTCATTGATTCTATTTTGATTGCATCTTCAACAGACACAACATCCTCCAGCATGTTTCTACATAAAAATTTTGGCATGAATAAATAAATTGCAGATCTGACAGGACAAAGTGGTTCCATCAGTAGCAACAAGGTTTAAAAGTACGGAATCGAGCCTCGAGGCGTTTTCCCTTCGCCCCATGAGGCTTAAGCCTCGAGGCGAACCGAGGCGTAAGCCCGAGGCGGAATTAAAAATTAAATATAAAAATTATATATCTTATAAAAAAATAAAATACAGACTAATTTCATCATTGGATTCATCAAAAACACACATTAAAAAGACATGGAATGTTTGAAATTGACACAAAGAGTCTAAAACATCGAAAACAAACAGTAAAACCCCCTGAGGCGACCCTGAGGCGCACCTGAGGCGCAGCCTTTCCTACCACCTCAGCCCTATGAGGCGCACGTACAAAATAACCCCCTTAGGCGCCGCCTCATACTCGTTTTCCGGGCGCCTCGCCTCGAGGCGCACGCCTCAACCGTTTTTTAAAACTATGAGTAGCAACTAACCTTCCAATATAACTATGTACCATGAACAATTTCCTGAATTCCAGCGCAGTAAGAATAAGTGCCTGCGGACTTATTTTATAGTTTGGAGTTGGGGAACCAGTCGGTGTAAATACTTTCTTCTGAAACAGTGAACCACAATGGCTAGCACTTGGAGGACCAGTAAAGTTCTGGTCCACTTGGTCACCGCTTGTGCCCATTGAACCAGAACCAGGTGAGGCGACATATCGCTTTACACACGGTGAAACATTGTGGCTGACACTTGGCCTGTAAGTAGGAATTTCATCTTTCAAACTAGAACAAGATAAGCCTGAATGGCTGCTGCTTGTAGAAGCATAATACTTAGTTATCACAGGACTAGCACCCTTACAACAGCAAGGTGATTCCAAAAACTCCTTCACAGTTGGAGAATCGTACAATGCACTTTCTGTATTAGAAGAATCAAAAAGATATAATGTCTACTTTCAAAGGTCAAGTGTGTAGTATTTTATACAGATAAAATACCAAACACAAAAGATACAATAACCCCTAGCAAAAATGAATTCAAAATTTCAAACTTATTAGTTATTACGACATGAACATCTTTACATCCTCATACCAAAAAAACTATTGTTTGTACATCAGATCTTATAATGCAACCTAAATACCAAATTTCCATAAAAGTACTAAAAAATCCCTAATTCACACTAAAAAGTCCTAAAATGTGAAGTTTTCCGATACGGAGCGAATTATATACTAAATACAGTTAAAATTTCCTTACAGAGTGAGTAAAAACTTACTCTGAGGACTCGAACAGACAGACGACAGAAGAATGCTCTCCGCTTCTTCAACATTAGACGAACCAGAAGCCACCGAACCGTACTTATTCACCATATACACAATGTATCCACTGAAATTGTAAATCCTACTCGACGTCGAACTGATTCTCTTCAACACGTCAATGGCGGAGCTTTCGGTGATCTTCGAAAGAGACTTCCGAGCAGCGGTGTTGGGCAACGGTAGAAGCTTCTGAACACATATCTCCTCGATCAAACGGTCGACCGAAAAAGGAAGATGAACTGCTTCGGCGTCCATCGTTAGTGTGTGTTGATTGCAGTATTATGGTCGCCGGTGAGATGATTGTGCCGGAAAAAGGGTACGATAACGAAGTATGCGTGTGGAACTTCCCGCTGTGTGTGTACTGTAGAGTGCAGAAGGAGAATCTGTTTTTGAATGAGTATATATATGTCGTCTGTTACAAAATAATTCGACATATATATATAACCAGGTTATCCCAATACCCGCGTTGCTTGTGAATTTCACCATCATCCCATATATTAGAACGTGAATGCAACAATAAGTTGTGACGATATTGTACGGGGCATCATAATATGTAGACTAACAATCGATCTGTCTTGCATTCAGACTAAATTTACGTTCAACTATAAAACAACTCGAATTTATACCGTTGATTGAAAACGTGTTATATTTGACTCAACTATTTTTTAAACAAAATTATGTCGAAACGTAGTCAAATTCCAGCTGCGTCGTATGCGATGTGATAAAGTATAGATTATCATCACCACGACTTGTTTCTGAACTAAATTTATGTTAAAACGTAGAGTAACTCGGATTTATACCGTTAAATAAAAAAATTTGTATTTGACTTCACTCATTTCATAACATAGTTTATATCAAAATGTAGGCGAACGTCAAAACGTATATAAAAATATGCACATAAACATTTTATATGTGACTTAACTCGTACGGACATGTAAGGTAACTCGAAGCTTTAGAAATATAAGAGGATTAAAATGGCATTGTATAAATTTTTTAAAACATGTTAGGATTTAAAGGTGTCAAAATTGACCAGTTAAAACGTTTAATAAACATTTAACAATTATGTATATACTATTATTAACAAATTAGAATCATAAACAATGAAAAAATAGGTAAACTAAGCTAAAGATTGGTCATGCGACTCTTGTTAAGTAGCAAAATTTGAAACATTAGGCGGTAAACATCTATTTAGCCACTGTCACTATTATCTCACGCACCCACAGAAAATGTTAACATACAACTTTTTGCAGAGGGTATACCAGCGATAGATGATTATGTAACAATTTTTCAAACTGTCACGGGCGGTGGAGCTAGCATCATTTCCAACCGCAACCGTAGATGGAAGACGCCAGACGGAACGGCGGGCTGGGGGCAGCGAATGCGAACTACCACTACAACCGCCACAAACCACCATGGTTACCGAACCGGGCACCACCGCCATTGCCATTTGCAAAACACACAAACAGGCTCGTCCCTTACACTACGGAGGCGGTACAGAGGCTGACGACGATGATACCCCACGCCAATGCCCTTTCTCTCTCAACGGGACCGGAGGGTGGAAGTGGAAAGCAGGACATTGCATTTTAATCTACGCCATTAAAATATCATTATTATAACTGTTCGTCTCTACCTATACTAATATATAGATAATTCCTTGTAGAATCTATTTTATACTTTTAATTAAAAAATAAAGTTAAGATTTAATTAAAATAATCATTTTAGTTCAAAAATTTAGAATTAACTTTCCAGTTTAATAGTTTCATTTTTGTATCAAATTACATCAAGTTCGTTAACATCGTTACTGTTTTCTTGTTAAATCAATATAAAAGAACTATATTGCCCATATAGCATAAAATTTAAAAATATATATATATATATATATATACTATTATATAATACAAAACATTGGTGTGAAATAGTAATTTTTTATTTATTTTAAGACACTATATGAAAAGTCATAATATATTTTTGCTTCTCTTTCTATATTTCTTCCATATTTGTTCTCATTCTTTATAAGATTTTTCACTTTAAACATATTTGTTTTAATTAATAAGAGTTTCTTTTAACATATTTGTTTTAATTGATATCCATGCCCTATTAAATATCATATATTCAGTAATAGTATTATAGCGATATAATAAAAAATCATCAAAGTATGTGTAAATATCAACTATCATTGTGACGTGCCTATGTCATTAAAATCACCAAAACCAAAATAACCCAAAAAACTATTATTGTGACCTTCTCGTGTACGTTCAAAACCGAACCATGATAAAGAGCAGATCTAATTTGCTAGTATATTTCAAATAAATCTTTCCCTCCCTCCCTCTCTCTTTCTCTCTCTCCCTCTTCGTTCACCCATCATCATAATTGGCCACCCACGAAGAACCTTAAATTGCTAAACTGAAATCAATAACAGCAACAAAATCAACAGGGTTTACTCAAACACTAAAGTGAAATAAACATAATCTACACAATAAGTCATCATCATCATAGGGGTTTCATCCGCCACGGGTCAATGTGTAGTGAAGATGGCAGGAACATGATCAAAGGTTTAAATTGAAGCTTTAACCGGACAAAACCCCCATATCAAAACTAGAAATATTTTTCTGTTCAGAACCCCAAATAAAAGCTTTAAATAGAAGGGATGTGATTGATGGTGTATGGTCTCAATCAGCGATAGGGGGAGTTTGTTTATGATAGCAGTGTTAGTACGGTGAGCGGTTCACAGAACATGGTAATATGATAAAATTAGAGTCTTTGGTGGAAGCTACCCCTTATATATGCATTTCCAATACGTGATCTTATAGAGACAGTAATAACTATTTTAGCTCCTTTGTTACAAAAAGAATTGTGCATTGTCATGATTCTATCATGCTACCATGTTTGCAATCCCAAAATGACATGGTTTTTTCAAGAAAGATGGCTTTGGTGAGAAGATATGGGATTTTTATAGATAAAAGTAGGGCAAAGTTAGAAGCTTTTGGAGTAGATAGATAGATGTAATTTTGATTTTTTACTCATTTAGTTAATGTATTGGTGTTCTGTCTTGTAGTTATTTTGTTTTATTATATTGTCCCTGTCAAAAAATATGTTTAAATATGTAAGGCTCCGTTTCCAGAACACTTACAAATTAGACCGTCATAGCATAAAACATTTTAAAACTTACATTACTTTTGCAGCGGAATTCAAAAACTTTCATTTATAATTAAAGCATGCCATTTCATTACATTACATCATTCATTTACATAACAAAATACAATAACATGTCAAAATAAGGATGCCAGCCTCAAAACGCTCCCAGTAGCTTATGCATCCATGCCTGCAACTCCTCAGCATCAACAAAATACCTGCCAACTATTATGCATACAAAAAGTCAGCGACGCTGAGTGAGTTCTAGTTTTATAAATAAAATACTTTACTTTCTTTGGAAACCAAAACTTTGTATTCGTTCGTGGTCACACAACATACGTACACATTGATAATAATTATTATCTTCATTACCATTCATTCATTCCTTCTTTCATTCATTATTATCGTACACCTTCATATGGATCCTGTCACATGCAATACCCCCGTCTCCTAACGAAGACAGTACCAGGGTACGCGACAAGGATCCCCTTCGAGTCAATCTCAAGGATTGAACTCCCTTCGAGTCAATCTCAATGATTGCACTCCCTTCGAGTCAATATCAATGATTGCACTACCTTCGAGTCAATCTCAATGATTGCACTCCCTTCGAGTCAATCTCAAGGATAGGCTCCCCGTGTGCATCCTTCGGGTTAGCTAAACCGCACACAGTTGAGCTAACGGCAACATGATCGTGCACCTCCCTTCAATTTGCTTGCAAGGCTTTCATTCATTCGTTACGTTCCACTTTTCATTATCGTTATCTTTCACTTCGTTACATAATACTTTACGTTCATTCATACATACATCATACCACGTAAAGTCATAACATCATACATAACGTATTACATAACATAATACATACATTTTGAAAACCGTTTAAACATGGAAAGATAACACATACAACAACAACAATCACATCATCACATCATAATAGAACCTATCTCAACCAACTACCTCATAAAATCCTCAGAAAATCCTAATTCCAAGATGAAGCACATTTGAACATTCCAGGCGCATGAGCATAAAAATTCTAAGTAAAAACAGTTTGGGCGCTTTAGCACTATGCAGGCGCATGAGCCCTGCTTAGGCGTTTCTCCACTATGCAGGCACATGAGCCTTGCTTAGGCGCATTAACACTTAGGCGCATGGGCAACTCTGGGCGCATGGGCACTATTTGGGCGCATGGCCAACACTTAGGCGCATGAGCACTTTTCTGGGCGCATGACCACTATCCGGGCGCATGAAGTCACTTGGGCGCATGACTACTATTCGGGCGCATGACTAAGGCGCAGGAACAATTTCAGGCGCATTTGCACTATTAGGGCGCATGACCTTTACTTAGTCGCATGAGCAACACTTCTGGGCGTATGAGAACATTCTGAAATTATTATCTATGCTACAAACAGCACCCGAACACCAATCTAACACTTCCTAACATAGATCTATCATACTAAAGGCACTTAAACATGATAAACATCATGCCTAACCCATAAACAAACTCTAAAACATACATATACAGAACATCAGTCGAACAACATGCTGAAACACACGATAGTTTTTAAAAATCTTTTACTTGGTATGTATAACAGCCCCAAAACTTAGAAAATCAGTAAAAGATGGGTTCTAGAAACTCACCTGTAGCAAATCTTCAACCAACACACTTCCACCTGCAATTCAGCTCCTAAAACCCAATAAAACAAGCTCTAAACACCAAGAATCTCGGTCTATAAGCTGAAAATTCGGTTGAAACCGAACATATACTCAAGAAAACTTATCTTTTGCAGCTTCTTCCTCCTCTCTCTCTAGAACCGAGAGTTCTTCTTCTTTCTTCCTTTTCAGCCGAGAACAATGATGTGGAAGAAGAAGTGGGCGGCCATACTCTTTTAAATCTTAAAATAATAAGGTTTTGTACTTTGTACACTTTTCCCCCTGCACTTGTGTCCATTATCTTTTCTTTCTATTTACTTTCCCTTCCTCTTCTTTTAAATAAAATTCGGGGTGTTACAAGTCCACCCCCCTTAAATAGGTTTCGTCCCCGAAACCTGGAGCTTCTCGAACAGTCGCGGGTAATGCTGTCTTATTTCTTCCTTGATCTTATACGTAGGCTTGTTCTCCTTTTGGGCTCCACTGTACTCGCACAAGTGAAACCACCATTCTTCTTAGCCCTTCTCTTCCTTCTATCAGAAATGGCCACTAGTTGCTCCTCGTAGTTGGGTCGTTCGTCCATCTTGGTATTCTCTAGTGGCACGATTGTATTCTCATTGATTGAGCACTTTCTCAGACGAGATACATGGAACGTCATATGAATCCCACTTAACTCGTCGGGTAACTCCAGTCGATACCTTACTTCTCTTACCTGAGCAACGATTTGGAATAGCCCTATATACCTCGGTATTAGCTTTCCTTAATTTTTGATTCGGATGATCCCCTTTCCAAGGCGAGTCCTTCATCCTTACCTCATCGTCGCAGGTCGGCACCGAACTCTTATCAAGCGCGGTTGATCAAACCACCTTCTTACAACACTCGGTGTTTGCCTCATAGGCTGCTAGCCAATTCATCTTAAGGTGTACGCCTATCCACTTAAGTCTATCCTGAACAGTCTAGCAGGAAACACGCCCTCTCTCACTTCTATCGTACCATCCTCTAGGGCATCAGGTAACCTAGTGGACTTACCAATAGCAATTTCTACATCGAAGGCTCATCGATCTTCCTACTCCTAGCGTGCAACTTAACACAAAGGCAGCAGGAACGAAACTACTACTAGCACTATAATCAAAGCATAGATGCACAAATTTAAATTACCAGAAACGTACCTGACGTCAAGTCAAAGTCCGCTCTAGCCTCCTCCCGGTCAGGACAAATGCTCTAACCTTCATCCTCTGTTCTCCTCATTTTGAACCCTTTGCCTTGCCTCGGAGCTCTCAGGCCTTGACTTCATGCAGTCTCTGCTTCTGTGTCCACCCTCACCACACCTGTAGCATCTCATCGCGCTACAATCCCTCGCCAGATGGCCCTCCTTCCCACATTGAAAGCATAGATTCTATCCCCGCTTACATTCCCCCGCATGCCCCTTCCCACATTTCTTGCATGCCCTCACTTCCCCAGTTATCATCCTTCGATCATCTATCCTCACCTTCTTACCTCCAGCCTCAAATCCACCATCATCATCCCGTCTTCCACTCACATTCCTAACATAGCCCCGCTCCTCCTCTTCGTCCGTTATCGCCACCGCCTTTCGCTCGTCGTACAACCTCCCCGCCAAATCGACCACCGACCTAAACGTGCTTGGTCGGGCAGCGACCAGATGTCTGCGGATATCTGCCGGCAGACCTTGAATATACCTCTTGATCTTTCGTGACACAGGCGTCACCTGATCTGGCACCAGCCTTGCCATCTCGTTGAACTTCGTCGTATACTGTTGGTGCGTCATCGTTCCCGCCTCCAACTATAGGAACTCTCTCTCAACTTTGTCAAGATCCCTATGAGGGCAAAATTCCTTAATTACCAACCCCTTCAGCTCCTTTCACCTCATCCTCCCGATTGCCCTGGTACCCTCGGTTTGGACAATGTTGTCCCACCAGCATAAGGCCGAGTCCACAAATGAGTGGGTAGCAAACTTCACCTTCTGATCCTCGCAGCACTCGCTAATGTCCAGTACCGCCTCCATCTCCCTCACCCAACGATGGGCGGCAGCCGCACTCCCATTCCCACCAAACATAGGGGGCCTACACCTTTGGAATGCTCCATAGCTGCATCCCTTCGTAGTCTCCTGCACAGGTTCCTCCACCTCCTCATCGTCACTGGAGACAACCATATCGGTCTCTGATTGCTCCCTTCCCCTTAAACCTCCTTCCTCGCCTCCTCGTCTAGCGGTCTTCCTCTTCTCACTCTCCTTCTCATCCTCCTTCACAGCTCTAATGACCTCGGTCACTACAGTCGGCAGAATCGTCTGCATGACCTGATGGACTTCCTCTGCTACTGCCTCCTTCATTGAGGCTCTCAGATTAGAACCCTCGTCCTCACCGTCCTGGTGACGAAGCTCTGGCTCTTCAGGTGCCGTCTCAGCAGTCTTAGCCCTGCTCCTCGTGACACGCGGCCTAACACCACTTCCACCTCGACCACCACCTCGTGAAGCCTCAGAAGACCTACCACCAGCCATCTCTAAACACTACAAGATTCAAACACCAACACGGTCATTCAAGGTAATAGCTCAGATTATGTCAAGTATAGTAAGTCCCTAATTACAGTGGCCAGTTGTGATTAGCCACTTACTTTACTCTTCATTCCCAAAGCATTTCCTATTCTGTGACTACATCAGTATCTAAATCTACACAGAGCACACAAGCCACACAACATGCGCACATAATACCAGTTAACATTAACTTACATAAAACCCTTACATAAAACTTTTACCTGCAGGTATGTAGCTACTAGGACTGGCATCCCTTTTCTTTTGTCCCATTCTTAGTTTAAGATTAGGTTTTTGAAAATATTTACCCAATTCTTTTAAACTTTGGCTCTGATACCAACTTGTAAGGCCCCGTTTCCGGAACACTTACAAATTGGACCGTCATAGCATAAAACATTTTAAAACTTACATTACTTTTGCAGCGGAATTCAAAAACTTTCATTATAATTAAAACATGCCATTTCATTACATTACATCATTCATTTACATAACAAAATACAATAACATGTCAAAATCTGGATGCCAGCCTCAAAACGCTCCCAGTAGCTTATGCATTCATGCCTGCAACTCCTCAGCATCAACAAAATACCTGCCAACTATTATGAATACAAAAAGTCAGCGACGCTGAGTGAGTTCTAGTTTTATAAATAAAATACTTTACTTTCTTCGAAAACCAAAACTTTGCATTCGTTCGTTGTCATACAACATACGTACACATTGATAATAATTATTATCTTCATTACCGTTCATTCATTCCTTCTTTCATTCATTATTATCGTACACCTTCATATGGATCCTATCACATGCAATACCCTCGTCTCCTAACGAAGACAATACCAGGGTACGCGACAAGGATCCCCTTCGAGTCAATCTCAAGGATTGAACTCCCTTCTAGTCAATCTCAATGATTGCACTCCCTTCGAGTCAATCTCAATGATTGCACTCCCTTCGAGTCAATCTCAAGGATAGGCTCCCCGTGTGCATCCTTTGGGTTAGCTAAACCGCACATAGTTGAGCTAACAACAACATGGTCGTGCACCTCCCTTCAATTTGCTTGCAAGGCTTTCATTCATTCGTTACGTTCCACTTTTCATTATCGTTATCTTTCACTTTGTTACATAATACTTTACGTTCATTCATACATACATCATACCACGTAAAGTCATAACATCATACATAACGTATTACAAAACATAATACATACGTTTTGAAAACCGTTTAAACATGGAAAGATAACACATACAACAACAACAATCACATCATCAACATCATCACATCATAACGGAACCTATCTCAACCGACTACCTCATAAAATCCTCAGAAAATCCTAATTCCAAGATGAAGCACATCTGAACATTCCAGGCGCATGAGCATAAAAATTCTAAGTAAAAATAGTCTGGGCGCTTTAGCACTAAGCAGGCGCATGAGCCCTGCTTAGGCGTTTTTCCACTATACAGGCGCATGAGCCCTGCTTAGGCGCATTAACACTTAGGCGCATGGGCAACTCTGGGTGCATGGGCACTATTTGGGCGCATGGCCAACACTTAAGCGCATGAGCACTGTTCTGGGCGCATGACCACTATCCAGGCGCATGAAGTCACTTGGGCGCATGACTACTATTCGGGCGCATGAATACATAGGCGCAGGAACAATTTCAGGCGTATTAGCATTATTGGGGCGCATGACCTTTACTTAGTAGCATTAACAACACTTCTGGGAGCATGAGAACATTCTGAAATTATTATCTATGCTACAAATAGCACCCGAACACCAATCTAACACTTCCTAACACAGATCTATCATACTAAAGGCACTTAAACATGCTAAACATCATGCCTAACCCATAAACAAACTCTAAAACATACATATACAGAACATCAGTCGAACAACATGCTGAAACACAAGGTAGTTTTTAAAAATATTTTACTCGGTATGCATAACAACCCCAAAACTTGGAAAATCAGTAAAAGAGGGGTTCTAGAAACTCACCTGTAGCAAATTTTCGAGCAACACACTTCCACATGTAATTCAACTCCTAAAACCCACGAAAACAAGCTCTAAACACCAAGAATCTCGGTCTAGAAGCTAAAAATTCGGTTGAAACCGAACATATACTCAAGAACTCACCTTTTGCAGCTTCTTCCTCCTCTCTCTCTCTCTAGAACCGAGAGTTCTTCTTCTTTCTTCCTTTTCAGCCGAGAACAATGATGTGGAAGAAGAAGTGGGCGGCCATACTCTTTTAAACCTTAAAATAATAAGGTTTTGTACTTTGTATACTTTACCCCCTGTACTTGTGTCCATTATCTTTTCTTTCTATTTACTTTCCCTTCCTCTTCTTTTAAATAAAATTCGGGGTGTTACAAAATAACTATTTTTATAGACAATAAGATTATACTCAAAACTAAATACTATATGATTCTTATAGCCCTCACTTAAAATTGTTTCTATTTTTAAAGAAGTATTTGGGTTCAAACTAGAAACTTTTTAATTGTAGGAACCATTTTTGCTCTCCACATGATCAACTCGTGATCTAAGGATGTGAGTGTTTATTTTTTAACCTGCTAGGGTAAAACCATATGTGTCTACGCAAAATCAATCATAGATATTGTTTCGTTCTCTTCCTTACATGCTTGGACCTCATGTGTTTGAAACCTCACAAACTAAATCGAACGAATACTTATTGCAAAAATTAAAAGAGATAGGGGGAAGCAAACCTTCATGTAGATGACAAATCAAAATTTTGCTTATGAAGATAGAATTCAAATTGAATGACAACAAATCAAAAAACAACAAGCAGAACAATAATAGATTGAAAGAGAAAAATAAAAACAACAGAAAAATTTTTAGCATTCAAAGTATCGCGTAAACAAATATAGTATGCGAAGAATATTGAAAAAAGATTTTGAGTGATGGAAATACAAATTCAAAAATCATACGTGAATCATCTACATATAATGTATCAGCTGATCAATACACTAGCTAAGAATCTTATAGTTAGCATATCTACTAGTAAATATAACACAGTTACATTTCAAGATATGCATAAAGTCTTAGTAAATACATAAAATAAAAATCTCAAAACCAGTACATTCACCATAGAATACACTATGGTTTTAAAAAAGGTCCTAATATACAAACACCTCATTTTAAAAATCGACACCCATTATACGCATCGTATAGCACCATACGCGGCGTATAGGGTCGAAAACACTAAAAACGAGAAAAATTCAGAAGGGGGCTGTCAGAGAGCTATACGCCCCATATAGCCATATACAATTAGAGGTGTACAAACCGGTTTTTGGGGCCAAACCGGTTCGGTTTCAAACCGGTCCGGTTTCAACCGGTTTGAACCCCAAACCGGTTCGGTTCCTAAACCGGTTTCAGGGCTAAGATATTCAAACCTATCGAACTGGTCCGGGCCAGTTTGAAAACCGGTTCGGGCCCAAACCGGTTCGGGTTTTTATTTTTTTATAAATTTAAATTTTCCAAACGCCCAAAACAGTCCAAAGAAGAAACTCCTAAACAGATGCGTCCGAACAGTGCTCATGCTCCCAAACAGTGCTAATGCACCCACAGTGCTCATGTGCCCAAACAGTTCTTATGCGCCCACAGTTCTCATGCGCCCAAATAGTGCTCATGCGCCTGAACACTTGGTCAAATTTCAGAAGTTTTTCACACTTATCAAATTGTTCAAAACTTGTTCAATTGATCTAAAACATTATTTATTTTTATCAAAGATTACACATTTATATAAATTATTTATAAATATTAAAACATAAAACATTAAATAAAAATATAATTATAATTTATGATACATGAAAAATTAAATATGATTATTTATTTTTATCAAAGATTACACATCTATATAAATTATTTATAAATATTAAAACATAAAACATAAAACATTAAATAAAAATATAATTATGATATATGATACATGAAAAATTAAATATGATTATTTTTTTATCAAAGATTACACATTATATAAATTATTGATAAATATTAAAACATAAAACATAAAACATTAAATAAAAATATAATTATGATTTATGATACATGAAAAATTAAATATGATTATTTATTTTTATCAAAGATTACATAAAATGTAAAATAAAGATACTATTCAAAACATATAAACAATTCAAATGAAGTAAACTTTATTCTTCCCCACCAGAACCCGAGGTATTACGAAGGAACTCGTCATATGCCGCTTCATCGTTGGTCATTCCGGGTGTCAATCCATCGTCTACTTCGTCCTCGTATATTTCGGCTTCATATTCTAATTCTTCTTCAAGTGAGCATTTGTCTTGTATTCTTTCAGCTGCATCCAAATAATCCTTCAAGCAAATACACATTTCAATTGCTTCGGGAGTGAGTCGGGTTCTTCGTATTGATATAATCCTGCCACTAACAGAAAAAACAGATTCCAAAGCTACCGTGGAAGCTTGGGCGGTTAGTAAATCTCGGGCCATGGTGGATAGGATTGGAAATTGATCTTTCTTACCTTTTCACCAAGCCAACAAGTCAAAAATTTTAAAATCTTGTGGAGTCATGGTGTATAAAAAATTTGTTCCACTATACCTCCTGATTTCACTACTCGGAGTGTTACCCGTTGACGTTTATTGCATTCATCTCTTAAAGTATTATACAAAACAAACATTGGATCACTTGAACCTTCGTCATGTGGCGTATGCCGCATAGACTCATGTATGTTTGATGTTTCACCATATTTTGCTAAATAAACATCAAACATTTGGCCTAAATGTGTGTTAAAATTATTTTTTACACTTTGAGCATAATATGGGTTTTCTTCTTCTAAATCCAAATTAAAAGTAATTTTATCAAGTAAAGTTGCAACCCCCGACGTATTTAAACAAGGGTTTAAGGCAGCGGCACATGTAATAACCGGAGGCATTTTTTAAAATATTTTTTAATTTTTTCTTTCATTTGTGGTATCATATCCGAATAAGGTCTACCCCTACATGACAACTCATTTAATTTTGAAGTCATTAAGTAAATTTGGTGAAGTACTAATGGACTCGTTGGATAATAAACTCCAGAAAGACAAGTAGTTGCTGTTTTAAAAACATTAAGCAATTTGGTTATTTCTTCAATAATAGCCCAACCCGATGGATGGTAAGTCGAAGCCTTTTCACGACTCACCAAAGCATTATGAAAGGCTATTAAACTTTCTTTTTGGTCAATAGCCTTTTCAAACATGTTACAAGTCGAATTCCATCTTGTAGGTACGTCCCAATTCGAACCTAAACATTTGGAATTTGCGTCTTTACAAAACTTGCGATACCTACTATATCTTTGGTCACTGCTAAAAATATCACGTAACATTCTTTTAAAACTATCTTTTACTGTTTCAATAGTTTTAATCCGTCTTGAATGGCTAAGTTTATGATGTGCGCAACACATTGACTATGAAAAAACACACCGTCACAAATTGGTTTATATTTTAATTTTAGATGTTCTATCGCAAGCGTATTATTTGACGCGTTATCAAAAGATATAGAAAATATTTTGTTTTCTAATTTAAACGTTTTAATAACTTTATCAATAAAACAAAAAAATATTTAGCCCAGTGTGAGGATAATCAAACAATTCAAACGCAATCGTACGTTTCATCATTTGTCACGAACTGGGTTCAACCCAATGGGTGGTGACACAAATGTACGAGTCCGGTGAACCGTGCGGAGTCGACCAAACGTCACTAGTTAAGTTAACACCGGTTTGTAAATTTTCAAAATAAGATATTAATTCATTTTTAGCTTTTTTTCATATTTTTAAGCAATCTCTTCTAAGTGTAGCACGATTTACATGTGTGTATCACGGTTGGAGAGTTCATTGAATTAGCCGGGTCAAACGTTCATTGTCGAAATGTTTGAATGACAAACTTTCTTGAATTACAAAATGCGTCATTTGCTCACGAACCGCATCAACGTCATAAGCCCAAACATTGCCTTCGCTTGTCATCGAAGCTTGACCTTGAGACGGTTCACCTTTCAAAGCCTTACAATATTTATTCGCAATGTGGTTTTTCAAAGTTGTATTTGCATCTTTTTTGAAAAACTTATGACAATACTTACAACGAGCTTTGTTTGGACCGCTAGCCATTTGACATAAATCGTAATTGCACCATATTTCGGGGTTCCTATTCGTAGGAAGGATTGCTACCACCACGTTGCTTGAAAACGCATCACAAGAAACGGATGATTGAGAACTTGATGAAGCCATTTTAAAATGAACGAGAGTATTGAGAGTTTTTTTTAATTGAACGAAAGTATTGAGCGTATTTGAGAATAGAGAGCGTTTTTTGAGAGTAGAGAGTGTTTTAATTTGTTGTGGTTCAACCAAAACATCCAACACATATTTATACTAGCTTAATGGGGGTATAATGGTAAAAAAACATAAAAAGGGTCATAAACGGCTATATAACGGCTATATAGCCGTTTTATAACGGCTATATAGCCGTTTTATAACGGCTACTTTTTAAAAACCGGTTTGAAAATCGGTTTGATGAACCGGTTTGGGAACCGGTTTTGGACCGGTTTGAAAACCGGACCGGTTGTTTCAAACATATGAAACCTCAAACCTATTGAGGAACCGGCAGTTCAGACCGGGTCGGGACCGGTTTGGGCCATACCGGTTTGGGCCAGAAACCGGTTCCGGTTTTTTTGCCCAAACCGGTTCCCGAACCGGTTTTTTTGCCCACCTCTATATACAATCCATATTGGGTTTATACGTCGCGTATAGTAAATTTTGACATTGACTACGAGAAAAAACTCAGGGGCCTATAAGAGAGGTTATACGCCCTGTATAGGGTTATATGACTCATCTATACGACGGTTATGGTGTTATACGACCCGTATAAAAATTTAAGATATTTTTTAATTAGATATCAAAGCCCTTTAAAAGTCTATAATAGTGTATGTGCTAGTTTATCTTTATTAAACTTCAAATACATAATCAAATGATTCAAATTTATAAGAGCATTCACACTAGCTTCCCCATATCCATCCTCGATATTTACATTAAAAACATTATTTTTTACTATTTTTTTAATTAAATAATATTTTTTATATCATTATTAATAAATTTTTTTTTCTCTTCTTCACCAACAGACACTTTTAAAAGAATTAAAACCTTTATGAGAGTTAGACTGTGTTTTCTCAGATATAAGAAATCACAGTACAATCCTTATAAATTTTCTTTTTTATTTACTCACAACCATCTCCCGTAACATAGGATATATGCTCACATTAAAATACGAAAACTACTATAAATGCTCTAATAGTCTAAAATATTACTCTATTATTAAATCCATGAGAAATGAATAGTATAATTTCATCTACTTGAAAACTACCATAACAGTTATTATATTTCTAAATCTACTACACAACTATAGAATTTACAAACGTTATATGTAGAGGGATTGCATAGTGACTATGACAAAATTATAGTCACATCTAATTTATTTATTTAACCGTATAATTTTCTAGTAGATTTGTTTTTTTGTAAAATTTTTTGTTTGTTAACTATTTGAAAGAAAAGGAAGATGCGGTTTTCTTTTTTAGTTTCTTTGTCAACGCTTCGACATATATTTTACGAAAACAGAATTGTATTCAAGACAGAGTTTTTTTGGATAGTCTCCTATAGCGAGTATCGTTGGTGTTTCAGTAACATGACGAACTAAACCAATTATTAGCGAACAACATCGTTGTTGGTATTAGTAATATCAAAACATGTATCGGTGTATGTTTTTATGGTTTTAGTCAATGCAAAACATGATTTTTTAGGTTATATAGTAAAAGCTTTTAACCCGTTTAATTTTCTAATAATTCTGTTTTTTAATAATAACTTTAGTTCATTAAGTTTTCTTTAACAGACTTTAGAGTTTTACAAAAAAAGTGATAGTCGTTGTGAGGTCTTTTTTTTTGTCTTTCTGCGTTTAGATATTTGGAGTCACGGTAGATCTCCGCACAACATGCGGGAGATGTAATTAAATGACAAACATGATTCTGTTTAGTTTTTTTTTCAACATTTACTTTTTGGTTTCCAATAAGACAAGTCGATAACGACCAATGTCATACCTCGTAACATGGGAAACAAATACTAAACTTGCACTGCGTAAAGTGAACCTTTTCGTATATAGGCACCGTGCAGCGCATGGATGCATCACAACTAGTTTGAATCATCAACATATATTGTGTTATTTTTAATCTAATTTTACACTGCTAATTGTACACTTTATCTTTATCAAACTCCAAATACATAATCAAATCAACTATTCGAAAGCATTGAGTTGTCAAATCAATTTTGGAATTTTGTGGAAATAACGTGAATCATTAAAAGTTTTTCTTTATGATCTGCCTAAGATTTAACCTAAATCCATCCTAAAAGTAGATTTTTATACTATCAACTCTTTAACTATGTATTTAAAAAGTTTGGAATTAGGTGGCTGGGTCTGAATTTGAAAAGGTAGGATTTTATGGTATACTATGTAACACCCGGTCACTCGTACCACCAATATCGTTTGTTTTGTCCACGAGAAGCTTACGAATTTGCTTTTGGTTGCCTGAGTGAAAACATCCTAAGGAGGTCACCCATCCCTAGATTGCTGCCACCTGAGCACGCTTAACTATGAAGTTCTCCTCTCATCCACAACCAATACGCCTAAAACACATTGGTGATATTAGAGACCAGAAATTCCTTATGGACCAGGAATCTCTCCTTTGCACGGCCGATGTGGGATATATGTAGGGTGTCACAATCACCCCCGCCCCCTTTGGACTCATCGTCCTCGATGAGCCCCGAGAACTCACCATCCCTGGTGAGATTTATCCCATCATCCCGAAAGGTATAGGAGTGGCTCTAATACCATTCTTTAAAACCAGTCCCCTCGTACCATCAATATTGTCTGTTTTGCTCACGAGGAGCTCACGGATTTGCTTTTGGGTTGCCTGAGTGAAAACTTCCCAGGGAGGTCACCCATCCCTAGATTGCTGCTACCTGAGCACGCTTAATTGTGGAGTTCTCCTCTCATCCACAGCCAATATGCCCAAAACGAGTTGGTGATATTAAAGACCAGACATTCCTTACGAACTAGGAATCTCTCCTGTTCATGGCCGATGTGGGATATATGTAGGGTGTCACATACTAAGGCCACACCGGGTGGTGACGGTGAAAGGTCGGGAAAGCCTGAACTGGGGCCGGCCGGAAATACAGTGTCCCGGACCAGGGGAGGCCCAACCCAGTAAAATTTCACCGAATTCCACCGGTACCACCACCGACCTTTTAACAAAGAAAAAATTTAAAAGGGGGAAACAAGGAAATAGGTAAATTTGGGACAACGTTATATAAAAGAAAAGAAAAAACTAAGGAAAATAGAAAAAAAACTAATACGACGCTCATATGAGAAAAACGAAAGAAGCGGAACAGTTGTCAGTAGCCGAAACGGTTGTCAGTGGCCTAAAAATATAACATATCAAACGTTACATAAATTCAAAAATTTATGAAAACTTAAACAGCACATGAATTAAAATAAATCTAAAAGTCATGTGTAGTTCTGTTTCTATACATCTAACATATATTATTGATGTGGAGAAAATATTGATAATTTTTGTGTTATCAATAATTTTAGTGTTATTGGATTAACTTGTTGATCTGATAAATTGTATTAGTGATTAAACAAGTTAGGTGACGCGGGAGTGCGGACTCGTTTTACACTGATACAATTAATTGTATATATGTATAAATATATTGGGCTTGATGGAATTATTTTTAATGTTGACATGGGCTTATATATCCAAGTAAAACCTAAGCCCAATTTTAAGACCAATCTTGAAATATATATCTAAACACATATATACAGAAGTGCAGATATAGATCAGATCAAAAGAAAACAAAAGAAAGAAAGCAGTCGGGCGGTTCTTCTTGGTCGGAAAAGAAAAGCAATCGGACGGTTCTTCTTGGTCGGAAAAGAAAAGCCGTTGGACGGTTTCTTCTTGGACACACAATAAAGGCAGTCGCTCGATTTTCTTTGGGTCTGACAGGTTTTCATCTTCTTCGCACGGTTCTCTCGCAAAACAAAATTTTCGATTCTCAAGATCTCAATCTGAATCCGATTAAACATTTGATAGTTGCGATCAATTGGTTTAATCTGATAGTGTTCATCACGTTTCTGAGATCTATCCAAGATATTATCTTTGTCAATTTACGTTTCGTTCGTTGGTTCAAGAATCGTGTTTGTAAGGATTTGCAGGTGTGGAGAAGGTAGGCATCTAATTGGTTCAAGGATTGTGTTTGCAAGGATTATGTTCAACAATTTCTGCAATTTTTGGTTTATCAGATTTCAACAAAGATTAAACCCATTGATTTGTTTATAATCTGAAATTTGGATTGTTTATAATCTGAAATTTGGGTCGGTTATAATCTGAAATTTGGGGTCGATTGGGATTCAATTACTCGATTGAAATCAACTTGCTGCTTGACAATCGCTTGACTCGGTTGTGTGTCAGAAAAGACAACGATTAGAACTTTATTTGATTCGTGTTGGGATTTAAACTTCAAAGCAATCTGATTTAACATGGGAAGTGGAGAATCGGTTCGGGACATGTCTAGTAAATTTGCAAAACTGGAAAAGTTTGAGGGCCAAGATTTTAGGCGATGGAAAAAGAAGATGCATTTCCTGTTGACAACGTTGAAGGTTGCGTATGTACTTTCTACGCCAATGCCAGACGTAGCGGAAGATAAAACTTTGGATCAACAACGAAGAAGACTGAAGTGGGAAAATGATGACTACATTTGCAGAGGCCACATACTCAATGGAATGACGGATTCACTATTCGATGTATATCAAAATGCAGAATCTGCAAAGGACCTCTGGGATTCTCTCGAAGCAAAATACATGGCCGAGGATGCGTCAAGCAAGAAATTCCTAGTAAGTAATTTCAATAATTACAAAATGACAGATTCTAGGCCAGTAATGGAACAATATAATGAACTGCTTCATATCTTGGGTAAATATGCACAACATGATATGCATATGGATGAGTCAATCTCTGTGTCGAGTATAATCGATAACTTTCCACCTTTGTGGAAGGATTTTAAACATACTCTAAAACATCAAAAGGAAGATTTGACTCTGGTTCAATTGGGTAGTCATATCCGTATTGAGGAATCTCTTCGGGCTCAAGAGTTGGATAAAACCAAGGGTAAAAACCCGGCATCGTCCTCGGTTAATAATGTTGAAGATGATGGGAAATTCAAGAGGTTCAACAAGCCAATGCGTAATAAACGCAAGTTTAGTGCTGATAACAAACATCCCAATAAGAAGGCAAAACCTGCTTGTTGGAGATGTGGCAAACCAGGGCATTTCAAAAAGGACTGTCGTGTGAAAATATCAGGTGGAAGTAAGGCTAATGTTGCCGGTCCAAGCGGGTCAAAAGACCCAAATGGGAAACCAGGTTTGTGTCCTATCTCAGTTTTTAATTCTACTAAGAATTATGTTTCCTTGATTTCTGAATCATTCTATGTCCAGGATGATGAAACTGCATGCTGGGTAGACTCAGGTGCTACAAGTCACGTGTGTAAGGATCTAAGGTGGATCGAGGATCTCAAAACAGTTGAAGATGGATCTGTTTTGAGAATGGGAAACGTGGCAACTGAGCCTATCAAAGGAATTGGAAATGTCAAACTTGTATTTACTTCTGGAAAACAATTAATACTGTATAATGTATTGTATGTACCGGGGATTCGAAAGAATCTATTGTCTGGGATTATGTTGAACAATTGTGGTTATAAACAGGTCATCGAGTCAGATAAGTTTATCTTATCTAAAAATGGAACCTTTGTTGGATTTGGGTATTTATCCAATGGCGTGTTTAAACTTAATATTCAGGTTCCATTTGCTAATGAATCTGCATGTGTTGTTTCCTCATCATCTAGTAAAGTAGATTATGTATCTAAATTATGGCATGCTAGACTAGGTCATGTTAATTTCTTTAGAATGAAAGATATGTCAAAAATGAGTTTGATACCTGCTTTTGACATGCATGATAATAATTGCCACACTTGTAAATTAACCAAGATTACTAGAAAACCATTTAAGGATGTTAAGAGAGAATCTAAGGTATTAGAACTTATTCATTCTGATTTATGTGATTTTCATAACACACCTTCTCTTGGTAATAAAAAGTATGTAGTCACCTACATAGACGATGCAACACGATACTGTTATGTATATCTGGTTAATACTAAAGATGAAGCTCTTGACAAATTTAAGGTCTATAAACAAGAAGTTGAATTGTTTCGTGGCAATCTAATTAAAACTCTTCGAACTGATCAGGGAGGGGAGTATTATAATCCAGTATTCTTTCAGTCCACTGGAATAATACATCAAACAACGGCCCCTTATACACCACAACAGAATGGTGTTGCTGAAAGGAAAAATAGAACTTTAAAGGAAATGGTTAGTTCCTTGTTATCATACTCTGGTCTGAGTGATGGATTTTGGGGAGAAGCAATGCTAACAGCTTGCTATTTATTGAATATAACTCCCAATAAACAAAACAAGACAACTCCTTATGAATTATAGAAAAGGAAGCCTCCTAATTTAAACTATTTAAAAGTCTGGGGCTATAGAGCAGTAGTTCGCCTTACTGAACCTAAACGAAAGAACTTAGGTGAGAAAGGAATAGACTGTATATTTATTGGATATGCTGAAAACTCAAAGGCCTATAGGTTCTATGTTATAGAACCCAATGACTTTGTGTCTGTAAACACCGTTATTGAATCAAGGGATGCTATCTTTGATGAAGATAGATTCACTTCTATGCCTAAGTCTAAGGACAACATCTATAATTCTCAAACAAGGATTCTTGATCCTATTGAGAATAGAGCAGTTGATTCGGTTAAAGCATTATCTAATGCTGACAGCGCATCTAGTCCTTCAGAACCAAGAAAAAGTACAAGAACTAGAAAGGCTAAATCCTTTGGTTCTGATTTTCACCTTTATTTGGTTGAAGGATCCAGGAGTGACATCAGCTATCAATATTAATATTGTTTTACTATCGAAGAGGATCCAAAAACATACAGTGAAGCAATGGCATCTCGAGATGTTGCTTTCTGGAAAGAAGCAATTCAAGATGAGATGGATTCTATTATGCATAATAGTACGTGGAAATTGACTGACTTACCACCTGGATGTAAACCTCTAGGTTGTAAGTGGATATTTAAAAGGAAAATGAAAGTTGATGGTAGCATAGACAAGTTTAAGGCCAGATTGGTTATCCAAGGCTTTAGACAAAAGGAAAGAATTGATTTCTTCGATACATATGCTCCAGTTGCTAGAATTTCCACCATAAGATTATTACTTGCTTTAGCTTCAATTCATAAGCTGATAATTCATCAGATGGATGTGAAAACAGCCTTTCTGAATGGTGAACTGGATGAAGAGGTATACATGAAACAACCTGAAGGTTTTGTATTACTAGGACAAGAACATAAAGTATGTAAACTAATTAAATCATTGTATGGTCTAAAACAAGCTCCCAAACAATGGCATCAAAAATTTGATGAGGTTATCTTATCTAATGGTTTTATCTTAAACCAAGCAGATAAGTGTGTATACAGTAAATTCAATTCCTCTGGAAAAGGGGTAATTATTTGTCTGTATGTTGATGATATGTTGATCTTTGGTACTGACCAAGATCAGGTAGATAAGACTAAGAAGTTATTGTCTTCTAGTTTTGATATGAAAGATCTGGGGGAGGCAGAAGTTATCCTAGGTATAAGGATAAAACGAAACAATAATGAAATTTCAATAACTCAATCTCATTACATTAAAAAAGTATTGAAGAAATTCAATTACTTTGATTGTTCGCCGGTTAGTACTCCTATAGACACTAATATCAACCTTATGCCTAATAAAGGTGATTCTATTTCACAGTTGGAATATTCCAAAGCAATTGGATGTTTGATGTATGCTATGATAAGCACAAGGCCTGATATAGCATATGCCGTTGGAAAACTGAGTAGATTTACCAGTAATCCTAGCACGCATCATTGGCAAGCTGTGAATAGATTGTTTAGATACCTGAAAGGAACCATAAATCATGGTTTGTGTTATTCAGGTTTTCCTTCAGTTTTAGAAGGGTACTCCGATGCAAGTTGGATAACAAATGTGGAAGATCATTCTTCGACAAGTGGGTGGGTATTCCTACTTGGTGGTGGTGCTATTTCCTGGGCATCAAAGAAACAAACTTGCATAACTAATTCTACTATGGAATCTGAATTTGTTGCTTTAGCTGCGGCTGGTAAGGAAGCTGAATGGCTAAGAAATTTGATCTTTGAGATACCTTTATGGTCAAAACCGATATCATCTATCTTTATCAGGTGTGATAGTGCAGCTACTTTGGCTAAAGCATATAGTCAAGTGTACAATGGGAAGTCTAGACACTTAGGTGTTAGACATAGCATGATTAGGAAATTAATCATGAATGGTTTGATATCTGTTGAATTTGTAAAATCTGAATTTAATTTGGCTGATCACCTAACAAAAGGGTTTGGGAGAGATCTTGTGAAAAGATCAGCCATAGGGATGGGTTTAAAGTCCATTTAAATTTCTTGTGTCAAGACACCCAATTCCCATCTAATATAATGTTAGATGCTGAATTCAATGTGGAAAGCTTGTCATGAAGAAATTGGAACACATCAATACATCATCCCAAGGTTTGTGTTCTGACTGCAAGATAAAGTAGGTTGAAGTTAATCTTCTTAATAGTTCTTTGACAAATTGCATTTGCAGGTGCAAGATTAAAAGAAACTACCTATAAGAATATGAAGTTTAGCCGCTTCAAGAAGCTTGGACTTGGCTTCGATGTATTCTTTGAAGGATTAGGACACAGGCTAGTAAAATATTGTGTCAAGTGAGAATTTGAATTTGTAAACTTGTGTGTATATTCACTTCAGTTATTTATGTGGATAGCAAGGGTTCAATCCATAGTGACACCCTGATATTCTAATATTTGAATGTAATATACTAAGATGAAAATTCAATCCGTAGGATATTTTCATTTATGCATAAGTTTGTGTTATGCGAGAGATACTAAGTTAGTCATGGATATCACTAAAATGGGAGAGGAATGTTGATAATTTTTGTGTTATCAATAATTTTAGTGTTATTGGATTAACTTGTTGATCTGATAAATTGTATTAGTGATTAAACAAGTTAGGTGACGCGGGAGTGCGGACTCGTTTTACACTGATACAATTAATTGTATATATGTATAAATATATTGGGCTTGATGGAATTATTTTTAATGTTAACATGGGCTTATATATCCAATTAAAACCTAAGCCCAATTTTAAGCCCAATCTTGAAATATATATCTAAACACATATATACAGAAGTGCAGATATAGATCAGATCAAAAGAAAACAAAAGAAAGAAAGCAGTTGGGCGGTTCTTCTTGGTCGGAAAAGAAAAGCAATCGGACGGTTCTTCTTGGTCGGAAAAGAAAAGCCGTTGGACGGTTTCTTCTTGGACACACAATAAAGGCAGTCGCTCGATTTTCTTTGGGTCTGACAGGTTTTCATCTTCTTCGCACGGTTCTCTCGCAAAACAAAATTTTCGATTCTCAAGATCTCAGTCTGAATCCGATTAAACATTTGATAGTTGCGATCAATTGGTTTAATCTGATAGTGTTCATCACGTTTTTGAGATCTATCCAAGATATTATCTTTGTCAATTTACGTTTCTTTCGTTGGTTCAAGAATCGTGTTCGTAAGGATTTGCAGGTGTGGAGAAGGTAGGCATCTAATTGGTTCAAGGATTGTGTTTGCAAGGATTATGTTCAACAATTTCTGCAATTTTTGGTTTATCAGATTTCAACAGAAAAGAATAATTTATGTGTGTGTATGTACGTATTTTATTTGATAAAAATAATTAAAACCCAATCCATTTGACCGTGTTTGTGCCCAGATATTTCCTCTATTCTTATGGATGCACACAACCAGCGCATGTCTGTCCCAACTCCCATGAACGAGCCACGTAGGCTAATGAACGTCCACAAACGACCATTGGTCTTGTTAACACCGGTGTTGTAGAACTCGTTAGGCACTAATCAAATGGTAGGATATCAATTAATAATTAATCGAGATTAATCGGATTTTAATTTTTGTATGTAATTTTTCAAACATATATATACACACATAAGTATAAATATAATACTTCAAAATAGTTCAAAATTCAAACATTTAAATTTAAACACAAGAAGCGGGACTTGTAGTCATTCACCCATGTGGGTTATGTTAAATTAAAAGTTAAAAGAGTTAGCTGGACTTGTAGTCATTTGGAAAACAAAAATTTGTTTGGGCCGCCTGGGACTAGAGGTGTACAAACCGGTTTTGTACCCAAACCGGTTTGGGTTTAAAACCGAACCGTTTTTTTTGTCGTGGAGTCAAACCGGTTCGGGTTACAAACCGGTTTGGCTCACCGGATATTCAAATTTGTCAAACCGATTTGGACAGGTTTGAAACCGGCGGTTCGGGTCGGTTTGGGCCAAACCAGTTTTTCTTTGAAACCGTTTCAGGTTTTTTTGCCCGAACCGGTTCCCGAACAGGTTTTTTTGCTCATGTCTACCTAGGACCGATTAGAAACAAATTTGACCAACTACCTATTTTTATTTTTTAAGACCAATTAGCGAAATCGCAAAGGCCGATTAATAATTAATTCACGTCTAGATCTAATTTTTACAAGGTTGACGCTACTCTAATCATCTCTAAAATGTGTACGAAAAAAATTAATTGAAAACTTAGGGAACCATCATTTTTCTTTGAAATTTACCAAAATGCAAATGAGAATTTAATTTTTTTTTTAATAACGAATCCAGGGGTGGCCCCGAGGGGGGTGGGGTGGTCTACCGCCTAAGGCCCGATCTTCTCAGGGGCTCAAAATTTTTATAAAAATTTATATATTATTGTTTATTTCTTAAAAAAGCCTATAAACTATTAATAAATCCATTACTCAATAATATTTTAACTAATTTATCCTATTAAATCTTACCTTAGAACCTATTAACATTTTAAATAGTTTAGCAAAATACTATTTACCTAATCTAATATAATAATATCTGAATTAAATAAAAAATAAAAGAAAAACTTCTTTTAAGATTTCAATGGTAGAAGTAAGAAAACCGATCATCGATCAACTTTGGCACATCGATCGTATTATACAAGTTATTCGGTTTAAACCTTTCTTTATAAGTCGTATTATAGGGGTACGTTTTTTGTTCTCACCCGGACCCAAAGTCTCTGGGGAATTCTCGGACCGGCCCTGAACAAATCATATTGTCGTGCAAGTGTACCAAATTAAACGGTTAAAAATATAACCACTGAGTATTACATTTGAGTTTTGATGATTGAGAAACTAGTCTGTAAGTAATTAGTAAATCATTTAAAAGAATTGTTTTACCAGCGCTCCGCGATGGTATTTTTCTTTTTAAATAAGATTTTAAGCAAAATGTAAAACACGTAACTTATAAAAATAAAACAAAATCAATAAAGAAATAATGTCCCACAAAAAAGTTATGTTCAAACAGCATGCTAGAAGGTCTCTTTGTGTTTAACCCGTGTGTTACGGCGGGGAGTATAATGTCATTCACGTGGTTGATGGTATGACTTTGACATTAACATGTTTAAGTAAATAAGATAAACATATAAAGTTATTATGAATAGATTTTGAAGATTTGAAACGCAAACACAAACAAACACAAAACAATATTATGTCTCACTCGTTGCACTCTAATAATTTAAAAGATGTAATTTAAATTAAAAGAATATAAGAAAAAAAAAACCAAAAAAACCCAAAAATGAAAAATATTGTTTCGGGAAAGGATCGAACATGCGACCCGAAACGCGTAAGTAAAGCGCAATGCCAACTCATCTAGTCCAACAATTATTTTTAATGCAGGTCGAAACCGAATTTATGGGCTAATAAAAGCTGTAAAAAGCAAAAAAAAAAAAGAAAATAATAAAATAATCAGCGAATGAGATTGTGCCACGTGGTGTGTCGGTGGGAACCCGCTGACACTTGCAAATGAGTATATATTGTTTTGCATTTGTTACACAGATTGAAGGCTCTTGGTCTTATTGGGGATCACAATTAAACTCAAACCCAATGAGAATACCTGAAATTCGAGACATTTTGGAACGGGTTGAGATTGGATCAACGGGTATGGGACCGGATATGAGATTAATTTTTTTTGCAATTATGAGACAGACATGAGATTGTATCGTATACTATTTACCCGACCTACCCGATTAAAAATACTCGCGTACCCGACTATGCATCCAAAGTTGTTTTATTTTTTTAATTATTCTACTTAACAATTACATTATATATAATTATATATTTTTATTTTTATATTTAACATCTTTTTAGTTTATAATTATGTATTGAGTATAAACTATTAATCTTCATATCGCTTGCTATATATGGTTTCTTATAAAGTTATAATAAAACTCGATATTTATCATTAAAACTAAAGAGTAATAGTAGTTAGACATAACAAAAGGTATTAAAATTAACAGAAAATATTGTCTAGTACGTATATACAAATGCTGCCTTATATGATCTTTTACTTTATTATACCCACGGGTAATTCTTACAACCTTATCTAGTATACCCGATTATCCACGGGTTTTCAATACCCAATGAGTAAATACCCAATACATACTCGATGGATTTTGGATTAGGTATAAGATACACATTTCTAATCGGATTTGGGGTTAAAATTACCAATACTTGTCTCAAGCCCTACTTGTAGCCGTCCCTATCATCTTCGTTTATTCACAACCCTTGGGCTATATCTTTCATTATAAAAAGGTTGGTCAACAATAGAACTTATCTTTTCCTTTTTTTTTCTATTTTCTAGTTTAATTTTAATTTTTGACTGCTTTTTTTATTTTTATTTACTTTTTAAATTTGATTTAATCTTTTAACCTTTATTTTATTTTTTTCACGATTATTAAATTTTATTATTAAAGCTCATTTAAAAATTTTAAATTTTATTTTATTTTTTAAATTTTATTTATTTTCTTTTTAAACTTTTTCTAGTTTTTAGAGTAAACTGTACAATTAGTCCCTATGATTTGATCATATTATAAATTTAATCCTCATATCATTAATAACTAACAATAGGGATTAAACTTGCAACCAAAATATCAAATGTTTGGAATAAATTTACAAGAACCATCAATTCAAGAAAACGTATCACATAAACAACAAGAAAACATCTCCTAAGAAACCATGGAAAATAACCAAAAATTTTCTTATCACTTACAAATATTAAAAACTTTGTCTAGGTATAACTGAAAGGAGATAACAACTTGAGTTGGAAACATCAAATGTATCACACCCCGGCTAAAGCAGAAACACCGAGGCATGACGGAATTAAATCATAACACAAGGATAAAGAATACTAAAGGAAATTACTTATTAAAACCAAATAGTTGATTACATCTAATTCTAAAACAAATAAACCAACAAGTAAATAAGTCTTTATTTTATTCAAAGTCTAACTAGGTCCAACTAAAGCTTATCCTTGAAACCTAGCGTGAGCAAAGCAACGAACTTAGTTTCTATTACATGAAAACATGCTAAAATATGACAACTAAAAAGTTGGTAAGCACGTAGGTTTAAAAATATACATATGGTAGATAACAATGTACAAACCAATAAATATTTTCCAAATACAAGTAAGTAAACTATTATAGTTAAATGACCATATGCAAACTAGTAAAAAATTTCCAAATACAAGTAGTTAAACTATTATACATGAGTTCACAACTAACCCTAGTGATCGAATGCCCTCTTGTCTAACCCCTTGACACAAGAGACCAGACTAATAGTATGTTTGTCTAGTATGTAGTTTCCGAACATCCAGCTCCTTTCAAGTCAAAAAGAATACGTTGACTCAAAGAACACTCGAGATTGATTGGCATGCATCAATCCGAGTATTGAATGGGCTTGTCAGGCTGATAGATCTATCTACGTACTCCCGTGGCTTCCCCGAAGTTAATGGTTATGTAGATATTAGAAAAATAGAGGGGCTTTGTAGTAAAAAGCATCATAGAATATAGCAACATGTATAATCAGTTTAGTTTTACCAATACAAGAAAGTTGTCATTAAGTTTGCAAAAGACTAGTTTGACTTTAGAATTTGAATTTCCAGTTTGATATAGTGAGCATGTTTCTACCCCAAAATAGAAAAGAAAAAACGGCTATGAACTCATCTTGTAAAGTAGATAGATTGATCTTACAACTTGAGTAACTTGGAGTGAGGATTTCCCTAAGTAAGTTTATTTAGTTAGTTTATTGCATTTGTCGTTAGTTAAGGAGTTGTTATTGTAAAAGTTCAAGAATGGTTATCGTATACTAGATATGTGTCATCCTAGAGTTGCACATCCAACAAAAGGATTTACAGGAAAGAGTTGGTGGATTTTTCATCACTTAAGTACCCCGTCTTTCCTTAGCCAGAACTTTTTGCTTGCCATATAAATACATACCGGGTGAAACGATTATAGATGTATACTAGACCAAGTTAAAGGTGTGTTTGGTATGTTTATAAAGTATAGGAACAAGTGTAAATATAAGTTTAGCAGGGATGTGAATAAACAAGTTGTATAGTATAGGATTGTAATTGAGAATATGAAGAATTTTACTAAAATATGATTTAAAGTTGATAGCTAATCATAATAATCACTAAAGTTTGAAAAAAAAAATCATCGAAAAAGGATTTGTTATAAGGAAGATATGGCTGTCCGAAGTTGGCTTCTTTAATCTGTCAAAATCCGAAAATTCAAGCTTGATATTTTTAAGCAAAGTTTTGATGATTTCGTGTTTATTTAATGCTTTGATCCATATTAGATCTATGATTATCACACAAACATGTTATTTAATCATAGATTCATGCTAGTTATGACTGAAATTTAATAAAACACAATTGGAAAGGTATGAACATGAAGAACACGAAGAATATGGAAACTTACTTGATGGGGAAAGCTTCTTGGATCTTCAAGAGAGTTTCTATGGGTGATATTCTTTGCTATGAAAGCTCTAGATTTAGAGGTTGGTGTAAAAAATGAGAATAAGACCCCCTATTTTTAGTTGAAAAATTAGGATTTTAGGTTTCAATTAGGATAAGCTTTCTTAATATTCTATTAATAAAATTCATATTTTTTTTGTAGAGATAGGGGTTGAACGAATTTTTATAGATAGATATGATTTAATATTAGTTTAATTTGTTAGTTTCTAGATTTAGGATAATTACTAGTTAAATATTTAATAATATATTAGATATATATATCCCTTAAAATAATTAAATATATATATATATATATATATATATATATATATATATATGTATGTATGTATATATATTTGCAATTATCCATGCCTATATATATATATATATATGTGTGTGTGTGTTTAGATAATTATAAGACTTAATTTAATTAATTAAATATTTATCCTTTGAACAAAAGTTACATATGTAGCCCTAAATTACACATATGTAAATTTTTGACCCTTATAGTTATATATGTTTCACTTATGTTGTAATTTTGCATTGTTTTAGAATTTGGTTAATGTTAGGGCACTTCCAAGCTACTGTTTATAGCAAGACCTAGTATTTACACATGTGTTATTATAGAATCACATTAGCATGCAATAGTATTAAAATGAATCACAATGTATGGAATATAAGATATTTTCCACAAATAGGTTCTTGAATTCAATCAATGGTTACATATAGAAATACTATAATCATTAAAGGAGTTAATCAAGTAGGTTAAGCATGAAAAATCAAGGATGTTACAAAATGATTAATATCCTTAAGACAATGGGATTAAAGCAACTTATAATTTCACAAATGCTTGACCCAGAAGTCGAATCCACATGACATGTAGCATGGGAACAAAAGGATGGTTGCGTTGCTGTGTGCATTAATGCAACATTGGATCCATCAATCGCTCATCTTGCAATCAGTACAACATTTGCTGCTAACCTACGGAAAGTGATAGAAGAATAATACTTTGAGCAAGCTTTCGCAAATAAATCACAATTAAAGACTCGGTTTCAACTTTTAAAATAAGGAGGTATGTTAGTAACAAGCTACTATGATCATGCAAAATAATTACTAGACTAACTCATAGCTGTCGAAGATTGATGAAGGTTTAGTTTTACAATTTTTTACATGGTTTAAAATTTTCTTTTAGTTCATTTGTTTTTAATTGTTAAAAGCTCCGCTGCTCCTCTCACGTTTGCTTAATTGAAAGCAAAACTACTCATCTATGAAGAGAGGATTACACAACAAAAGAATAACTTTATTGTTCCTATTTCGGCTATGTGTTCACTTAGTGTTAGACAAAGTAATTTACCTCATCATGTCACACCCTCATTGATAGCCGAAACACGAGGATGCGATGAGCGGGATCACATAACACATTGCGAGTTTAAAAGAATCACTAAATGCATTATTTGTCAATGGATTATGACGTCGGCTGACACATAATAAACTTCTACCATTGGTAGCCATTACCACCTTAAAATTTCAAACAACCACAAACAAAACACATCCAACCAAGTACAAACAACCGAACCAAACATACAAGCCATAGAATATTCAACAACCAAACAAAAACCAAGTTAAACAAATTGTCTATTGCTTAAAAGTGTACGGTCTCGTCTACTAGTCTCTCTAGCCAAATCAATTAGTCTCAAACATTATTACCTGAAAAGACATGCTCTAACGAGTCAATAAATGTTGATGAGTTCACAGGTATAATAAGTCAACATAAGTTTTGTGTAAGTCAAGTACAATAGTTATGTATGAATAAATACAAGTACAATAGTTATGTATGAATAAATACATTGAATGAATCCAAGGATCGATATAGGAATTATCAGATTTGATTTTAACAAGTATTGATCGCAGAATTACCAATACTTGCTGTTTAATAGATCAATGAACTTGAAATCGATCAAACAGTATAATGAACAATCAAAATATAATAATAAACAAACCACGATTGCTCAATAATTACAATCAAATCGATTGTAATGCTTCTTCTGCTATTGATTCTATTGTTATGATTGTTATATGATATGATGTTGCTTGATCCTATGTTAATCATCCTCTTTTACATGTTCTTGATCTCTTGTTATATAGAGATCTTATTCTGTTCCTAAAACATTGCTAATCTTTTGCTATCCTGGTGCTATAATTAAGCTAACTTCCTATAGCTATCCGAATCCTTACCACATTTATTGGTATAGGAGTTCGTGATTTATAATGAAATAAATACAAATAATATTGTTGATGTGACGTGGTATCTTCACTTGAATTATATGTCTTCCACCGCCATTAATGTTGTTGTTCTGCCATGTTGACTTGTTGACTTTCTGTTGACCACTTGATGATGTGAAATCATACAAGTGTTAAACAGTCTTCCGCAGCAATTTGTCTTCCGTAGTAATACTTTAGTCTTCAGCATTTGTTCTTCAGTGGTTGTGCTTTCACAGGAGTTCTTGTACTTGTTCTTCAGCAGTAAGCTCTCCTTCAGTAGCTCCACTTGATCTTGGATTTATTCAGCATTTGTTGTTCTTCCGTATGAGATCTACGGAAGCACAGACTTTAGTTATGCTCCGGAGAACATCTACGGAAGAACACTTATTCATTCGCAGATTGTTCTAACACTTGGTCAATTTTCCTAATTGACCAAGACTGATGTTTACTGCAATCATTCACATATCAACACGTATATTATGAGATACATTATAAATTAATGCAGTATAGTATATCATGCAATTCATAAACTCAAAATGTAATCAATGCATTATATTATATCAAGAGTTTGATCTATCATTTAAACCTATACATGAGATTTATACCTAACAATACTCCCCCTTAGGTTTAGACTTTAGTAATCATGGGTTTAGGTCTTTCAGTTCTTGCACTCTTGCCAAAATCTTTGTGTTGAAGTAACTCATGACATTCTTTTGATCTTCATATTTGTACTTGATCTGCCGTCTTCCCATTCTCTTTAAAGTTTTGTATTTCAAGCCCAGAATATCCTTTTCAGTAGTGAGTTTTGCAACAACACTATTGTTAGACACCACCTCCAATTTATCCTGATCTGAAATCCTTAGTTTTGTTATGTTCTTGATCTCTGTTCCCATTAACTGCCCATCCTCAAACTTTCTTCTTTTATGCGCCTTAGCATGTAGTTTGTCTATGACTTGAATCAGATGAACATATACGCACAGGTCATTCTGAGCAGTTTGGTCATTCAAATTTGGGAAGAATTTGTCATGTAAGTATGATGTTGCAGCACCAAATCTTTAGTCTTTTCAACATAACCCCATTCAGTGATAGGGAAAGAGAACTGATTTCCCTCAATCACTTTTATAGCTGCATTGGCCATGTCATCATATCCAGTTCTTTGTTTAAATTCAGCATCAACAAGTTAAGAACTGGAATGAGACCTTCTCTGACTTCTTCTCCTGTGCTCAGCATCTACTCTTTTTGCTTCTTTGAGCACATCCCCTTTGAACTTGTGACTCAGCTTGGTCACAAGTCCAGAGAAGTCTCTACCTCTTGGAGTGATTGGGTAGTTAGTGATAGGAGTGCTTTGCAGAGTGTTTAGATCAGCATCTGGTAGTGTGAGAATGGTTTCCACTAAGGGAAAGTATTAGACCATACCAGATGCTCTCTTAATCATAGCACAATCCTAGTCCGAGTCAAATTTCCATGCTATTATCTTGTTTTCTTCTGCTGCACTTGGAGTTGTCATCAGATCAAAAAGTTGAATTAAAGTAGTCTTCTGTTCAGTGATCTCTCTGACAGCAGTGCCCAGAGGCCAGATCTTGTTAGGAATCACATCCCTTGGCTCTCTTATCATTTGTTCAATTCCTCTGTGCATGTCTTTGACTTCAACTACAGTTGGCTCAGCAGGAGTTTGATCAGATTGATGTTGATAAACAGGATTAGGAGCCCTAGTCCTGAACTTCACTCCTGTGTTCAGCTCAGTATTCATCACATATTCCATCATTCTTTTGAGCTCACCAACTGTTCTTCCCTTGAGTTCATGCTGCTCATAATTGTGACTTTGTAACCAGCAGATCATATTGTATCTTGTCAGTTTGGCTGTGTCATAATGTCCCAACTCCTTTATGATCTTCTCCAATGCCTTGAACTTGGAGAAGGTTTCATAGTTGCATACAGGGAGCATCATTCTGACAGCATCAAACTCTTTCAGTGTTTGAATCAACTCGGACATGTTCATCTTCTCCACCATGTCATAGGGAAATCCATTATTAATTAGGTCTATGAACATGGCAGAGTGAGGTATTTCTTCTAGAATGTCTTTTGTTGTTAACAATTCATCATCTTTAACTTTTCTAGCCACTTCAACAGGCTCTTCTTTTGTCAGTTCTTCCCACTCCGTATCACTGTCTTCTTTACTTTGTTCCACTGGGGCTAAATGCTCTAGTGAATCTAGTTTTATTCTTTTTGGTGATTCACCAGCAACATCAGTTGTTTTCCCCCATGTATTTCCTTTTTCTGCTGTAAGTGATCATGGTTGATTCACTTTTGATCAATTCAGCTTTAGATAACTTCTTCTTTAACCTCTCAATCTCATGATCTTTGGCTTTCAACTGATCTGATTGTTCATCAACTAAGTCATTCAAAGCATCTATCACTTCATTATCTATCTCCACATCTTCTCTCAGCCTTTTCAACCTTCCTTCCAAACTAGTGATTGTAGCATCTTTCTCAGCTATCAGTCTGTCTTTCTCTATCAGCTTTTTCTTCATTTTCCTCAACTTTTCTAACTTCCTGTTGCTTTTAATGATCAAATTGTTGTATTTTGCTACCAAGTAGCTCTTTCTCACATCAATATCTTCTTCATTCAAGTCATCTTCATTATAAGCAATGATTTCAACATATCTCCTCTCCTCTTGTTCAACATTCTCATCTTTCTCCCCTTCATCTTCTACACAGATCTCCTCAGTTGTGCCTTCTTAAACCTCGTCAACCTCCTCCAGATTGAGTATCTCAGTGTGTGCAGGGCTTACTGATGGTGAGACAGGTTCCGTAGGTGTGGGTGACACAATTGGATCAGTTGGTGATTGGATGAGTTGTGGTGAGATTGGCTCAGTGGCAACGGAGTCATGGGATGTTAAGGAGTGTGTGGGTGAGAACTGAACAACCTCCTTACTAACTAATTCAGTTGAAGCTATGTTAGCCATGGTTTGAGAGTGATCAAGAGAGATTGGTTGTGTGTGTTCACCTGAAGAGGATATCAAGTGGATTGGTGATAATGATGGTTGATGTCTTGATGATGAGCTTTAGGAGATTCGGCTGCTGGTGTTTGATGTTGGGATAGTTCAGGGAATTCAGCTAGTGGACTATGCTGTTGAGGTTCTTCAACCCACAGTAGTTCCTGAGGTATGTCCTCTGCCTCATCTAGGACATGAGCTAACATCTCTACATCTCCTCCCTGGTATTGTCTTGTCAGCTTGTTCAGGAGTGATCTTCCCAGGTAAGCTTGTACGCAGACATCACCATCTCTTGCAATGTTTGGCAGTTGATCATTGATGATGAGTTGAAGGAATCTTGGGAACATGTACATCTTGTTCTCTTTCTGCACCCTTAGGTGATCACATAGGCAGTTGAGGATGTACTTGGAGTAGTTGTACTTTCTCCCCTCAAATATTCCTATGATTCTAGAAGAGATATGCCTGGAGAATCTATCCAACCCTGACTTCCGGTTGGATATACACTTTAGATAAGTGTGGCATAAAAATTGGTACGGTTTGCTCAGCCTCCCCTTCTTGATCTCACCATTGCGGTAGTCACCGTCGTATCCCATCAGACCAAATATATCATGATGGCCTTCTTCTGAGTCTCCGAGCTCGAGAACTCTCCTGATGGTCTGCTCATCAATCCTCAGTTGATGAACGCTAATGGATGCATGAATTACTTTTTCGTCCTCTTCTTCCTCTATCCATGCAGACTCCTAGAAGTCCATCATATGTGACAGATAGATAATGGGGTTCGCAGTCAGTGCATACATGAGTATTGTTCTTCTCGGGTATCTTATAATGTCTCTGCATTCGTCCTCCACATCTGGATTCAGAAAAGCACAGACATTGTGGTCTTTTACGAACTGATTAGCCATAATGGTAGCGATGTTTGAGTAGTGTTCGGTGTAGAAGATGAAGAATGAGGTTTTGGAAGAAAGGATTTCTAGGTCAGAAAGTGTTTTTGGGAGTGAATAGAGAGTCCAATGGTCAAGATACCCTTTTATACTTTTCCAGGCTGTTTAACCCTTATTTTAATGATGTGGGACCCATTTACCCTTTGTACCCTTTCAAGGTTATCTGGATAATTAATATCTACGTAAGTAATTAACACTTATGCAAACCACACATTTGGTTTTATGACTTTGCTTCATGGTAATTGTGTAAAAATAATTGCACACTTCAGATATCCTGCAGCCAAGTTAGTGCTCAAGTTTCAATTTTCTTCATATCATTATGTTAAGATAAATTAAAGTCAGTTTCATGCTTTGACTACTCCCCCTAAATTTGTGATTAATCATAAACTTATGTATTTTTCAAAAAATTATAAGAAAAGAGCATGAACAACAATTAATCTGTCCGGCTGATAATCATAGAGAAAAGAAGTATTGGTTAAAGTTTGTTACAGGAAAATATATGATATACTAGGGATCATACTATAAACCAAGTAATATCCTGCATATTATTGTCGAGGTTATGGTCTACTTGATCTAGTGCAGATTGCAAATATTGTGATCCACAGAAATTCAAAGAAGAGTGTAAATTCAACTGTTCATGTTGTTTATCATGTTTTGGTAAGAATTAAAGAGAAACAAAGATGAACACATCATTGAAGTTGCGTGAAAGTTAGTCCCCCTGAACGTAATCAAGTTATCACTTTATCACACTTAAACCATGTTCCGTAGAGTATAAGCTCTATCTGAAGATTTTCTTTGATATCTTATTAATGTTGAGATGGTTTGGTTGCTCGTTGAATTTAATATACAGTTGATCACTTTGGATTATTTTAGAGTAGTTCCTATTTGGAACATTTGATGATCAGCATCAGGTCACAGGTCTTTACTCAGGTAAAACATAGGTGCCCTTTGACCCAGGTCTTTGCTCACGCAAAACAGAGGGTCATGATGAGCAAAGATAGAGGTTATACGGTGTTGCAACATAGTAAGTGTGCGTGGGTGATGAACATGATCACATCCTGAGAAGACTTACTTGTGTGCTCCTGACAATGACTTGTCCACACTAAGTCATCTTAACGTTATGTTGTGCATGACATATGTTAGTTTCCACTCAAGCTGAACCTATTTACACATCCAACACATCTGATCAGTAGTTAGTTGGTGAGTTGAAAGCAGGGATATATGTCAAGTTATAGTGTACTATCATATCATTAGTATATCAACTGCCTTATGTAGTTGTTTGTTTTGATAATATGTGTGCCTTTCTCATATGATTACAAGTAATGGAAAAATATTTTTGTTGTTGTTGTGATCTAATATAAGTTGAGCATGCCTAAGGACTCAATTAAGAAATTAAATCTAACTGAATCAAAGGCTTTAGTGAACAAATCAGCAAGTTGATTTGTTGTGTCCACTTTGATCAACTTGATTAGACCCTTTTCTGAACAGTCTCTCAGAAAATGGTATCTGATTTCAATGTGTTTAGTTTTACTATGTTGTACTGGATTAGCAGTGATGAACATAGTAGCTGAGTTATCTATGTAAATTGTAGTTTGAAGAAAATTGTAACCATAGTCAAGTAATTGGTTTTACAACCATAGAACCTGAGAGCAACCAGCTGAAGCAGCTATGTACTCAGCCTCAGCTGTGGATACTAAAACATTAGTCTGCTTTTTGCACTGCCAAGAAACAAGTCTTAGTCCAATGAATTAACAACCTCCAGTTGTTGATTTTCTGCTATTGTTGCATCCTCCAAAGTCACTATCTGAGTAAGAGTACAGTTTGAAGTCTCCTTCTTTGGGATACCACAGTCCAAGTGTTGGTTTCCCTTTGAGATATCTGAAAATTCTTTTCACTACATTCAAGTGTGACTCCTTTGGGTTGGCTTGATACCTAGCACAAACACACACCGCAAACATTATGTCAGGTCTACTGGCAGTTAAGTACATTAATGATCCTATCATAGATCTATATAATCTTTGGTCAATAGACTTCCTTATTGGATCTGGTACTATTTTCTCTATTGTTGATGCTGGTGTTTTGCATGATGAAGACTCAACAAGGTTGAATTTCTTCAGGATTTGAAGCACATATTTCTTTTGATTGATAAAGATGCCATCTTGTTTCTGATGTACTTGTAGACCCAGGAAGAAAGTTAATTCTCCCATGAAACTCATTTGAAATTCAGATTGCATCAAAGCTTCAAAATCTTCACACAATCTCTTATTGGTTGATCCAAATATGATGTCATCAACATATATTTGGACAACTAAGAGATCTTGATGTTCATGTTTGAGGAAGAGTGTATAGTCAATTGTACCTCTTTTGTAGCCATGCTTCAGTAGGAATGAAGACAATGTTTCATACCATTTTCTTGGTGCTTGATGAAGACCATACAATGCTTTGTCAAGCTTGTACATTCTGTGAGGGTAGTCAGGGTCTTCAAAGCCTGGTAGTTGAGAAACATAGACCTCTTTATCAATTTTGCCATATAAGAATGCACACTTTACATCCATTTGGTAAACTATGAATCTCTTATAGGATACATAGGCTAGAAATACTCTTATTGCCTCAATCCTTACAACTGGTGCAAAGACTTCATCATAGTCTATTTCTTCTTCTTGTGTATATCCTTATGCTATTAGCCTTGCTTTGTTTCTAACAATTATTCCTTCATCATCTAGTTTGTTTTTGAACAACCATCTAGTGCCAAAAGGATATTGGCCTTCAGGTAGATCAACTAGTTTCCAGACTTTCTGCTTCCTGAACTGCTGAAGTTCTTCTTGCATTGCTTCAATCCAGCTATTGTCTTTTAGGGCTTCAGTTATGTTAGGAGGAACTGCTTGTGATAGAAAGCAGGAGAACAGACAAATGTTGGTAGCTCCCCTTGTCTTCTTGTAGTTCTACTATTGAGTTCACCAATCATGTTGTCAATTGGATGATCCTTATGAATCCTAACTGTTCGAACATTTTGAACTTGGATAGATGAATCCAGGTTTGTGATGTTAGTTGGTAGAGATGGAGTTGGCTGTGATGGTGAGTCAACAAAGTAATCTAACTCCTCAGTATGGTGATCTTGTGCGGCTGAATGATGTTCTGCATGGACTTGTGTTTTCGCAGATGTGGATATACCTTCCGTAGTAGTTAAAGGATCAGCTGCAGAGTCTGTAATTGGTGTATCTGCATGTGGCAGTGGTGTTGGGATGTTTTCTGAAATGTAAGGAACTTTAGGGAGTTTCAGTGCATCATCTGCAGAAGTGGGAACATCTACAGAAGTGTAAGGAACCTCTATGGAGGGAGGTACTTCTTCTGAAGTAGATGGCACTTCTTATGATGTAAAAGTTCCAAGGACATCAGACATGTCTTTGCTTGTTTGAGCTGAAGCACCAGGATCATTGTGTCTTTGAATATCTGTATGAACTTGTCTTGAAGGATCAGCTGTCAATGGTACACCCATGTTTGGAGGAATATAAGGTTAACATGTATCCGTAGCACCTGTCACATTGAGATAGCAGTGTTAAATGAGTTAGTTAATGCATCTATATCAAACAACCAAGATGATCCTTTCACAGACTGTGTAAACAAGGATTCATCAAATGACACGTTAGGAGTTTCTTCCATAATGTTATCATGTGGGACATATACTCTGTATGACTTAGATGTTGAGGAATACCCAACAAAGAAACCATCATATGCCTTTTCAGCAAACTTTCTTAATTGTTCTTTAGTGTTTAAGACAGACACATGACACCCAAAAGCTCTAAGATATCCTATGAAAGGTTTTCTTTTAAACAAAAGTTCATAGGGTGTTTTGTTGTGTTCTTTGACTATTAAAGTCCTGTTTTGAACAGTGCATGCTGTATTCACTACTTCAGCCCAAAATATTATTGGTAGCTTTGAATCAGCCAACATTGTTCTTGCTACTTCAATTAGAGTTCTGTTTCTTATTTCAGCAACTCTATTCTGTTATGGAGTTCTTGGAGCACTAAATTGCCTAGCTATGCCTTTGTCTCTGCAAAATGAGTCTAAGACATAATTAACAAATTCAGTTCCATTATCACTTCTTAAAATTTTGACTTTTAGATCAAGTTGATTTTCTATCTTGGTGATAAACTCCATTAATATTTCTGATGTTTCACTTTTATGTTTTAAGAAAAATACCCAAGTGAATCTAGTGAAATCATTAACAATTAGCAAGCAGTATTGCCTTTTTCCAATGCTTAATACATTGGTTGGACCAAACAGATCCATGTGCAATAACTTTAGTGGTGTTGTGTTAGAGTTGACTGTTTTGGATATATGTGATATTTTGTGTTGTTTTCCTTTAGAACATGATAAACAGTGATTAGAACAGAAAAATTCTTTCTTTGGAACACCAATGACTAAGTCATTTTTCCCAGTTTATTCATGTTTTTCATGTTGGAGTGAGCCATCCTTCTATGCCACAGTTGAGATTCATCTACTGATGATTTAGAAATTAGGCATGTTTCTTTACTTGTTATTGCTATGTTGTAAACGTCCAACACATAGGTGTTGCCTTTTCTTGGTGCTTTGAGAAGGATCCAGTCTTCTGGAATTTTGTAACCTGACTTGAGAATGTAACAATTAGAGTTATAAAGAAATTAGTATAGTTTTGATCATAAATTTGAGATACACTTAGCAAATTAAATTGTAAATTTTAACAAAAATTGACTTTCTCAAATTTGAGAACTCCATTGGTTACCATTCCTTCACCAGTGATTTTACCTCCCTTCTTATCCCCACCAAATGCTACATATGAAGCATTTTTATGTTTGAAGTCATGGAGGAGAGAACAGTTTCCTGTCATGTGTCTGGAACAGCCACTGTCAACATACCACTTGTTGTCAGCCCTCCTTGGATGTTTTTGCAAAACATAATGAACTTAATTAGACCAAGGAGCCCAAGCCTTGATGGTCTTGGGCTTGCCATTGTTATCTAATATAGTAACTTTCTCATGAATGAGCCTTGATGTTTCTAAATTAATTTTAATATCAGTTGATTCATTATGTTTTATTTTGGGTGAGGATGATTTTGGTGATGATGTTGAGGTGTTTTTATGTTGATTCATATTTACTTGGTCAGTCATCCATTCCTTCAGTGACTTTTTCTTTGAACCTGATGTTGAGGATTACCCAGAAAATGTTTCTGCATCCTTTGATTTAGACTGAGATACATGATTGCCTTTGTCAAAGTGGTCAAAGAAGTCATCATCTTCTTCAAGTGCTACCTTTTTGTGAGGTGTCTTGCTTTGAAATTGTTGTTTGTCCTTTTTTTTCTTTGTTTGCACCTCAGCAGCTGTTTTCCTTATCTTGGAAGCTTTCTGCTTTTGTTGTTGCTTCTTTTGTTTTGAGACTTTTGAATCATCATCCTCTGAAGATTGTGAGTCTGATTCAGTGGTCTCTGCTAGCTTCTTCTTGAGGATCTTTGTTTTGTTCTTTTTGTTGAAGAAGTATTCCTGAGTGGAGTGATTGTGTTTGTTGCATATTGCACAATATTTGTTGAAGTAACAATCAGATGTCATGTGATTGTTCATATTACATATTGACCAATAGCTGTTGAAGTAGCACTCTTCTGTGCTGTGATTGTGCATATCACACCATTTACAGTACTTCTCTTCAGCTTCACTATCAGAAGCAGCCTTTACCTTTGCCTTTTTCTTAATCAGTGCCTTCTTTTGCTTCTTCAACTCCTTTTCAAATTCAGCAACTGATGATTCTTTACCTCTTCCTGACATGATGTCAAAAGGTTATTGTTTAGCATCCCTTTTTTGTAGTTTCTGAACTTTGTTGTTACTGGATGATGCTTCAACAAATTCTTTCTTATTCCGTATTTCTTCTACGGATGGCTGTTTAGGAATAGTTTTCTTGGATTTTATAGATTGCTCAGACTGCTTCCGAAGGTGATCTGCTGAAGTGAATTTGTTGTCTTCCGAAGCTCTTTTTGCCGATTTTCTTTTGTTTTGATTGTTGAGAGCATGAATGCCTTCATTCAGTTGACCAATCCTTGTGTAAATGGTCTTCAGCAGATTTCTTTGTTTTGGTGGATAAGGGAGCTTGATTTCATCCAACATTTTGGGAATTAAATGTTTATTTAAAACAGTTTTACCCCTACCCAAACTAGTATTATGGGGCTCATCATCATCCTCATCCAGATCATCATAGTTATCCTAATCAAATTCTGGTTGACTTTGTTTTGAAAGTTCGGATTTTGATGAATCAGTTTCATATGATTTAGTGTCATTAGTTACATCATCATTATTTTTATCTGTTGACTCAGATTTGATACTAGACACAAAGTGATTAGATAAGCTGTTAGTCATGGACACAGGTAGAGAAGTGTAATTATCATTTACTGGTGGTGCAACAGCGTGAAATCCCAAACATGATCTGTTCTTTGACTCAATATGAGAGTTTAATAGTTTCTCATACTGCTGTGATGACAATTGGAATTTTTGAAGTTTCACTTTAGTAGATGCATGATCTGACATAGACATAGTTAAAGAATTAGTCAAATGCTCAACTTGTGCTTTCAAATTGTAATTATCTAAATCCTTTTGTAAAGAATTGATTTTGACTTGATAAAGTTTATGTTCTCTTACATGTGATTCATTTAAAAGTAGAGTTTCTTTTACTTTATCAGCCAACTGTTGAGCATGTGTTCTATATCTTTCAACTTCATCAACACAAGTGGAAGAACATAACCTTTCTCTTACCTCTATAGCCATTGGTGGAACTTTGTTTTCCATGTTAGCCATTAAAGCTTGATTTTCCGCTAGTACTTCCTTTTCATACATGCTCCAATCATAAGTACCATCCTGCAAAATAATTAAACCATATTCTTTAGCATTGTTAGTACCTGTAGTGTTGCTTGTTGATGGTGGGGATGAATTGGTTAGTTGAGCTTGTGTGAAACTTCTTTGATTAGGCCGTCTTGAGTCATTTGATTGTTGTTGATTGTTGTTGCACTCCCTTGAGAAGTGTCCATATAAATTACACTTAAAGAATCTTACTTTGGACTTGTCAACACCAATTTTAGTTGATCTTCCTCCTACAGACAGTCCTTTGTTCCTCTTTATGTACATCTTGGCTCTGTAGGCGATCATTGCCATTTACCATTGTAGATCCATCTCTTCTACTTCATCAGGATGAAGTTCTTCTAGATCTTGTTGACAGAAGAGAGCAGGAGTCAAAGTGCTTCCCAGATAAGCCTGAAAGCTTGAACTAAAGGCTGCAAAAGCAGCTTTCTGTTCTTCTGATTCCAGAACCACAGTAATTGGTTCTGTTTGATTGCTGTTCTTTTTATTCTTGGAGTAATCAGCTTTTCCTTTGGACTTTCTGTGCTGATTGTTTTGAGTACTTGATTTGGAAGACTTGCAGCATAAAAACTTGTTTCTTCTTTATGTTCACTCTCATCACAAGAGTTATCTTCATCTTCATTGGAGATGAATGCACTTCCAGCACTCTTTAACTCTTTGAATTGATAAGGTGCTATAGCTGCTTTCACACTCTTGTTTCTGGTCTTTTCATCTAGCTCCAAAGCTTCGACCTTCGCCACCAGTGTGTCTAGTCCTATTGCCTTCAAATCAATAGTGTTCTTGAACATAGACACAGTCTGTCTCCAACTTTCTGGTAAGGCATGAAGCATCTTTTTGTTCAGCTCTTCATTGCTGTACTTAAGTTCAAGGATAATCATCTCTGTAACAAGTTGCATAAATCTATGCAATTGTTGAGGAACTGACTCACCCGCAATATGATGAAAGGTTTCATATTGTGAGTGTAAGGCCCCGTTCCCGGGACACTTACAGTTGGTCAATCATTGCACATAAAACATAAAACATATATTTATGTGTACTAAACAGCACAGCAGAATAATTTAAAATCATTTCATTCATTGCTTTTGCAAAATAATACAACATTCATAATCGTTACAAAATCTTGTTTGTTCGCATTACAATGCAAAAACATCATAATTTAAACAATAGATGCCATCCCAAAAACGCCAAGTAGCTGCCCCGTGCCATCCTCAGCAACATTACCTGCCAACTGGAAACACATAAAAGTCAGCGTTGCTGAGTGAGTTCTAGTTTTATAAATAAAATACTTTTCTTTCGTTTAAAACCGTACTTTACTTTCGTAAGCGATCATGCATCATACGTACACATAGATAATAATTTATTATTATCTTTCATCGTCATTCGTTATCTTTCATTCCGTACATTTCATTCATTAACCTTCCTTCGTTCATTTCTTCTGGATCAAGGTCATCGGCTATACCCCAAACGTGGGCACAAAGCGGGTACTGGGCCGAAGTTTATCAGACTTCCATTCATTGCGCACAAAGCCTGGCACCAGCACCGGGGTAGGCGACAAAGATCCGTGTCAATCTCATGGATTGAATCCCTTACGAGTCTTTTGTGACAACACGGTCACTCACCTCAACTTTGGCATACAAGTCTTTTGTGACAGCACAGTCACTCACCTCAACCTTTAGCATACAAGTCTTTTGTGACAACACAGTCACTCACCTCAACCTTTGGCATACAAGTCTGTTGTGATAACACGGTCACTCACCTCAACCTTTGCTTGCAAGACTTTTCCATTCATTCATTCATTACATCGTTAATGCATGCATTCTCTCAATCCTTACGTTCCCTTTTCATTATCTTCCGCTTTACGTTACATAATACTTTCCATTTACTTTTCATAATCATACCATGGAAAGCCACGGAAAATAAACATACATAATAAGGAACATAACATAAACATAACCATACCATGCATAGCATCATCACATAAGACATCATAAGGTCAACATACATTACCCCCGGAAACATCCCAAGTCAAAGCCTACACTTAAGCTCTACATCCCCAAAACCTCCAAAAATTCTGTCCCCTTAAAGAAATGCGGATGAGCAAACAAATGTGGATGAACACCTCAGGAAATATTCTGTGTCCCAAAGAAATGCGCATGAACACTGTAGCGAATGCGCATGCATAAGGCACATGTAAGTTTCCAGAAAATACTGTCCAATGAAGTGCGCATGAACCAAATGCGGATAACTGAAGCAAATATTCATGGACAAAACAAATGCGGATGAACATACTACAAATGCGGATGAACACTTAGCAAATGCGGGTGAACAAAATAGTCGATGTGTTCATCAAATGCGGATGAAGACTTAACTAATGCGGATGAACAACACTTATGCAAATATTCAAACTTAATGCGGATGATCAACTAACTGGAAACCGCGTCTTACACTATAATCAGTTCCCAATCCTCATTCTTATACATTCATCGCACCGATCTAGCATGCTAATCTCTCAGAACAAGCATACAACCACATAAACCGAGCAAAACATGCAGGCCCAAACACACCCACTAAAGAACAGGGCCAAACTTACGGTACAACATACTGGACATATTAAAAAGTTAGTTACATGCAATTCCAGCCCCAAAGCAGGTTTAAAACATAGAAACCGGGGATCTAGAAACTCACCTTATGCAATCCTCGAGTATGACTTCCTTCAAACCCGAATGCAATGAGTTCACACACCTAAAACCCAACAAAACACAACCCAAACACAAACAAACACACATAAGCATGCAACCGAGGCATAGGCGGCCAAGAACAACTTAAAACGATGAATTCTTACCTTGAATTCGATCTCCTTGTTCTTCTTTCTTCAAAAACCCGAGAGCTCTGCTCTGCTTCTTTCTCTCTCTACAATCAGCAGAAAAGGTGAAAAGTAACATGGCATGGGCGGCCATGTTGCTTTTGTACAAAAATATATTATATTTTGTACCTTGCACACTTTTAACCCCTCTATTTGGGTTTAATTGCATTTCCTTCTTTTATACACATTTAATCCTTCTTTCTCGTCTTTTAAAATTTTCCGAGTGTTACAGTGAGCGAAGAGTATCCTTCTTTATGCTCCTAATCTCGTCACTTCCTTCACACAGGGTGTGTAGTATTTTCCATAACGAGTGAGCTGTTTTGTATGATTCATACCTGATCAAGAGATCTTCAGGCAAAGCCATAGTAAGCATACTAACGCAGGTGGAATATAAGGTCCTTTAGTAATCGAAACCCATAAATCAGAATCTGTATAATTAACATGATTCCTGAACCTGATTTTCCAAGTTTTGAAATCAGATTTGTTTTCCAGTTTAGAAGGTTGATAAGCACCAACAACTGAATTACTCATGTTAATTAATTTTGAAAAAGCAACAACTCTGTTTTAGCAAAAATCGATTAAACAAATCAAACCGATAGATCAATTGATCTAGATCAATAAGCACCAAGCTCTGATACCACCTGAGTGAATCCAAGGATCGATATAGGAATTATAAGATTTGATTTTAACAAGTATTGATCGCGGAATTACCAATACTTACTGTTTAATTGATTAATGAACTTGAAATCGATCAAACAGTATAATGAACAATCAAAATATAATAATAAACAAACCACGATTGCTCAATAATTACAATCAATCGATTGTAATGCTTCTTATGCTATTGATTCTATTGTTATGATTGTTATATGATCTGATGTTGCTTGATCGTATGTTAATCATCCTCTTTTACATGTTCTTGATCTCTTGTTATATAGAGATCTTATTTTGTTCCTAAAACATTGCTAATCTTTCACTATCCTGGTGCTATAATTAAGCTAACTTCCTATAGCTATCCGAATCCTTACCACATTTATCGGTATAGGAGTTCGTGATTTACAATGAAATAAATACAAATAATATTGTTGATGTGACGTGGTATCTTCGCTTGAATTATATGTCTTCCACCGCCATTAATGTTGTAGTTCTACCACGTTGACTTGTTGACTTTCTGTTGACTACTTGATGATGCGAAATCATACAAGTGTTAAACAGTCTTCCGTAGGAAGTTCTTCTTCCGCAGCAATTTGTCTTCCGCAGTAATACTTTAGTCTTCAGCATTTGTTCTTCAGTGGTTGTGCTTCTTTAGGAGTTCCTGTACTTGTTCTTTAGCAGCAAGCACTCTTTCAGTAGCTCCACTTGATCTTGGATTTGTTCAGCATTTGTTGTTCTTCCGTAGGAGATCTACGGAAGCACAGACTTTAGTTATGCTCCGGAGAACATCTACGGAAGAACACTTATTCATCCGCAGATTGTTCTAACACTTGGTCAATTTTTCTAATTGACCAAGACTGATGTTTACTACAATCATTCACATATCAACACGTATATTATGAGATACATTATAAATTAATGCAGTATAGTATATCATGCAATCCATAAACTCAAAATGTAATCAATGCATTATATTATATCATAAAAAATTATAATTACAAAGAGTGATTACAAGAGTTTGATCTATCATCTAAACCTATACATGAGATCTATACCTAACATACATAAACATTCAAAGATACCAACATAAGTTCATGACCAAACCTAAAGACGTACATGGCCTAAGAACAAGCACAAGCATAAGTCAACTGAATTATTTTCAACCAAAAGCTTATCATGGCCAAGTCAGTCTTAGCTAGCTTACTGACAACGAGGGTGGGAGTGTCAACATGTTAGTACTAACAATACATCTCCACGACTTTCAAACTAGAGTTAAATGGTCACGAAATAGAACACAGGGACCTAAGAACAATAACACACCTCATGAAGGATATCTAGGCTTAATCTTATGACCCAAACTACACACGTCAGTCCAAAACAAGTAAAAAAACATTACATATTAGCATGTTTCCCCAAGTAAAACATATAATAAAAAGAAGTCGTGAAACTCATCTCAGATAAATAAAGCCTAAAAAGATTGAAAAGCCACATGACAACCACATTATTAACTAAATAAGTTTGCTAAAGGATCAGACTAATCCAATTGGTTGTAATCCATGTAATCAAGCCCTTAATGTTCAACCATGTACTTAATTATTATAGTACTTTGTTCATTAAATGTTCAAGTTTAATGTCCCCCGTTTAGTGTTCTTGATGTCAAGTCTTTATGTTTGTTGTTCAATTCGTGTTCTTGTGATAATCCATGTTTATTAACGTCACGTCTTAGCTTAGGGTTCAAAGACTATTTAACTTCGGGTTTCTTATCATTAAACATCTTACGTTCAATCATTGTTCACGTTTAATAACTTATTATTGTCGTTTAAATTTAATCTTGAACTTTATACTTTTGATGTAATATTTCAACTTGAAGAGCTATGCGCGCACTAAATTTGCATAGGTTGCTCGAAGGTCGAAACAATGAAAATTTCTTGTCATTTAACGACTTTTGAGTTAAGAAAATTATGATGCTATTTCACAACTTTTCCTTTTAGGTATATAACATAATAACTTACCTTGAAGTTTTTTAGCGTCTCATCCAGTGAGAAAAGGTAAAACTTATAGATCTAGTCATTTATGTCCGTCCCATTAAACTTAGAGAAGTTAAATTTAAACCTATGTAACCTATCCATTCCCGATTTGTTGTTCATCTTCTGGTGACTATAGGTTATATGGTGTTGTTGTTTGAAATGCTTGCACCATGGTTAGTTTCTCCAAAATCTAACGAATGTCTGTAAACTATTGTTAAATGGTGGTAAACAATTGCATATGCCTTTTCAAGAACAAATCAAGATATGAAAGAGTCATTGCATGATCCTTGATGGTTTTCAATAGCTTTGATTGGTTCTAGTAATCATGGTAATGCCGTACAAGGTTGAAATTTTGTGGAAAATTTTCCTGGTAGTGAGCGGCTAAGGGTCGACAAGCTTTGATGCCAATGACAAGAACAGTATTTTGACATGAAAAGAAGGAGCTGAAACTCATAATGGTCTTTTATTTCTCTCGTTTCATTTAAGTACAAACAAACCATAACCAACACAATTATTTACTGACCTTATACTACTGGATACTACATGTTCGGCCCTTATACATTTTACAACATATCATTTCATGTGATATTTGCAACGTATCAATTGATTAAAGAACACAATATCATATGGAATAAGATTAAATTTTTAAGAGAGTTTGAGTGGGAGAATTTCATAAATTGGTTTTATGTGGGTTGTGTTAAACGTGATCATATCCATCTACACTAGTAGTTTATGGCTTTATACCCTAATAATATTAAGGGGGTCTGGTTATCGGAACAGCCCAATTATAAATCAACACTTTCGTTTTTCTATACCATGGTCATATAGCCTAATACGCGTCCTATGGGAGGAGGGGGGTTCATATAGTTATATGTGTTGTATAGGCCTATATGGGTCGTATAGGGCTAATACGCCCCTCTAACATCCTTTCTGAATTTTCTTCATTTTCAATGTATTCAACCGTATACGTAACGTATAGAATTATACGAGACGTATAAAAAGGGATCGATTTAGACACAGTATAAATGAATGTCTTCTGTAAACCCCAATGTGTTCACAAAGAGAAATGTTAGTTGACTTATACTATTATTTAGAAAAATCATCTACTAGTAGTAGACTATAAAATTAACATCCAAGATCTCTTATCATTACAAAAACTTTCAACTTGAACAAAGTTGTAGAATTTTTAAAGTAGTTAAGAACTCTTACATACATAGTGTTAGGAGTTATATGACTCCACCCGACCTCCGAATTTAATCCAGGGGTTTGCATAAACCCTAAAATCTCTTTTCTACACATTTCTACGAGAACAAGGAAGCCCCATCTTCGATTCAATGAGTATTCACAGTTTTTAATTGCAGAATTTCTAAAATCTACACTTGGATTGTTGTTTTTCAAAATTTCTGCAACTAATTTTGAAATGCCTTCATTATTGTTGAATTGATAGGAGCTCGTGCACTCGTTTCGCAATTGTGGAGAAAGAAGCAAATGAATTCGGATATGATGAGGTCCGTGCAGATTAATAATATCTTGAGGTGCTACAAAGATTCTCGCGAGCTACATTCGAGCTATGGTTTCAATCGATCGCCGTTTAAGACGAGCCAGGTATCCATTGATTTTTAGTGTCTGATTGTATGATTGGATCTGCTGTTCAATTCTTATTGAAGGTGATTCTTCAAGCCTGTTTATATATTTATGATTTCAAATATGTAAATATGAAAATTGTAGGAAAAAAGTGTTAATGTTAGGTGTTGCTTTGACAATCAAATTGCAGAAGCTTGTTTACTTTTTATGAGCCATTCTATCAAACATCTAGGAAGTTCATATATCGAATGTATTGATTTGAGGTGTAACAAGCTAGTAGAAATGAGTGGCATCGGTGTTAACCACTGAATTTGGATGGCATTTGCAGAATTTTTTTGAAACAAATGGAATTTGTCATATGAAGGAATTGGAATTGGAATTGGAATTTGTAAAAGAAAAGGCATTTGATTGACAAGATGTATTGGTTCTTTAATTTGTTAAGGCGGTTGGAATGACCGCGTTAGTGTCGACCGTGGGCCGATGGTGAAGGGAGTTGGAGATTCCAATTCATTTGCATCTGATTGCTTTTTCCTACACAATTTGGAAGGAATGTTATATTTAACGAATTCATTTTAGTTCCAAGTTGCATTCATCTCCAATCAAACATGTTATCATTTGAATTCATATCCTAATTCCAACTAGTTTTGCTAGCCAAACATAATTTGAATGGATTTCGCATTCAAATTCAATTGAATTCTAGAGAGCCAAAGGCCCCTTAGCTGCAAAATGTGGCATCGAAATCTTGATCGCTTTTTGAATTGGTTTATGAGGATGAAATGAGATGAGTTTTAAAAGAAACAAGTAACTAACAATTTCTATTGTATGGAAATTTGAAGATTTGATATATGACTGCAATGTTTATGCTATACTTCATGTTACCTTTATGTTGATGTGTAGATAGTTTTGGGTTCAAACCTATGTTGGAAAGTTTAGACTTCAGAATAGTGTTGGCTCAACACTGATTTATGATTCTTCTTGTTGTAGGAGGTAACAAACCAAGTGTACGTTTTCCCTTATTTTTTTTACGGTTCTTCTATTCAACAGTGTCGGTTGTTTTCATCTTCAACTTCTCAAACTAATGAAAATGAAACTGTCCAATCCAAGAACGAGCCTGGTAATACTATGGAGACTAACAATGCTTCTCAAACAGAACTTCCTGATAATAAAGTGGATTCAGGTGCCACTGACGTACGCCATTCTGTCAAAAGAAGGAGAAGAGGTACAAAAAGAACTAAATTTTCCGATTCAGATTCGGATTCAGATTCTATAGGGGACCTATCCAGAGATGGTTTAATTAAGCTTCTGGAGAAGAAGGAAGAACTTCTAAAGAAAAAGCACACAGAAATGGTGATTATGCAAGATAAAGCTATGAGGAATTTTGCTGAAAACGATAATGTTATTGAGAGGACAAAACGAGAAGCAGAAAACTCAAAGAAGTTTGCCATACAGGTCTGTCTTGATCTTATGTTCTTTTGAAACATCTTGGCTTGTCTGTCTTGTTTACTTTTGTTACACGTTGCAGTCATTTGCAAAGAGCCTGCTAGATGTTGCAGATAATCTTGGCAGGGCCTCATCGGCGGTGAAAGATAGATTTACAAAAATCGACACAACTGAGGACCCTGCGGGAGCTCTACCACTTTTAAAAACATTGTTGGAAGGTGTTGAGATGACAGAAAAACAGCTAGTAGAGGTAAATCATTCCTTCTATTGGTGTGAATTCCTGACACAGGGCAAAGCTAACACAAAAGGGGTTTGGTCAGTTTTGGGTCGAGCCCATGGACACGTTTGGTTAAATGTGTTATGGGTTCGTGTGTTGATCCATTTATTTTTATAAATTTTTAAAGAGTAAATTTTCTTTGCAATTTGAGGTTATCAGGTATTCAAGAAGTTTGGAGTGGAAAGATATGATCCTATGAATGAACAGTTTGACCCAAATAGGCATAATGCAGTATTTCAAGTACCTGATAAATCCAAGCCTCCAAATACTGTTGCTGTTGTGATGAAGGTATGCTGGCTCGCATTTACCCATGCTGATACATAATTGTATAAATGTTTGAATATAGTCAAACATCTTTGAAAGGAATCTTTAGACCAAATATTAGATGCGGTTATGCTTATTTTCTTCTAAGCCTCGCTTTTGACATGTCAACTGCTAGATTTTTAAATAATGTTGTGATTTTGCAGCCAGGATACACGCTGCATGAACGAATCATACGACCAGCTGAAGTCGGTGTTATTTCAAACGAGCCTGCAGACAGTGAGGGAGCCTGCAGACAGCGAGACACGCTAGAGACCAATAATATGAAAAAACATTAACCGTTTGTATATTTCCATAAATGAGCACCTTTCGTCATACAAACAATGTATGTCATTTTTATATCGGATATACTACTGATCTTAATGAAATTCATGTTTTGGAGCTTTAGATTGGAATCATTAAAATTTTCTTTTTGACAATCAACTATGATATCTAAAGGTCATTCACATAGTATACATAAAGCTACCTCAGATTAGCTCGTTTAAAGCTTGAAAAGTCACGCTTAAATAAGTTCTAGCCCGAACTCGAGTTTAAGTTGATGCTCATTCAATAAACGAATTTTAAGTTTTATGTAGCGTGTTTGACTAAAATCGAGAACCCAAACCAGCGGATTATTTATTTTTGTATAATATATTAAACTCTTATTCAATATAATAAATATAATACAGTTTATAATATATATATATATATATATATATATATATATATATATATATATATATATATATATATATATATATATATATATATAAAGGATGGATTCGGTGCAAACCTTGTGTTATCTAAAAACCATGAGAATAGATATGAGATGTTATTTAGATCTAGGGCTATTAATAATGACACCTAATCAAACTACAATTAGTGTAGTTATTAAATACAAATAAGGACATTTTAGGTATTTTGTTGATTTGTTAAAAGAAACTTCCACCTAAAATCTCTGAAAAATCTCACTATAAGTTAAATGTTACTTTTTATTAACATAAAATAAAAACACTTTAATTTCGGAATTTAAAAAGCCTACGTTTGTTAGCATAAATAAAAACATTTAAATTTTAAAATTTAAAAAGTCAAACTGATAGTTTAAATGTTTAAAAAATATCATATTTTTTATTATATTCAAAATGAAAATAATTAGTACTTTATATGTGTTCATACGTAAAAATATACTGTGCTATTATGTGTCATAATACTATTTATATAATAACTTTGTACAATTTTCGTTGTGCTATTTACATAGTTTATAGTCACTTTGTGTAATTTATAAAACGCATTGTGCTATTATAAGTTGATATGATAAAGCCTTGTTGTATTTATTTATTGCTCATTAATGTTTATTTTTCTGTATTACTTTACCATATCTTTGTGCTAATAAGTGTATGCTCTTTGTTATCTAGGTTTTTTAACAATCTGAAACTATTTTTTTTTATTTCAATTGCCTTGTAAAATATGATAATACTAAGCTAATAAAAATTATTGTGTTATTATCATGTAAGATTATGAAATCTTCATAGTGTCAAATAACACTTAATTTAATCAGATGCTAAGATTGAAAATAACACTTTATAGTGTCAAAATAGTACTTAATAAATAAAAGTAACTCTTCATGAAAAATTAAAATAAGTTCATATGCATCAATCGAATTTGCCCATACGATATTGTATATATTGTTTGAAAGACTTATATGCCTTAAGCCTTAAGTGTTTTTTTTAACCTATCAAATTAAGAAAGAAATCACGTGTATCACACATTAAACAACAAACTTTAAAAAATCACATTCGTTTTCCAAAAAAAAGAACAATATAATCTGAAAAAACAAACGGTAGCATGTCCTTGAATAATATGAGCACTTCGATTGTTATCTGCAAAAAAATGAAACAATCACAATATAAATAGAACATAACACAATTGATATATAAATAACACTTCCCAACAACTTGTAAATAGCTTAAAATATGGGCTTACAATGTTAGATGGTACCATGTCCTTAAACAATAAGATAATTGTTATCTGAAAATAAAATTAAATACATTTCCAGTATAATTATAAAAAAAATAGTTCAAAAACCATACACAATAAATATTAAAATTATGTACTAGATATACAAATATCACACCCTAAATAATTACAAATAGCACATCTGATTATTCATTATATGTATATACTTAAATGTAAAATAAACTCACATGTATTTAATAATAACACGACATAGTGAAAAAGCAGCATTATATGGGATTTTTAAAAAAATACAATATTTGTGTTAATGGTTTAAAAAAAATAAAGTAAAATAACATCAATTGGGAGTTAAAAGTTCTAAATAAATTAATATATCTCAATAAATTTGTAAATATCACTTTTTTCAAATACAACTTTTTAGTCAACAGTTACATTATAAGAAAGTAACATAACTCATTTATTAACACAAAGTTACAAACACAAGCCAAGAATATATATAAAAAAATAAACATTCAATTGTCCTTATTATTATTCCATCATTATGAACTAAACACAACTAAACGCATGCAATGTTTTTGTCGCTTAATATAAAGAAAAATATGTTCATATAAAATTTATATGACAAACCAAATAAAAGTAGCACAACGAGAAATATCACTGTAAATTAAAGTAGCACATGCGATGTCTATAGAAACATATATGAAAATAAAAGGTCCTAAAAATATTTGGATGTCAAATAAATTATAAATAGCACATCCTGATGGATATAAAAATAAACGTACCAGCTAAAACTAATAATAGCACAATATTCAACAAACCAACAAAATTTAAAAAATATATAAACAAAATACAATAGATGTGTTAATTTATGTTAGAAATATATATAGCACATCAGCACCACATACAAAGCCAAAAACGGTGTTACTTTGAATTCTTTAACTTACATGTACAAAAATATTACTTTACCATAAAAATAGCACACCAGATACAAAACGATTAATTCATATCACTTATAAATTGAAAACCTTGATTGACTCAAAACCGTGTTGTTAATCCAAGTGTTATAACAACAGAGATAAAAAAACAAACCTTGCATACTATTATTATAAGGTTGATATTGATCGATTGTATAGTATTGAAAACCTTGAACAACTTAGTGATTGATAATTCCTTGATATTTAATCAATGTTTAAATGACAAAAGAAGAAGATGATGATTGCAATTGTAGGATTTTGAATTGGCGGAATAATCTCCAGATTTTATTTGTTAAAGAGAGAGAGAGAGAGAGAGAGAGATATTAGAAAAAAATTCAATTAACACCGTTTTTGGCTTTGTATGTGGTGATGATATATATATATATACATATGTATATATATATATGTATATATATACATATGTATATATATATGTATATATATATATATATATATATATATATATATATATATATATATATATATATATATATATACATATGTGTAGGAACCTCTGAGGTTAAGAGGCTGATGCAACCAAAGGATCAATCAAAAGATGCCAAAACAACAAGGTCTTCCAACATGCACTAAGGACAAAGAAGAACTAGCTTCGGAAGTTTTACACACTCAAGAAAAATGCTAAGTGTAAAATCTTCCGAAGTCAATGTTCAGAATAAACTACTGAGGAAACTTTACACTAAGTGTCAAGTCTTCCGAAGCCAAAGACTCAACTCTTCCGAAGGTTAAAGATGAAGTCTTCCAAAGCTCTCAAGACAAAGTCTTCCGAAGCTGAATAAAGATAAGACTGATTACTTTAGAAGAAAGAGAAAAGACACCTTTTTTCTGTCAACTTTATCATAAAGCAACCTCTTGTCCGCTGCATGCTCTGGTGGTTCACCAACTATCATAAGTTGGTGAAACCTCCATGCTTTATGATAAAGTAGATAAGGTCTTTGTCTGCAAGTTTCTGTATTTGTTTCCTGTTTGGCTTTTTGTAATAGGAAAGTCAGTGAGCTATGGTCTGTCATAGTCACTAGTCAAAAGGCAATCTGCCTTTTGACTTTAGGCTGATCTTGTTGTCTAGATTAGTCACATCCAACTGTCTTTTTACATATTGACGGTTGTAGGTTTAGTATAAAGAGTCAAAGGTTCTTGTATTTCAAATATCAGTACAAACACTTGTAATAGAACTGAAGAAGCAATATACTACTAGCTTGAAAATTATCTCGTGTGTTCTTGCTCTTACTTTACTTGTGTTGTGTATTGTATCATTTGGTTAAAGTTCTAAGTTCCCCACTTGAATTGTTAAGTGATTCTAAAGATCCTACTAAGTGTGTTAACTAAGTGCAAAGTCCCTTTTTAACGGTCCTGCATTTGGTATCAGAGCATTCCAGGCTCTTGTTTGCAAGATCTTACCATCTTCAAAACCTCTTAGTAACACACATCACTTAACTCTTCAAATGGCAGCTATCTCCAAAGCTGATATGGAAACTGGAACAATGACAAAGTCCCCACTAATCACTCCTGAGGATTTGGACACTTGGTGTCAAAGAATGGAAGGCTTATCAAGTCTCAAGATTCCAGGATGTGGGAGTCTGTTGTAGATGGACCTCATGTACCATGCACCTCTTCAGCTGCTGCTGGTGGTGGCATGATACCAAAGGAGAGGGCTGACTTTTCTGATGAAGACTGAAAAGAATTGACATTGATCAGAAAGCCATGACAGCCCTCCAAACTGCTCTTCCAAACTCCGTCTACAGAGGTTTCAAGAAGTGCAAGACCGCTAAACAGTTGTGGGATGCACTGAAACTGATGTATGAGGGTTCAAATGAAGCTAAGGAGAACAAGAAGGATATCCTGAAGCAGCAGTTTGAAAATTTCACCTTCAAGACAGGTGAAACCATGACTCAATAATACTTCAGGTATGTTGAGATTGTGGATACTCTGGTTGATGTTGGGGTAACTATTGAAAACAGGGATATTGTTAGGAAGTTCATGTCCTCTCTTCCAAGACAATGGATACACTACTATATGGTCATTAAGAGGATTGAAAACCTCAAGACCCTTACTCTCACTGAGTTGTATGGGATACTCATTGGATACCAGATGGAGATGAATATGCAAAATTCATCTGGTAGCTCCAACACTCACCAGAGTTCAGCACTTCATGTGGTTGAAAGGGATAGCAGAGAACCATAACATCATCTCATCTGCTACCCTGAGACTTCACAAAAGGGCCCTTTCATCACCTTCCCGGAGACACCAAGAGAGAGCTACATCCAAGGAAGTCCCTTCCAAAAGACAAGCTCCTCTCAAGCTTTTGTTTCCACTGATGAAAGTTCAGGCAACTTTCTCTTTACTCTTGAAGACCTGGACTGTATCCATCCAGATGATCTGGAATATATGGAGATAGTATAGCAGATGGCTCTTCTCACTCACAGAGCCCAAAAATTCTACAAGAGGACTGGGAGAAGGTTTCCTAGCAATGCTGACAGTGGCAAGTTTAGACTGGACAAGAGCAAAGTCAAGTGTTACAACTGTAACCAGATGGGACACTTTGCTAGAGAATGCAAGGCACCTAAGTCAAATGGTGGCCAAGCTTCATCCAGGCCAAACTACACTGAAGGAGGGAACCAGAATGAGAAGCCAAGATAGCAAGCCACAGTTGCTGTTGAAGAAGGAGGCTTTGACTAGAGCTTTCAAGCTGAAGATGCATCTCCAAACCAAGCACTCATGGCTGACCATGATGAAGCCAAGGTACTTGAACATCTTTGCTCTCCTTAATGTATTGCTAAAGTAAATAGATACAGGTCCTACAACTTGGAAATGAGATCTGACATTGAGTCCTTAAATATTCTAAAAGCTGATTTTAAAAGAGCAGAAAATGACTATAAACTTAAGATAGAAGATCTAGAAAAAACAGTTTCAATTCTTAAACATGAGCAAACAAATTACAGGACTCAAATTAAGGATCTCATTACCAAGTTGACTGAATGCCAGGCTGAGCTTGTGATCAGCAAAACCAGGGCAGAAAAATGTGTTCTTGAAGAAGAAACCTTCAAGAACATGATATCCTTATCTCTGCATGAAAAAGTGTGTTATCAGAACAAGCAGGGACTGGGATCTAGTGAGATAGCTCCTCCACACTCTCTACTATCTGTTAGATCTCCAAGGTGTGGAACTGGTTAAGATGAGCTTCCATCCATTGACCCTAGTGATGAAGAGGATGAAGAGGAGAAGGTGAGGGATGACTCTGAGGTGAGTGAAGAGAGTAAATCCAAAAAGGGTCACCATGCTCCTAAGGAGGAAAAAGAAGCTGGTTTGAGCAAAACCAAAAGGAAGAACTTGATCAGAAGAGCAAAGAGAAGATCAAGAAAAGCTCAAGAGGTCAAGACCACCTTTGATCCCAAATAGAAACAAGTATTTGTCTCTGCAGGGTTCAAGGTGATAAAAGCTGAAGATCCTGCCAAGAATTCTAGTACCAAGGGTTCTACTTCAGCTTCAACTCACTCCAGCAACAACAAGGAGATTGATCAGCTGTGCGTCTCTGCTACACAGCCTAAACCATCCAGTTCTAAAAGCAAGCTTCACCCTAAGAAGCCTACTGCTTCATCTGAAAAGGTGAAAGAGGAAAAGGAAAGTGTTCAAGCTCAGTCTTCTTTGGAAAAGAAGGCTCTCAGAAGAAAAGATATAGACTGTGTTATGTGTGGTAGTACCTCACATCTGGCTAAGGTTTGTCAATACAATCCAAAGGGTACTATCCACATGATCAAGAAGAAAACTTCTGAGAGGAAGAAGAAACAAACAGCTTCGGAAGGAAAATCTGTTTCCTTCGGAAGCTCCAAAATGAAGAAAAAGGCAAATGAACCATTGCCTTCGGAAGGAAAATTGGTCTCGAAAGAAAGGAATGCTTCCGAAGTACTGAGGCCTGCTATAGTGAAAGAAAGATCTTCCGAAGGATCAGTCTCCAAAGCTTTCGAAGCCACAAAAGCTTCTGAAGCATTGAAGGTCAAGCCCAATCTTTCAAAGGTGGTGTGGAAGATGAAGGAAGACCATGTGGCTAAAAGTTCATCATCAGAAACAGCAAATGATCCCCAAAACCTGAACATAGGATCTATTACTATTTTATTACCTTTAACTCATTCTAATAAGCCCAAGACCAATGAGGCTTGGGTTTCCAAATGTAACTAAATCATCTCTTTTGTGCAGGGACAGCTAAAGACCAACAAAAATATCTGGATTGTTGATAGTGGCTGCTCCAGGCACATGACTGGCAATGAGTCCTTGCTTCAAAACTATGAAAGGATTATGGAGGACAAGTTGCTTTTAGGGGAGATGCAGGAGGGTACATTACTGGCAGGGGCAAAGGTTACAAATGGTAAGCTCAGCATTAAGAAGGTAAACTTTATCAAAGAGCTTGGATACAATCTTCTGAGTGTGTCCCAATTTTGTGACCAAAAACATCATATGCTCTTTACTGAGCATGAGTGCATTGTTCTCAAGCCTGGGGTTGACATTCCTCCTGAGCATATTTTGCTTAGAGCCCCCAGGAGAGGAAACATGTACAAGATGGACTTGCAAGAAGCATCTCCATCTGGAGAGGTTTCTTGCTTTCTATCTAAAGCAAATAGTGATGAGTCTCTTCTTTGGCATAAGAGAATGTGCCATGTAAACTTTAAAAATATGAATAAACTGATTAACAATGATTTGGTAACTGGAATACCAAAGAAAGAGTTTATAAGTGATGATCACTGTGTTGCATGCCTGAAAGGGAAGCAACACAAAGTGTCTCACAAGCCAAAAGAAATGAACTCTATCACTACTCCCCTACACTTGTTACATATGGATCTGTTTGGCCCCACCTGTGTAATGAGTCTAAGAAGGACCTCATACTGTTTAGTGATCATAGATAATTTCACAAGATTCACTTGGGTGTTTTTTCTTAGAACTAAGGATGAAACCTCTGAAATCTTGAAGAATTTCATTTTGAAAATTGAGAATCAATCTTATCACAAGGTCAAAATCATAAGATGTGATCAGGGAACAGAATTTAAAAACCAAATCCTTGATACATTTTGTGATGAGAAGGGTATTTCAAGACAATATAGTGCTCCCAGGACTCCTCAGCAAAATGGTGTTGCTAAAAGGAGAAACAGGACACTTATTGAAGCTGCAAGAACTATGTTGTCTGACTCTAAGCTGCCTATCACCTTCTGGGCAGAGGCTGTCAACACAGCCTGCTATGTGCAGAACAGAGTTTTAGTAGTTAAGACACATGGTAAGACTCCTTATGAACTGTGGCACAAAAGGAGACCATTTATTGGTTTTCTCAGAACATTTGGATGTCCTTGCACCATCTTGAATACCAAAGATCAAATAGCTAAGTTTGCTGAGAAATCAGATGATGGACATTTTGTTGGATACTCTTCTCAAGCCAAGGCTTATAGAGTATACAATCTCAGAACTAGAATCATTGAGGAGTCAGCCAATGTGACTTTCAATGAACACACACCCTGTGTGAAAAGTTCTGGTTCGGATTGGCTATTTGATCTTGATTTAGTTACCAACTGCTTTAACAAATCTTGTGAGAATGTTTCAGGATCTATGGATAACAGGTCAACAGAGGATCCTGACCTAAGATTTGAGCTGAGAAGACCAAACAAGAAGACTACTTCAGCTCCAATAATGACTAACCCTGTCATTGAGGCTCCAATCAGCACAAGCATGACAAATACTGCTGATTCAACTAAATTACCCTCAAAGTCCAGTTCAGAGGCTCAAAATTTAGGTGAAGGAACCTTCAATGCAAGAGAAATGGATGGTGGTGACAGTGATCAAGAATTTCTTGATGCTGATAACCACTCCATTGAAGACATCATCAATTATGTCACACACTCATTGGATCAAGTTTCTATTGATAAGTGTGCTGATGTGGTGGGGGATTCTTCTTTGCCAGATCAAAATTTCTTTAATCTTGATCTGTCCAACCAACTTGCTGTGATTCCTCAACTCAGGATCCACAAGTCACATCCCACCACAAACATCATTGGAAATGTTGACTCTGGGGTGAGAACAAGAGGACAAACTTATGATAGCCATGTTTGTCTACATTCTTGTTTCTTATCCCAAATTGAGCCTAAGATAGTTGATGAGGCTCTAAAAGATAGAAGCTGGATTGAAGCAATGCAAGAAGAGTTGCTTCAAATCAAAAGACAAAAGGTGTGGAACTTGTGCCCTCTTCCTCAAGGGAAGACTGTCATAGGTACCAAGTGGGTATTTAGGAACAAGAAGGATGATAGAGGGATCATCATAAAAAATAAGGCTAGATTGGTTGTCCAAGGATACACACAAGAAGAAGGAATTAATTATACTGATGTCTTTGCTCCTGTAGCAAGACTTGAAACCGTAAGGATATTCCTGGCTTATGCTGCATCCAAGGATTTCAAGGTCTACCAGTTTGATGTGAAGTGTGCCTTTCTTTATGGGGTGATTGATGAAGAAGTTTATATTAAACAACCACCTGGCTTTGCAGACCCAGATCATCCTAATTATGTCTGCAAGCTTGATAAAGCCCTTTATGGACTACATCAAGCTCCAAGAAAGTGGTATGAGACACTATCAACATACCTCTGCAATCATGGATACAAAAGAGGTACTATTGATGGGACTCTCTTCATCAAAGATACAGGGAATGATACATTGCTAGTTCAGATATATGTAGACGACATCATCTTTGGTTCAACTAATCCAAAGACAAAGACTTTGAGATGCTGATGAAAATAGATTTGAAATGAGTGCCATAGGGGAACTCAATTTCTTTCTAGGAATTTAAGTAAAGCAGGTTGAAGATGGCATCTTCATCAGTCAGTCAAAGTATGTAAAGGACATACTTACAAGGTTCAAGATGACTGATTGTAAAGTTGCTAAGACACCCATAGCCAGAAACCATTCCCTTGGTCTTGACCTTGAGGGGAAGTGTGTTGATGAACATCTCTACAGGGCTATGATTGGGTCACTTATGTATCTTACTGCTAGCAGGCCTGATATCATGTTTGCCACATGCATATGTGCAAGATATCAAGCAAACCCCAGGATGTCACACCTAATCACTGTCAAAAGGATTCTTAGATATCTCAAAGGTGCACCAAATCTAGGCCTTTGGTATCCAAAGAATTCAGACTTTAATCTGTATGCTTATACGATAGTGACTATGGTGGCTGCAACATGACTGCAAAGTCTACATCTGGGGGGTGTCAGTTTCTTGGTGGAAGGATAGTCTCTTGGCAAGACTATGGATTCAACTTCAAGGAGACTCCTATCCACATAGACAACAACAGTGCTATCTCTATTACAGAGAATCCCGTGCAGCACTCAAGGACCAAACACATCAACATCAGGTATCATTTGATTAGGGATAACTTTGAAAAGGGCTTGATAAAACTAATCAAAGTTAACATAAATGAACAATATGCTGATCTGTTCACAAAGGCTTTTAATGAACAGAGATTTAAATATCTTGTATCAGTTATTGGGATGATTAACTTTAAATAGATTTTCTGAAATCACTTAATCAAATTTTTCTCCTAAAAAAATTGTGTGTCCTAAGTTGTCTATTAGCTCACCTCATAAGCCCTGTTCTCTTTGGAAGAAATTAAAAATTTAAACTGATATTCCTTAGAATGCTAATAAAATTTTACTTTCGGAAGAAGTGAAATTGTCTTCGGAAGAAATTTATGTCTTAAAAATTCCTTCAACTTGTTTATCTCAGATTTACCTTCGGAAGAAATTCTTGAAGTATCTTCCGAAGCTTAAGTCTCTTATAAACAATTTAATGTATTTTAAGAACAAATTTCTTCCGAAAGCAATTTATTCTCGGAAGATTTACTCATTTCTTCCGAAGTCAAAATTTTCAAAATTCTTGGGGATATCTTCCAAAGCATAATTTACCTTCGGAAGCTTTGTTTCAAATCTTCCGAAGCCACAATTGTCTTCAGAAGTTATTTTCTACTTCCAAGAAAACTAACTTTTTGGGCGCTTTTTGAAAGTAGGACCCACATCCGGATTTCAAAGTTTATCTTCTCAATTAACTTTGTCTTGAATCCAATGTATATCTTTCCAAACGGTTCTCTTTCATTTCGCCTCTCTCATTGATCTTTAACCTAACTTACCCCCCAAATTTCATCTTCTTCTACCTTCCTTCACTACAAAGCTTCCAAATGGCCAACCCTGATCATCGTAACGACCCGAATTTCTCCATGCACCTGCATAGGCAACACAACCAAGTTGCTCTGTTAGACCCTGAGAAGGATCCAAGCTTCTCAGACGTTTGTAGGTTTCTTTCTTTTCTCATTACTACACCTCCCTTACAATCGATCCTCCTCTCTATGAGGATCAATTGCTTGAGTTTTGGCGGACCTGTCAATAGGTTACCATGGACGGGGAGAAGGCACTGTCTGCCACAGTGCAGGGGAGGACACTGTTCATCACTCCAGCCATCATCAACACCCATCTTCAGCTGGATGATAAAGAAGGTGAAATGTCCTTCCCAAAAGCTCTTGTCAACCATTCCTTTGAGCAGATGGGATATGAAGGTGACTTCACAGTCAAGACCTTCAGGAAGGGGAAGGTCTCATACCAGTAGAAGTACCTCCTCCATATTGTCATCCACAGCTTGTCTAACAAACATGGAGGATGAGACCAGATTCCTGAAGACCTCTCCTTTATTGTCCATGGGATGGTTCAAGGGGTCAAATTCAGGTATTCTCAGTTTGTTTTCACAAATTTACTTGCAAATTTGGACTCCCTAGAATATTACATGTTTCCCCGGTATGTTCAACACATTCTTAACTGTGAAATGGGACCACAGTTGAGGGGAACAGATAATATTCTTAAACTTGCACATATGAGGCCCGACATTTTCAAAATATTGAAAAAGCCAACTATTGGGTTCTCAGGTGACATCCTAGCAGCACCAGCTAGTGAGGAACTAACACCCTTTACATCTCAACCACCATCAAGGCCTACCATTACCCTCACTTACCAAAGAAAATCCAAACGAACCCCTGCACCTGCTATTGAGCATATACAGGCCCCCATATCACAACCCACACTGGAGGAAGTGGACACTAGAGCTCCCACTTCCCCTGAGGAGCAAACCACTCCTATCTTTGCAACTATCAGTGCTGAGGTTCCTCATGCTCAGCCTGATGAGCTCACACCCTCTCAAACAGCCTTAAGCCATCACTTTGAGTCTCAACACTCTAGTGATCAACCTTCAGGGGAAAGTTACCATCCCCAGCCTCTTGATTTAAATCAACCACTTCCTAGCCTTGACTTCTACTCGAATGAAGATTTGGGTTTCAGTGAGTACCATGAGTCTCTCCTCTCTTTCCACACTCAAGGAGTGATGAGTGCTCCTGCCTCACCCATCTCTAGCCCACATCAGACGCCCCAAACTGAGGTGGATCTTCAGATTGTCCAGGAGATCCATCAGATTGTCCAAGAGATCCATGTGGCAGAGGCTATCACTGTTGCCAGTGATAACATCACTAGGACCTCTACCATGACAACCCAGCCTCTTGACACTTCTCTTGAAGATGTCATTGGATAGGGGAAATCCAGCAGCCAACAAACCTATGCTGGTGATGAGGGAGAAGACTCAGGTCTAATCCTCTCATCCCCCTATGATTCTTCATTGAAGATGAGGAGAGTCTGCAACAAAAGGTGCACAAACTTTCAAACATGTGCACCTACTTTGTGTCAAAGATAGCTCACCTGGAATCTCAGGTGACTATCTTGCAGAAAAGGGTCAATGACCAGCAACTTGAGATCACCTATCTCAAGGGTAAGCTTGCTGAGAGACCAATGAGATCATCTCATCCAGGTCCACAAGAACCTGTGGATGTCATGGATCAATCTCCCAGCTCACCTATGCAAGAGGGTGATGCTACCAAAAAGGGGGAGAAAATCCTAACAATCACAGAACCTGGGAGTTCCTCTCAGAGTATGGACATAGAGGACTCACCATCCTCTCTTGCAGTTGTCCATACTCAGCAACCTCCTCTAGACAGTGATCTACATTTGTTAATACAACAACTGTTTGAGGAGGGAATACCAAGAGCAATGTCTGCCCCTTCTGAGAACCCAATCTAGGGTTGGGGGTATGACAGTGAAAGGAAAGCTCTTGTACTCTCTAGAGCTCAGGGTTAACTAGAAATCTTAAACATTTCAAACCTAAGTTTCTATGAGGGTATAAATCTGGTAGATCTGGCACTTGTCAACCCAAGCAATAACAGACAAGCTGCCAGACTAGCCAGTAAAATTCAAGATTGGGTGCTGGAAGAATTCAAAAGGAGATCAGCACTATATAGACAGAGGCTAGCAGTGGAAGCCTTTGGTCAACTGGATGTTGAGGTGGACCCTAAGATTAGCTTCAAAGGGAAAGCCTTGACTGAAGGCCCAGAGGCTGAAACTGTGAACCTTAAGACAACATCTCCTCCAACACCCCATACCCTCAGTGAGGCACCAGCTGGTGATGGTGCATCATAACCTCTCTCTGGCCAGAGCTTGTCTGCTGAACCAAGCAATGAAGGCCAAAGCTCTCCTCAACCTGTGGCAGACAAAGGCAAAAGAAAACTCACTACTAAGGAGATTGAAGAAGAAAAAAGAGAGAGGAAGAGGAAGCTAAGGGGAGAGAGTTTTAGTGGTTCCCCAGGATTTATGCAAGCTGCAATCAGGGCTGCTCCTATTCTAAACACTCAAGAAGATGAACTAAGGGCAACCAGACTCAATTATCTGGGGACCAGGAACTACAATGTTGATGAACTCATCTCTCTCCCCTTGGATGAGTTAAATGAACTGGTAGACACAGAGCTGTCAAAGGAGAGAAAGGAAACTGAGGATGCAGTCTTAAACCTCAAACACAAAGAAGAATTGAGGAGGAAAAGGCTTTATAAGGACATTCCTATTCTCTCCCCAGTTCAGAGAAGTCCTGAGGAAGAGACTGTGGCTGCTGAACAACCTCAAGTAGTTGATGAAGAAGAAAGATTAAAGATGATCAACTACTTGAGTGCCACAGGTCTCTATCAGGCACCAGCACTTCTTCCCTTGTCATATGACTACATCTTATTTGAATATAACAAGCAGCTAGAAGAGAGAGCCAAAAGAGAAAAACAAGCTGCTAGAAAGAGGCAAAGGGAAGAGACTGCTAAATCAAGAGCCATCATCCAGAAAAGTCAGAAAAAGTCTGCAGATAGGCAGAAGATGATGAGCTTCTTGAAGCTTTATGGGTTCTCCGAAAGGAGGCTTGATCCCATGTCTCTATCTACAATGGATGAGCACATAAGGATGATCAAGCAGAAGATTAAAAGGGGAGAGCTTGTGGATCTTCATTCATCATCAAGTCAAGCTCAACCTGAAGTTGAGATAAAGGTGGAACCTACAAGACAACACCACCTGCACCTGAAGCTACACAACAGCCAACTTCATCTTCTGACTCACAGCAGGGTTCTCCTCCATCTCCTTCTGAACCTGGGAGAGAGGAGATCCCAACTGAGAGGGAATCCACTAAAGAACCTGGTAGAGAAAACCAACCCTCTCAGTCAAAATCATCTAGGAGAAGAAAGAGGATGGCAGGAAGAAGATCTTCAAAGAAGAAAACAAGAAAGGCATTCTCCTCCCAACCTCAGGATGAGTCAAAACATCCTGAGGAAGTGCATGTAGAGGGCTCTCAACCAACTCCCATCATAGTAAATACAACTTTTTAGACAACAGTTACATTATAAGAAAATAACATAACTCATTTATTAACACAAAGTTACAAACACAAGCCAAGAATATATATAAAAAAATAAATATTCAATTGTCCTTATTATTATTCCATCATTATGAACTAAACACAACTAAACGCATACAATGTTTTTGTCACTTAATATAAAGAAAAATATGTTCATATAAAATTTATATGACAAACCAAATAAAAGTAGCACAACAAGGAATGCCACAGTAAATTAAAGTAGCACAATGCGATATCTATAGAAACATATATGAAAATAAAAGGTCCTAAAAATATTTGGATGTCAAATAAATTATAAATAGCACATCCCGATGGATATGAAAATAAACGTACCAACTAAAACTAATAATAGCACAATATTCAACAAAACCAACAAAATTAAAAAAATATATAAACAAAATACAATAGATGTGTTAATTTATGTTAGAAATATATATAGCACATCATCACCACATACAAAGCCAAAAACAGTGTTACTTTGAATTTTTTAACTTACATGTACAAAAACATTACTTTACCATAAAAATAGCACACCAGATACAAAACGATTAATTCATATCACTTATAAATTGAAAACCTTCATTGACTCAAAACCGTGTTCTTAATCCAAGTGTTATAACAACAGAGATAAAAAAACAAACCTTGCATACTATTATTATAAGACTGATATTGATCGATTGTATAGTATTGAAAACCTTGAACAACTTTAGTGATTGATAATTCCTTGATATTTAATCAATGTTCAGATGACAAAAGAAGAAGATGTTGATTGCAATTGTAGGATTTTGAATTGGCGGAATAATCTCCAGATTTTATTTGTTAAAGAGAGAGAGAGAGATATTAGAAAAAATTCAATTAATATTTGCTAAATGTAAGGGGTTGTTAAAAAAATAAAAAAATATATAATTCCTAATATATCCGTTAATCCTAATCATCAGTTAATCCATATGGCACAAATGTATTGGTTCCTATGGTTTTTACACAAACTAATGTTTGTATATGATATATATATATATATATATATATATATATATATATATATATATATATATATGTACATATATATATATATATATATATATATATGTACATATGTATATATGTATATATATATACATATGTATATATGTACATATGTATATATGTATATATGTACATATGTACATATACATATGTACATATGTACATATGTACATATATACATATGTACATATGTAATATGTACATATATACATATGTATATGTACATATATACATATGTATATGTACATATATACATATGTATATGTACATATATACATATGTATATGTACATATATACATATGTATATATACATATATACATATGTATATATACATATATACATATGTATATATACATATATACATATGTATATATATATATATATACATATGTGTAGGAACCTCTGAGGTTAAGAGGCTGATGCAACCAAAGGATCAATCAAAAGATGCCAAAACAACCAGGTTTTCCAACATGCACTAAGGAACAAAGAAGAACTAGCTTCGGAAGTTTTACACACTCAAGAAAAATGCTAAGTGTAAAATCTTCCGAAGCCAATGTTCAGAAGAAACTACTGAGGAAACTTTACACTAAGTGTCAAGTCTTCAGAAGCCAAAGACTCAACTCTTCCGAAGGTTAAAGATGAAGTCTTTCGAAGCTCTCAAGACAAAGTCTTCCAAAGCTGAATAAAGATAAGACTGATTACTTTAGAAGAAAGAGAAAATACACCTTTTTTCTGTCAACTTTATCATAAAGCAACCTCCTGTCCGCTGCATGCTCTGGTGGTTCACCAACTATCATAAGTTGATGAAATCTCTATGCTTTATGATAAAGTAGATAAGGTCTTTGTCTGCTAGTTTCTGTATTTGTTTCCTGTTTGGCTTTTTGTAATAGGAAAGTCAGTGAGCTATGACCTGTCACAGTCACTAGTCAAAAGGCAATCTACCTTTTGACTTTAGGCTGATGTTGTTGTCTAGATTAGTCACATCTAACTGTCTTTTTACATATTGACGGTTGTAGGTTTAGTATAAAGAGTCAAAGGTTCTTGTATTTCAAATATCAGTACAAACACTTGTAATAGAACTGAAGAAGCAATATACTACTAGCTTGAAAATTATCTCGTGTGTTCTTGCTCTTACTTTACTTGTGTTGTGTATTGTATCATCTGGTTAAAGTTCTAAGTTCCCCACTTGAATTGTTAAGTGATCCTAAAGATCCTCCTAAGTGTGTTAACTAAGTGCAAAGTCCCTTTTTAACGATCCTGCATTTGGTATCAGAGCATTCCAGGCTCTTGTTTGCAAGATCTCACCATCTTCAAAACCTCTTAGTAACACACATCACATATATATATATATATATGGGAAGAGTTCTATGCAGAACAAGGTTTTTTACGAGAACAGAGAGAACTAATCCAAGCCATAGAGTAAATCTAATCAATTGCTAGATCACACAATGATAGTGTAGTAAATTAATGAAAAATGTAACCTATTTTTAAAGAGACTAAGGGTAAATTACTCAATATATTACTGCAGGTTTTTAATGCAATATATGTTTATCAGGTAACCTAAATTAATTCGACCTATTTTTAATTTAAAGAGTCTAGAAGCAATTTTATATATATATTTTTTTGTGAATTGATGCATGCAATATATGGTTATTATTTTTTGTTGGATGATATAAGTAGATGTAGGATTTATTTTTACTACACATGGTTGTTTTTTTGTTTCTTTTTAATCATTGGTATCGTTACATTAAAAGCAATGTTCTCAAATGTAGATATTCTTGAGGCAAATGAAGGGATTTATTTTGTTGTGCAAGTGATTTCTTTTTTTTTTTTTTTTAGGATATACATAAGTACCTACACATGATTGAGTATATACTAATTTTACTACATAAATATAAAATGTAACTACATATGAAGGATACGAATGAACACCTACACGTGATGCAATATAATCTTAAACCCATTATATTTTTTTTCCTACTTAAACATAATATTTACTTATATATGCAAAAAATATACATAAGCACCCGCCCTACACACAATTATACATTTCCTACATAAATATAAAAATTCCAAATCATATCATATATTATATTCCACCAATTAAATTTCAAATAACAAATATTTTTTTGATAGCATGAACAATAACAAAAATCACATCCACTAAAATGTTAATTACTATACAATATCATAAAAATATTAAAACATTAACAATAACATAATAAACCAGAAACAAAACAAAAACCACCTCCACTAAGCTCATTAACACACACATTATATCAAAATTTTAAAAAATGTGAACAACATATGACGTTACACCATGTATGAAAATTATCTACACTAAATTCATAAACAACAACACATTATCACAAAAGTTCAAAAAATAACAAGATAATACACGAGACATGAACAAAAATTACCTACAATCAACTTAGTTTGATGGGTTTTGAAAAATAAAAAATCCATTCGTGGATGAATCTTGGGGCCATATTTAAAAATCACAAATCAAATAATAGAAGCTAAACGCAAAAAATAAAAAATAAACTAAAAATGAGGGCAACGCTAATTTGAAATTCTAATAAACCCACGAATTCGAAAAAGTAGCAGTTGAGAGGAAAAAGAATAAAAAATGATGATAAAGAATTTCTTAGAAAGAAAAAATTGATAGTTTCAAAGTTTCAATTAAGAGAGAAACGTGAGTGAGATAATTTAGGAGTTGATTTGAACAATCATATTATTTTCCAACACTACCCCTACTCATTATTCAATCTACTTAATTTCCTAACTAATTGCTAATATTTTATTATTGATTCTAAACCATTAATTAAAAAATCTAGTGGTTGAGATTTATTCCGTGTGTTTTTGCGGGTATTTGATGTTCTTGAAGGAACCTCATATATATATATATATATATATATATATATATATATATATATATATATATAATATATATAAAAGAGATGAATCAAATGTAAATCATGTTTATAATTGAAAACCGTAAAAACCACCCCTATCCAATCACATAATTTATAATTGATTTAACTTTTTAATTGTTTAATATATATTTGCGTAAACTTTAACTTTATTTTTTTGATGTCATTTATTTTTTAATTTAAACTCCAAAGTTGACGATGAAGACGAAACAAGTTACGTATAAGTAACTTGTATGAGTTAGATATACGTAACTCTTAGTTGTACACTTGGTAACACGTACTTTCATATACGTAACCTTACATATATGTAACTTTTAGCTATACACTTTGTAATACATACTTACATATATGTAACCACTGGTTTTCATGGTTTTCATTTATAACATGGTTTTTAAGGGATCCCTTCTATATATATATATATATATATATATATATATATATATATATATATATATATATAATTAGACGGTTAACAAATAATAGAAGAATCAAGTCTAAGCTATTCTTGAGCTTGAAAATTTACTCATAAGCCAAGCTCGACCTGACCTTTATACACTGTGTTTGAAACAAATCGAGTTCGAGCTTAGACGACATGGGTTGCTCCCAAGCTATAACCAGGAACCTTGTCAAGTTTCCTCTCCTTCATAATCTCTCTCATCCTTCCAACATCTTCCCACAACCCATTGCTAGCATAAATATTTGACATGACCACATAAACACCATCATTCCAAGGCTCCATTTGCTGCAAATGCGTAGCCACCCACTCTCCCATCTTCACATTCCCATACTTCTCACAAGCACCCATCAAACACCCCCATATCACCACATTTGCTTCCATTGGCATCTCTTCCACCATCTCTCTTGCTTCCTCAAGCAACTCGCACCGACCGAACAAATCCACCATGCACCCATAATGCTGCATCCACGGCTCGATCTTGTACTCATTCCTCATCATATTAAAATAACGCTTCCCTTGTTGAACAAGCCCACCATGCACACATGCGCTCAAGACTCCCACAAAGGTCACACCATTAGGCGTCACAGACGCTTCTCTCATGCCACGAAAGCACTCTAACGCCTCCCTAACATGCCCATGCGTCGCATACCCAACAATCAAAGACGTCCACGAAGAAACATTTCGTTCACGCATTCGTGAGAAAACCACATAAGCAAGATCCATCCTACCACATTTTCCATACATGTCTACCAACGAATTCGACATCAAAACATCTGATTTCTCCAACCTTTTAGCCTCAAAGACGCACTTATGCAGCTGAAGACCCAAACCCAAATCCCCTAAACTCCCACACGCCGAAATCACACTAACCATAGTCACATCATCCGGTTCTAGACCACTTCTCTTCAACTCCAAGAACATCTCTATCGCCTCTCTAGCCCGCCCGCCTTGCGACAACCCACCTATAACAGCATTCCAAGAACCAATTTTTCTCTCAGGACTTTCATCAAACACCTTAAGCGCATTGTCAAACTCACCAGCTTTCGCATACAAACTGATAAACCCACTCTCACAAAACAAATTTGCCTCCAACCCATGTTTAACGGCAACTGTATGAAGCTGTTTAACCATTGAAACCTCTGTTTTCTGTGATACAGCCTTCAGAACAACGGGCAGTGTGTAGGTATCCGGGCAGACGCCAGCACGGGCCATAGTGATGCTTACATAGAGTGCTTTGGAGGGGCAAGAAAACCTGGTGTATGCTCTTATGATGGTGTTCCAATAAAATGGGTCGCTGTAGAGGTAAAGCATGTGGATTCTGATAACGTGAGCGTAGAGTTGGTTGAGTTGATGTATGGTTTTGCAGTTTGTGATGTGGGTTGATATCGTTTTGGCCCAATCTTGGGTTTTGAAGTGATTGTTTGCATGTTTTTGGGGATCAAGATTTGAGGAAAGATTGTGATTTAAGCAGATAGAAATGGTGAAGTATTTGGGGATTTGATGTCTTGACATGTTATTGAAGAGGGAATGAATTGAATTCATGTGTTCATGAAGAGTTTGTGCTGATGCGTATTGGTTTTGACGTCTGATGAAAATGAAATAGGTCCAATTTGATGGGTTTACGTTCTAATTTCTTTCTTGGAGAAATAGAAATATTTTATCGTGATAAGAGGTCTTTTTTGGTTTTTGTTTGTTGAACACAACTTTAATAAATAAATTATTACAGTATGTGTGTACACACACACTTAATATTCAATTTGTTAATCCAATTTTAATCCATGAATTTGACATGATTATCACACACCTATTAGGAAAGTTCAAAAAATATCAATTTGGTTTGAATCCGATCAAAATAGGTTGAATTGAAATGAATTCTTTTTAAAAGAACGTATTAAAACAGGTACACTTCTGTATATTTTTACGAAGCCTGGTAGAGAAGGATGGCAGATGCGGCACTTGGCGGCCACAAGGAGACGATGACGGCAGCTAAGGTGATGGTGGGCATGTTGATGGCGTTTTGTTTGATATTTTTTCATATGTTAGTTACTTACTTTACAAAGATTGAAAATGTAATCCTCTCAAGTTTAAGGCGATCATAAATATTTTTGTTTATTAACCAATGATCACAGGTTGAGACAAAAAAAGAGCCTGTAGATGCTTAGTGCCCTCTTTTAATTTATAAATAAATATGTTTAGATTTAGCGGCTTATGGGCTTGTGATGCTAGTTGGTAATCTCACATTCTGTTTGAATAGTTTGGATCAAGCAAAGAAGGATTTGAGAAATGTGAGCAGAGGCGTTGACCCTGGTGGTGTCGCAGCAACAGTGCCGCTGCAACAGTGGAGGTGGCGGTGAAACCTTGAAAGCTTAGTAAGTTCAATCAACCATACAATCTTAATGAGGTTCAATTTGGTCATGTTTATACATAAATATTTTCACTTTGTTGAAATCATGAAAGCTTAGTAAGTTCAATCAACTAACCAATCTTTATAAGGTATAATATATGCTATTTTGTTGCATCTTAGAAAGTGATTTACCAAGCCCCAAAACACATGTTTTCTTTCTGTCGCAAGGTGAGGTGAATATATGATATATCTTTAAGGATAGAGATTACTCATCTCAACTTAGCATGTTATAATTTCAGTTCTCATTTTTAGTTTACATTAGCAAGATCTATCGTTGCCAGAAGACATTGGCAGTATAACCAACAAAAGTTTTCTTAATGTCTAAGATCCTTAAAAGTCTCTCTTCTAACTCGTCCAAGTTTTCTAATGCCAAGGATTCTTTTTCGTTATTGTTCTTGTTTTCGTTGGACTTGTCGAGCTTGTTTTCTGCAAATTAACATGTTTCTAACTCAATGTCAATGAAAAAACATAAAAAAAACATCCGAAAACATGAATATATACCGATCTAGATTTCTTTGTCTTCCCTGGAATCCTGTTCCTTTGAGGTTTTAGCTTATATATCCGAACCATCCAATGGTGAGTAGTGAACACCTACATATATACAATACGAGGCAGTTAGTCGTCATGACGTTAACTTGAACATTGATATACTTGAAATGACTCAAAAAAGTATGGTTGTATTCTAACTTACCTCTTCAAAATGAGTTAATTTATAATGTTTCTTTCCGATTTCAGTCCCCCGTACTCTATCGTATCCTCTACCACCATCAGCCTCCACAAACCTGGATTACAGAACCAACGTCAAAACAAAGCTCCAAAAACCAGTTAAATCATGCAACTGAATTACCTGAAATATGATAGTTTGTACATAAGGCTGTTTAGCATGGTTGGAGTGGCCTGAGAATCAATTCGGTATTGACCATCTCTCTGTATAAAAGGGCATGAATGTATAAACTTGAGTCAAGACTTCAAACATTGATGCATATGAACATAAGATGGTCATCTAAGCATGTTACCATCTCTTTCTCCCACTAAATATGGATAGCACAATGTACACATGCTTATGCGATTTTCACACCATATATATGCATATACTTACGAGATAATCAGGCTCTTTGATATGCGGAAAGACGCCTCCTCCTATACGAACCATCCACAGGAACTTATTTATGTCATCACTAGAGTAGCCAACAAGACCTGAGATATGAATAGATGATTATATTTCTTCTATATTCACCAGTTTCTCATTTTGGTTTCGAATTTGTTAAAGAAAACCAACCTCCAAAAACAACAAGGACATATTTTACATCCAGGGAGTTGAAAATTTCCCAGGCAGCTTTTTCAGGAGAAGACATGGCAGTGCCAACAGTAGCAATATGTGTGTTGTTCCATGTGTTATTGTCAACAATAACTGTGCGGTTAGCCATTGCAGTTGTTTGGTAACCATAGTCCCACCAAGATGCAACCTGAACATATTTAATTAATGACTCGGTTAAAATCCTCACAGCCATAGTCAGTGTGACAATTTCAACCCATTACATATGTATGAGTCAATTTCGGTTTTGTTCTATCACCAGTTTCTAATGAATGTGACAATTTCCATCTCTAGTGTTTTATGTAAGGTAAGAGAAGAGTTCAGTAGATTGCTAGGCAATAGTTGCAAAATTAGGAGTGTGAGATTGATAATACCGACAATAACTTACTTTATCATCGACATGAGTGTTATGGCTTAACCATGCATATGCCTCTCTGAAATCATCAAAAACATGAAGCCCATCCTGCGAATGCGAAGTAAGCACGATTGACGGAGCTGAATACGCCTCTGCTGCAGCCCAAACACTATGGACCTGCAAGGACCTTTATAAGTAAATGCTACGCAAATCAGCCAGTTCTAGATTTATATCATTTGGTTCACAGTTTATGGTCAGAAAAACCAGGTTTACTGGTTAGGTTTACAGTTTGGGACTTGGAACCAGACTGTGTAAACCAAACTAGTTGTTTACCTTTATTATTATTATTATTATTATCATTATTATTATTATTATCATTACATTATTATTATTATTATTATTATTATTATTATTATTATTATTATTATTATTATTATTATTATTATTATTATTATTTTACATTTCTAGAATATGCAATTATGAATATTCATTAACAATTTTAATTAATTTATAAAATTTAATACAAACTAACAATTTTGAACTAGAAAAAGGGTTCAAACCGCCAAGTGGATTGCCCAAACTGCCCCAAGGGTATGGTTTGCTGTTTTACAAAACCATAGTTAGTGGTTCGACCCATAACTTACGTCAGAACCAGCTGAACAGGACCATGAACACCCCTAGATATAAAGATGAAAAATTTCCATTGCCTTATTTTTGTTTATACGCATATTACCACATAGAAGGCGCCTAGCAACACAGTTAAGAACAGAGCAAACACAGATGCCTCAACAGGTAAGAACAGGGGCTTCTTTTCAGTCTGGGATTTCTTAAGAGGCTTTTCAACATTCTCCTTTTCCTTCCTTTTGTTTTTCTTGGAAGGCCGTTCCTTCAACGAGACTTCTTTTTCATCAGTATCCGTCGCATTGTTTTGCATAGCAACAATACTAGCGGATGTGGTATCCCCTGCCTTAGCAATCAATCGATCATTGTCAAGAGAAAATATATATAAACAAATCCAGAAATAATTTTGTACCACTAAAAAAATGTCATTCCAAAACCACATGGAGTACTTACTTGAAACGCATAGAACTTAATTGATCTCGTAAGAACATCAAAGGCTTCAGAAAGAGCAATTCCAGACATTATGCATGCAGCTGGAGCAAAAACAAGCATTAGACGTACCTGCCATGTCATTACATATATAGGTTAACATGATTAACACATAAAGTACATTAAAACATGAATATAATGTGCGATAAAGATCTTACCATGACACCGGAGAAATATACTGACATTACTATGTAGAGAATCACAAAGGAGCTTGCATCAGATAGCGGTGAAAAGCATGCCTGATAAATAACAGGGCTAGTTGAATACATACGATCTCCTAAATCATTTTGCTGATATAATTAACGTGTTGATTATTTATTAGTCATTAAACATATGATAGAAGGTGATTTTGGACCAACCCAAACACCCTGGTACATTTCAATCCGTATTAGTAAACGAATGACCTGATTCAACTACAACCAATTTGGGTCTGTTACTTGAACCGCCCAACCCACCTATCTTGCCACCTCTACCAATAACTGTAATCTATATAAGCATCCTGAACTTACAATAATTCCAGCCGGAACCAAGAATGCTAATACATTTATATCCATGAAGTAAGATGGCCAAGTAGGTGGTTGATGTTCACTAACACTTGCAATAATTGGTATGTACTTGCTTGCATATGTTCTGGCAGAATAGAGAAGATTGATTTTTTTACTGAAGACATAATGACTAGTAAAAATACACAAAATGGTACTACAATGATGATGTCATAAACATTTGCAAGGAAAAAACACATGAAACTCACGGATCAAGAAGACTTAGACTTCGTCCACTCCATCCCTTTGTTGGACTAGCTGCAACCACTGCTACAAGTACAGCTACTACAGTGCAGCATACCACCCTGAAAGGAAAATAATAAATATACAAGTGGAGGTTTCTGTTTGCTGGAACCGCATTTATAATTTTGAATTTGTAAGGTGGGGCGACAAATCTATGTGAAAAAATTATCTACTGTTATTAAATTATAGTTTTATGTGTTCTCTGTTTAATGCAATATAGGGATTTCTGTTATCCGAAAAGGGGCTTAGATACAAGCAGACAAAGAAACAGCATTGACAGAATTATACTTTGTGATATAAATTTATAAAAAAAATCTAATGAATCAAGCTTACAGGCCAGCTAATACAACGAGGGTGGCAGCTACTTTAAACATCTTTGGTGAGAGAATTCCTTTGATATAATATGCAAGAGCCACCACATGAATAATGATGAAAACCTGTAATAAATTTACAAAAGCAAAGAGATGGTGATATTGATGTCACTAAAAAAATTAAAGGCAACATAATTTTTTGTAAGGCACATAAATTATTAAATAAGAACATTCCTTGGTGGTACTATCGCTTAATTATTTCTATTTATTTTGGATTCTTCGCTACAAGTAAAGCATGAAATTTGAATGTATTAACAAAAATATGTACATGGACGTACTTAGTATAATAAATGAACAAATAAATTTTCGTTGATAATAACTGGTTCTATGCTAAATCACCCAAAAGGGCATTTAAAATAAATTAGGGACAAAACACTTTAGAGGTATGATTCAGCTGTGTAACTCACCAAAAACGATGCAAAATGTTCTGACGTCATGACTGCATTAAAACCAACAACAGGCACTAATGCTGCCATTAACGTTCCTAAGACAACCTGCATAGAAAAGCAAAACTAATTATTAACAAAGAAGGGAAAAAATTAATAAATAGTTACATCAATATCACTTATCGTGCTAGACCAAGAAAATCATCATAGAGTTGCATACATTCTTTCAGTCTTTCACTCTTTCCTACCATTAAATAGCTAGTACATTCCTTGTTTCAGGTTTTACAACTTCACTATTAGTACTTTCGTATGGTTGTTTGCTTTGATTCTCTTATCAATATTTTATGTTATCTAGATTACTATACTACACTGTACATGAAAAAAAAAAAGGTTATTGGAGCCGGAGGTCTTAGCGGGAGAAGCCTCTCTATCCCTTGGGACAAAGGTAAGGTTTGCTCTCATCATACCCTCCTCGGACCTTACAAATAACTTTGCTATGAGTGGAATTATACTGGGTACATTTGTTTGTTATTCCTTGTTTCAGGTTGGCAGCTATAGGCTCTTATAAGAAAATGTCAAATGCATCTTTTGGAGCCTTATTGTATTGTTTACATTCTTATTTTAATATAAAACACGAGCAAATTATGAACTTACAAGCGGAGCATATGAGATGTATAGACGAGGTGAATAGCGACCGGTAACAATGCAAAGAAGCACATGCATTGGTATGAGGTTGATGATAAAAGTGTACCCTCCCCAAGAGCAAACCTAAATAATAAAAGACTCTTAAATAAGCAACCTAAGCAGAAGATACTAGAAAAATGAGATATAAAATAAGATATAGATTATGTAGTTGAACAGAAATGATTCTGTATGGATTGTATCATTCCTACCATGTAGAAGTATGCAATGGAGTTTAAAGTAGCGTAGAAAAGAGATCCTGTGTTCAATGTCTGCAGACAAGTAAAAACTATCAGAAATTATTTTAAATCCAATTTATTTACATTTTTTTTCCTGTCTAGAGAGACAGAAACTGAAAAAGAAATTTGCAAAAAGTTACCTTTATATAGAGATAGAAGGTGAATATCAAAGCAAAGATGGCTACAGCTTCGTTGTCATAGCTCCCAGCCACTGATCGGGATATGTAGGATGGTACCTGTAAGATACAACATAAACATGTTGAAAGTTTGAGCAGATGAAATTAGGTGGTCATTCATGAATATGGAATAAAATACGTAATTGATCTTGCACATCAGTTACAAATATCTATCTCAAAATGAACTGAGGAAATGATATCAAGCAATGAAGCTTAGGCGACGGTTTCAGCACGTTAGATAAATCCAGGAACCTCAGTTAGTTTCTCTCAAAAGTCAAACATGACAAGATAGAGAGAACAAGAAACAACAAAGCATTTTCCGAAACTTTTTGGTATGCATAAACAAGAAGACTCGTTCACAGAACATGGTGAAAAAAATAATTAAAACAGGGTTTATTACATACAACAATATGCATCAATTTACGTCTAAAAGAATACTTAAATATGGCAAGTATCAGATAAGTGATTTACCATGGCCAGAAAAACTGCTGCTGTTAGTCCAGCTCCTACTCCCTTAACTTCCTAAATAAAAGCAAGAAAACAATAATGAGGCATCTTGACACAAAATCAAATCCGTAGACATATTTATTATAATCCAAAAACCAGATTACTAGATGCAAAAGTAACCTTTGTCAAGAGATATGTTGCCCATGCAGCAAAGGCAGAGAATATAGGAGCAGTGAATACACAAACAGTTTCCACCGACAGAGGAATATTCAAGAATTGGAGTACCCTGCAATAATGAATCAGTAATCATCCACACCTATAATAATGTTACAGACAATCCTAATCTTCTAAGGATATAATCTATTCCAACTAGTTAGAAATAATGTCTTTGTTGTTGCATTTAAGGTCATCAAACAACGATAACTTTATGTATAAGAAACCAATTTAAGTTGCAGGATTAAAATGATGTGGTCATGAATAACAGAAACAAACAAATACACACTTCCACATAGTTCCAGCTGTTAAAGTCAACCCAGGGTAAACTGTTCCACCAATGACTCGCCCAAGAGGATACCTTAAGACAAGTGAGAATAAGATTTTGTGTTAGTTTCGTTTGCCAACAGACAAAATAAATAAGAAAAGTAACTCCTATAAATTTACCAGGTCCGATCATCAAACCAGTTCCAGAAGTCATACACCCCGTTTTTAGTCAGAAACTGCAATCCAATAAATAGGCAATATGCCTTTAAATATAGAAACATAAAAATGTCATAAAGGCATACATCAGCAACATAAGCATTAAGGTGTGCAAAAAGAAATATTGCAGCTCGAGCAGTTATTGCACGTCTGTATGCAGTATTTAAACAAACTGAATCTTTTAAAGTAACCAGGTAGAAGAATATTTCACATTCCTCCTGCCCTCATAAACAAGTCAAATTGTTCCTTTGACAAAAATTAGTTGGTTGAAAAACATGTAAAAATCAAGAAAAGTAATAGCTTTAACTCTTTGATAGCACAGAATCAAATCAACAAACTTCATTTTAGATTCAGACCAAAAAAAACAGATACTGCAGTAGGCCCAAATCATCCTTACAACTATATGAAATGATCATATTATCTTCAACATCATACAAACAGTAGTAAAGAACCTAGAGAACATCAATTGAAACAATTCTTGCATTGTAAAACTCCACAAACTTCAAGTCGGGAAAAGAAATATGGCTTTACGTACGTCGTCAAAGGCATATATAGATTCAACCACTATATATCAAATCAAATCAGAGGAATAAATGCCAACTGTCATTTCAAATCAAACTCGCAGCTTAAAAACAAAAACATGAATCACTATAAACACATTTAGAAATCCAAAAATGAAACCTGAGTAACTCTGTAATTGAAATAAGGATCGAACTCGTGAATAACATTTTCATACTTAATAACCTGCAACAACAATGTAGCAAAACGATCAGTGCACCTAAAATTTCAGAATCTAATCGATAAGATCAATTCTAAACTCACCGAGAAAAGACGGATCGAGAAAGCGAGAACGCCGATTAATAGCAGAATAAGGAAGGCGAGGATGTTACCGGAGGCGTGCCGTAGAGTCGACGACGGTGCTGCCGTTGTATCCGTACCGGCCGCCATTATCGGCGGTAGTATGTGTGTGTGTGTGTGACTGTGTGTTTTGAGTCAATCGGAGAAGACAAAAAGAGACGACTTTTCCAGTGGTTCTATTCTAGCTCCGGTGTGGGTCTTTTACTATTTCACCCTTGGTGTGACTCAGCAGGCTCAGGACACTTGGAATCGAGTTATTGGGAGCTATTTAAACGAAAGATACTAAGTTCTCGTTCAACACCACACTCGGTTTATAGAGTAAACGTCCGTTTATTTTAAGTAAACTCGAGTTTACGGTCTAACAAAATTGTCCATAGCTTTAACTGACGTTAACTTTTTCCGTTAAGTATGTGTGAAATGACATTTTTACCCTTGCTGAAAGACAAAATACAACACCCACCCTTCCCCTCTCTTCCCAAGTCGCACAAGTCCATTCCACCGTCACCGCCTACAAACCGCCACACACCACTGTTGCTCCGTCTACCGCTCCCGTTGAACACCGTAATTTAGAACTCACTTGTACTGATTCAATCGATTACATGGGTTGTATTTCTACACACCCTTGGTGAGGGGAGGCATCAAGACGATTACAGTAGTCGCCGGGAAAAAAACCTTATCGATTGGAACACCACCGGCACTTTGAACCCACCGCTGACCAACTCTGCTGTTTGGGTGGTCTGGTTGACTGTTTACGAGCGACGGGGTGGTGGCGGTCTTTTGCGTTTGATTTGTGAGATTGTTCGGGTGTTGGATGCGTATGAAGGACAACACAAGTGGAGGAGATTGTTGTGTATGGAAAAAAATACGAGGGAGGAGATTGGGCGTTGTCGGAGTTGGCTGCTGGAAAAACAAAGTGGACCGGAAGTCCGTTACATGTTTAAGATGATTGGAAACTCTTTAATATTAATCTTTCAGTTTTAACCTAAGTTTATAATTGGTACTTAGAAATGTTTAACAGAAAAAGTTAACCCCATCCAATCCGGAGATAAATTTGTTACAACTTGATATACTTAGTGGGCTATCTTGTAATAAATGATACATAGGGACTAAACTTGAAAAACGACCTTATCACATGGACCATTCATGTAATTAATTCTAAATATAAATTGTATCAACAAAATACTATTATGAAAACACAATTTTGTAGCACACTAGTCCATGTTGAAATGACTATCATTATTGTTTTTAGGTAGGAGTTTACTGTATTTTTCTATTCGCTCGTTTTCTACCTGGCTGTATTACTATTGTTGGTAATAGTCTATAACCTTGTTATCATAGCCATTAGATGTTGACCCTCTATGTGTATAGAGATGAAGTGACATGTACGAATCATGTCTTGTAAGAACTGTAGGAATGGATACTTTTAGAATTTCACGAAGTAGCAGGTGACAATAAAAAGATGCTTGAGTTGTCATATAAGAACTGTTTCAAAAGTTCTTTGCCCATAAAGTCATAGCGGGTGGCAATTTAAAAAAATGCTTGAGTTGTCATGCTTAAGTTGCTCGCCCTAGCTGACAACATCTATCACCATGTCATCATCGGTAGATGAATATGATTATCTAGTTGTCTGCTTTCCATGACGATGGCTATCGGATGCCACTATATCTAAAGAATGTAAAATACATTAATTATATTTAATTATAAAAGCACAATAAACATACTTAACAAGATTAATAATTAACAACCTTACAACATATTCATATTTAACAACATAATTTTTAACAATAAATAAATTATCCTATGTATTTAAAAAGCAATGGAATGAACATTAAGGTGTTGGTCCTTATGCGCAAAGTGCAACTTTTGATACGGGTTCTTTGGTTTTAACCTTTATCCTATGTAATTTCCATTTGCAGTTGAGGTAGAGCTGACGCTTATTTTCTTGCAAATCCGGGTGTTGATGGTGATGGTTTGACAATCGTTGTCGCCCCGCTTCCTTTGCCTCTTTCTAATTTGCTCTTTTTTTCGATTGAAGTGTTAGGGTTTTAGATCCGCCTTTAGTCTAATAGTGATCTATTTTTGGTTTTTCTGAATGGATGTTCTTATGTGATGTATCTGAAACTTTGTGGTTGCGTGATTAGTTGTGTTGATGATGATGACAATTACCTCATTTGAGACTTTTTTATTTGGTGATTTGTAATGTTAATGATGATGGGGATTTCCTCCTCTAAGACTGTTGGTTTGGTGTTCATCTTGGTATATATTCCCTGTTCTATTTGGGGAATTTATATGTTGGGTGTATATGTTTTGGGTTTTTTCTTTGATTAGTGACCCTGGCTCATTTGAGATCGAGCCGGAGCTCATATGACTTGATGCTTCCGTTGGCTATGTTGTTGATGACGCATAAGTTGAGCTATCTGTTGCCCTGATTTATCCGTTGGGAGAATCATTTTATCGATTATGGTTAAGAAACACAGCTACAATGATGTCCCTTCTTTTTCAAGTTGATAATGATGATATTTTGTTCATCGGAGACATTGACCCATGTTCCTTTCGTTTCTCTTTTACCGTATAGTATTAATATGAGGCTGTGATAATAAACATGTAAGATCATCTAAAGATTATGAGGCTGATGCAACCAACAAGCCAGAACAACCAAGTTTTCCATGCATGCACTAAGGAACAAAGATGAACTAGCTTTGGAAGTCTTACACTCTTAAATGTGTCTAAGTGTAAGATCTTCCGAAGCTAACAGTTCAGAAGGAGTTACTTCGGAAGTTTCACACTCAAACAGAAAAATATTCTAAGTGTGAAATCTTCCAAAGCCAAAGACCAGCATCTTTCGAAGCCAAAGATGAAATCTTCCGAAGCTTCAGAGACAAAGTCTTTCAAAGCTTCAGAGACAAAGTCTTCCGAAGCTTCAGAGATAAAGTCTTCCGAAGCTGTGAAGACTGATTTTTTCAGAGGACAGAGAAAATATGCTTTCTCTGAATCAACTTTTGATAAAGCTGACACACTCTCTGCTGCATGCTCTAGTGGTTCACCTACTTTACACAAGTTGGTGAAACTTCCATGCTTTATCTAAAAGTAGGAATGGTCTTTGTCTGTAACTTACCTTACTTGTTTCTGTAGACTTTTTGTATTAGGAAAAGTTAGTGAGCTATGGCATGTCATAGTCACTAGTCAAAAGGCAATCTGCCTTTTGACTGTAGATTGATCTTGTTGTCTAGATTAGTCAAATCCCAACTGTCTTTACATGTAAGTGACGGCTGTAGATTGTAGTATAAAAGTGTCTTAGGTCCTTGTAATTTTTAAATGCTTTGTAACACTTGTAAAAGAACTTGAGATCAATATACAACATCCTTGAAAACCAATCTTGTGTTGATCTTAGTTCTGTCTCTTTAATTTACTTGTGTTCTTAGTATCATTTGTCTCTAGTTACCAGTTCCCTATTTGAATTGTTAAGTGATCTAAGATCTCTCCTCAGTGTGAAAATAAGTGTTAAGTACCCTTACCCGGTCCTGCAAAACAACAATGACATTGGTTGCTTTGGCATGACAACCGATTACGGTTAGCGGCCGCAACTGAGAGCCTCTTCTAAACCCGGTCCAAAACATGCGTATCGCGTGGTGGATACTACTAGTTCTTATTCAACAACATACAATGTTTTATTTATTAATCCATATACAAATACTATATCAATTCATATTAACAAAATAAAAATAACAACCATACAACATATTCATATTTAACATAAAATTTTGAATATTAGTGACTCAATTCCACAAGTAAACAAATATATATAATTTAAGAACAAACAATACACATATATAATCAAGATTAATATGTCTTATAGGATTAACATTAGTATAATCAATCTAAATATACAACATATCAAGTCGATTTCACCACAAGATTCGTCAAATATTAAACTATATAGACTCAAACAATAAAAGTTCTACTTTTGATCATAAAACATAAAATAAACAAGATATTATAAGAACATGAGGCCATTATAGTTATTAAAAAAGGCTTTAAACAAGATAAAAACACCTTAAATCCTTCGGAATGGATGAAAATTAGAGTGGCGCGATCATTTATGTGAAAAATAATGTTTGGAGAGGTGAAGGGCAGATAACAGCGTGAGTTTTGTGATATAGAAGGCCTAACAGTCGTTCACTAATAAACTACCATTTACTTTTTCTAAATTAATTTTGGTGTGAATTGATTGCACTAAATTCAATAAAGATAAATTACAGTTTACAATGTAAATTGTTATTTACTTGGTTGGTGTCTAAACCAAGGTCCTTAAAACAAGACCTAACAAGATGTTAGGTCTACAAAATACACAATCAATAACATAAACATGATTATTGATTAAACATATATCAAAGATAAACCAATGACTCCATGTTAACAAAGTTGTTTTGGTTTTTTTATAAACCGAAGAAACCTAAGAAATTTATCTCTTCCACCAGATGTTCAAAGGAAGTGGGATTTTGGTTGAATACAATGTCATTATGCCACTTCAATAATAAGCACCAATATGTGTTTCGAATGATCTACTTAATGGCCTTTCTTCTCTTACTCAAACTGTTAATGTACTTGTAGAGGGCAATCAAGTCTCTCAAGCTAAATACAATCATTGGAGGAATATTGCACAACTTAGTGTAAGGATTGAACCTAAAGGCTCGAGAAATCAAAAACTATATTTTGAAGAATATATTCACGCGAGAACTTTGATCCACCCGAGAAGTTAGTTCTCGCGCGAGATAGTTTGTTTTAGTACAAAAAGTGTTGTTCATTTGTTTAGAGATCCTGAAATTTCACACTTTTGTAATCAAATTACTAGAGAGCAATATAATCGAAGTTATTTAGATTGTGATTGTATTACTACTGGATCTCTTTCTTCTTGTTCTTTCTATATTCCATGATTAAATCTTTCCACGTTTCATTCACTAGATCGATCTACTGGAATTACTAACGATATTTACAAATGATATCAGAGCAAGCTGCGTTTTAGATCGATGAAGACTTTTCAAGCCTTAAATTCAATTCGAGATGAAGAATGGATTGCGTTGCTTGAATTTTAGCTTGATTTGAAGTGTTTGAGATCAAGACCAATTGAAGAAGCTTTATTCAAAGTTTTCAGTCAATTCAACTATTATAATAGCCTTAATTGAATCAATTAATGACCATTAGGATTAAATGTGAACTTAATTCACTAATTCAAACCTTAATTACCATTTTCAAATGAATTGGTGAGTAGAATCAAGGAGAAAAGGTTCGAATTTGATAGAAAGCATCTTCGAAAAGTTAAGTGTTTCATGCGAAAAGTTAAGCTCTTCACACGAGAAGTTGTACTAGTTGCATCCAGTTACAAAAGATTTCTCATCGCGCGAAAAATTCAATCAGTCGTAAATTTTGTTACAAAACTTCTCACGCGATAAGTATCCAAGTTATCGTGCGAAAAGTTCTCATTTGAAGAAATTTTGAGAATTTGGAAATTTGATTTTCAAAAACGGCTATGAATCCGAATTTGAAGAATCTTACTGCTACATAGAGTTTGAATACTAAGACTGGAACAAGTACCAAGCCACCTAGACTACCGAGTCAAGATGATTATCGATTTGAGAACCATATCATTTATACCGAACCGAGGACGCTAAGGTTGATCACATACGTACCCTACATACCTCTGTATAAAAATGACAAAGGAGAATTAGAGGAAGTCTTATGAAGAAGTGGGAACTTGATAACAAGCCTATGCAGCTATAACCATGGATTTGACTATTGAAATTGCATAAAAATTCAAATAATTCAAAGGTGCCAAAGTTCTTTAGGATAAAATGGAAACCCAAATCATGGGTAACAAAGACATGAGAGAAAGAAAGAAGCTTTTAAACTCATTACCTTATAATTGGAACAAAAACTACACAACAATCAAAAGGACAAAGGATTTGTTTACTCTTCCTCTTAGTGACTTGATATCTACCATCAAGTCATATGAAATGGATGATAAACAAAGAGCTGTAAACCATTTGAACTCAATGGGTGCTGAAGCTACTGCATTATATGCTAAGATGGCTAGTAATCTAAATTACTATATGAGCTATTCATAGTTGTGTCAGCAACAACAAACTGAAATTCCTTCGGTTCCCACTGTTCAAGTAGCACCAGTAGCTCATCTCTAAACTTCAAATTCTAGTTAGTATTCTCCCATGCAATCCCAATATTCACCAGTTCAGCCTCAATCCCACACATATTACTTAGTGAAGCCTCAATCTCATACCTATAAGTCCATTTAGCATCAACCCCAGGTTCAACAAGAATATGTTGCTACTTACAATCCATCCAAACAATCCATTTAGATTGTAGAAGAACATCTTGCTTTGTTTACTACTTTTATGTTAAGCTATGAAGCCTTTATGGTAGAAAGACTAAGTGCATCAAATGTTCTAGTTGATGATTTGTAATAGGTTAACCCCGATGATGTTGAAGAAAATGACATAATATATCAAATAGCAATGATGGTTTATCGTGCTAAGAATTTTGCCGGAATAACTGGAAGGAAGACGTTTGGTATCAATAATGAGAACAAGATTGGATTCGATAAGACAAGTCTAAGATGTTATAACTGTGATAAACCCGGGCATTTTGCTAGGGAATGTACAGAACCAAAGATCAATCCTAATGAAGGTGGAAAGAGGATGATGACTATTGAGGTTGAATCAAAGAATGATAAGGCTGGAACGTCAACAAACAAAGCTCTCATATCACAGACAGATGGTGAGTATGATTAGTCAGATTAGATGGAAATTCTAGATCTTAAAATATCCACTCCTCTACTAGCTGAAATCAAGATTGAGGAAGTGGAGGAGATGCTAGAAAATTTGCTTGCTGAGTTTGTTTTAAGTGATCTGGTTGAAGGGATGTTTACTGATAGTAATAAAGAGATTAAAGTGGTAAATATGGCTATGACAAAATAAGAAGAAATGTTTAATGCTGTTGAGATTACTCTATCACCAGTTGAGAAGGTTTAGGTTGAAGTGAAGATTGATTCAGATCATGCTGTTGAGATAACTCCAGCAAATCTTGGAAAGGAAGTTTTGAATTCTATTTTTGTCAAGAAGACTCTAGCATCTGTCGATACATAAAAGTTTGAAGCTGTCTCCAGCACAGTCAATAGAAGAAGAAATCTTTGAAAAGAAGAAAGTATTAAAGGCATTTATGGTGAAAGGAGTGCATGAAGCTGGTGAAACATCTAAGATCATATCTGAGGTATTTACTGATCTGTGTTCTAACTCTTTTATTGAAAAAGTTAAAAAATATAGAGTTTACAATGAAAATATGATATTAGAAGTTGAAAAACTTCAATATCAAGCTCGTAAGTATTAATCTAATGAAAAGATTTTCAATGAAAAATTAGAAGGTTTAAACAAAACAATCTATTAATTACAACTTAGTGTTCATGATATAGAATGCACGAATAAAGATTTATCAAAACATAATGATGAACTTGCTTTAGAAATAATTAAACTTAATAGTGAACTCATCTCTGCTAAACTCACAGTGTGGAAAAATTTGAACTTTCTTCAACAATGGTTGAAGGAATAATTATATCCCAAATGACAAAGAAGATTAATGGGGTAAAACCGGTATTGGATTTTCAAAAATATCATTGCTCATTAATCATGATTATTCTTATATGCCTTCATCAAACATGAGCTATGGGCTGGGATTTCAACCTAAGTGTGACTTAAAACCTTCAGTTAACACTTTTTTAACTGTTGATCATATCACAAAAACTAAAACTAAATTGAATGATTCTCATTTTTATGGAGAATGTGTGAAGAAGGAGGGTTTTGTGGAAGATTACGAAAGTGATGATGAAATAGATTTTCAAGATAATAAAAATAAGAATTGTAATGAAAATTTTTCTGAGTGTAATTCGTCGCTATTGGTTGATGAAAAGCTTGATTTTTTTGATGTTAAGATAACTGTTCAACAAGTTCACCAAAGTTAAAAGCAAAAATCATACACATCAACAAAAATATTAAAAGAAAACAAATAATTAAAACGTCATTTGACTTGAAAATTGATTTCAAGAATAGATTTATTTCTAAAGACAATATAGATAAGGAAGATTATATTTTAAAAAAACAAATACTCAGTTCTTTAAAAATAAACTTCCTAATGATACAAACTTTATGAAACAAGATGTTTGTAGTTCAGGTGTTAGTCAGACCGGTCCTATTCCAGTATCTTTGTCTTAAAGTAGTAAAGCTAAAGATCATGCCTCATTGGCTACAGATCCATATCAAAAGCCAAAGAAAAGTTCCACAATTCTTTCGGATCAAGCTAGAAAAGTTCATGTTGATAGAAAGAAATGAAAGACCGTTAAAGATTCACATGGCTAAAGATATACTAAAGCCGAATTCTATGATAACTTTGGTGGTTATCATAAACAGTTTGAGAGAAATATGCATGTAAGAGTTATCTTAGAGGCGGATGCTAACCAAAGATCTCTCAGCATGCATTCTGAAGTACAATGATGTTACTTTGGAAGATTTGACAATGCATAACAAAATTCACCAAGTGTTAAATCTTCCGAAGCCAAAGACCAAATTCTTACGAATCCAAATGTGAAGTCTTTCAAAGCTTCAAGACAAAGTCTTCTGAAGCCTGAAGACTAATTTCTTCCAAAGAAAGAGAAGACATACTTTCTCTAACTTACTTTTAACAAAAGCTGAACCATTTTTAGTTGCCATCTCTAAAGAGGAAACCTTTAAGAACATCATATCTTCATCCTTTCATGCAAAGATTTGTTATCAGGACATGTAGGGTTTGGGGTCAAGTGAAATAGCTCCTCCCCACACATTGTTATTATTCAGATCTCCAAGGTGTGGAACTTATGAAGATGAGCTGCCTTTCATTGACCCTATCAAAGAAGAGGATGAAGATGAAGAGGATATAATGAAGGATGAACCAAAGGTGAGTGAAGTGGTTCATCCTAAGAAGGGTCACTATACTCCTTGAGAAAAGAAGGAACCAAGGATGGCCAAGTCAGCTAGAAAGAATTTGATCAGGGCTTCTAAAAGAAAATAAAAAACATCCAAGAGATCAAGCCCACCTTCAACCCCAAGCAAAAACAAGTTTTTATCTCTGCTAGGTTTGAGGTGGTAAAGACTGAAGACTTAAGTAAGGACTCTAGTACCAAGTGTCCTAGTTCAAGTTTAAACCATCCTATTCAAGAGAAGAAGGTTGAACTGCTGCACAAACTGGACCATCCAACTCTAAAAGCAAGCTTCACCCTCAAAAGCTTGCTGTATTATCTAAGAAAGTGAAGAAGGATCTGGAAATAGATCCAGATCAACCCTCTCCTTAGAGGAAGACTCTCAGAAGTATGCCCAAAGAATGCATCATGTGTGATGATACAACTCACTTTGCAAATGATTGCATCTACAATCCTAAGAGTACCATCCACATAACCAAGAAGAAAACTTTTGAGAAGAAGAAGAAAATAGCTTCGGAAGGAAAATCACTTTCCTTTGGAAGCTCCAAAGTGAACAAAATGAAAATAAGCATAAAACCATGTAACACCCCAAATTTTATTTGAAAGAAGAAAAAGGGAAAGTACGAAGAAAGAAAAGTAAATGGGTACAAGTTGAAGGGGGCAAAGTGTACAAAGGACAAAACTTTAATATTTTATTATATAAATGCGTATGGCCGCCCATTTTGGGTTCTTCAACCTGCTTCTCGGCTGAAAAAGGAAGAAGAAGAAGAAGCTTTCGATTTTATAGAGAGAAAGAGGAAGAAGAAGCTTCAAAGGTGAGTTTTTCTTGTATATGAGCTCGGTTTCAGCTGGGTTTTGAGTTCTAACCAGAAGTTCTTGGTGTTTCGTGCTTGTTTTCGGAGTTTTAGTGTTGAAACCGTGGGGGGGGGGGGAGCTTCAGATTCGAAGTGAAGTGCTCAAGGCTGTTCAAGGTGAGTTCTATATCCCCTCTTTTATTGATTTTCTAAGTGTTTGGGGCTGTTATGCATACTGGACAGAAAGTTTTCTAAACCAAACCATGAATTTTAACTTGATGTGCGACTGGGTGCTGTTGGTGTATGTTTTAGATGTTTTCTTAAGATGTGTATGATGTTTAGTTTGTTCTAAGTGCTTAGTATGATAGATCTATGCTAAGGATGTGTTAGAACGATGATTGGGGACTAGAAATGGCATAAGTTGCATTGCAGGTTAGTTTTTGTTCATCCACATTTCTTTTATTCATCCGCATTTGGTACAGTGTCATCCGCATTTGTTTTACCAACATTTCTTTGGAAACTTGGAATATTTTTTATGGCTTTCATCCACATTTGCTATAGTGTCATCCACATTTGCTACAGTGTCATCCGCATTTGTTTTACCAATATTTCTTTGGACACTTAGGATATTTTTGAAGGCTTTCATCCGCATTTGCTACAGTGTCATCCACATTTACTACAGTTCATCCGCATTTGCTATAGTGTCTTCCACATTTCTTTGGACACTTGGAATATTTTTGAAGGCTTTCATCTACATTTGCTATAGTGTCATCCACATTTGCTACAGTGTCATCCGCATTTGTTTTGCCAACATTTTTTTGGACACTTAGGATATTTTTGAAGGCTTTCATCCGCATTTGCTACAGTGTCATCCACATTTACTACAGTTCATCCGCATTTGCTATAGTGTCTTCCACATTTCTTTGGGGACTTTTATGAAAGTTTGGGAAGTAGAATTTAAGTGCTAAGAAATGATGTCTTGTGTTGGCTTATGCTTGACGTATGTATGATGTTGTGATGGGGTCTTTGGTGTGTGCGTGTGTTGTGTTGTCTTTCTTCGTTAACCATTTTCAAAACGTATGTATTATGTTATATTATACGTTATGTATGATGTATGACTTTACGTGGTATGATGTATGAGTGAACATAAGTTTTATGTAACGAAGTGAAAGATAATGATAATGAAAAGTGGAACGTAACAAATGAATGAAAGACTTGCAAGCAATAAGGTGAGCGACTATGTTGTCGCAAAAGACTCGGATGGAGTACAATCATTGAGATTGACTCTAAGGGGGTCTGATCCTTGAGATCTACCTGAAAGATGTTGTGATGCTCGCCCCGGTACTGTGTCGGTTTTCGAACATGAGTCAGGGGTGTTGCAAACATAGACGGGTTCCTTGTCGCGTGCCCCGGTACTGTCGGTCTTCGGACATGAGTCGGGTATTGCATGAGACAGGATCCAGATTAAAGTGAAAGTTAATGATGAAAGTACGAAACGTACGAAATAAACGATGATGAAGATAATAATAAATATTATCAATGTGTACGTATGATGTGTGATCGCATACGATTACGAAGGTTATGTTATAACGAAAGTAAAGTATTTTATTTATAAAACTAGAACTCACTCAGCGTCGCTAACTTTTTGTATGCATGATAGTTGGCAGGTATTTTGTTGATGCTGAGGAGTTGCAGGCATGGATGCATACGCTACTGGGAACGTTTTGAGTCTGGCATCCACATTTTGATATGACGTTGTATTGTGATATGTAAACGATTTATGTAATATGATAATATGTTTTAATTATTAATGAAAGTTTCTAAATTCCGCTGCAAAAGTAATGTTTGCTTTAAATATTTTATGTAATGACGGTCCAGCTGTAAGCCTCCCGGGAATGGGGCCTTACAAGTTGGTATCAGAGCTAAAGTTTAAGAGAATTGGGTAAATATTTTTGAAAACCTAATCTTAAACTGAGAATGGGACGAAAGGGAAGGGATGCCAGTCCTAGTAGCTACATGCCTGCAGGTAAAAGTTTTATGTAAAAGGGTTTTATGTAAGTAAATGTTAACCGGTATTATGTGCGCATGTTATGTGGCTTGTGTGCTTTTCTGTAGATTTAGATACTGATGTAGTCAGGATAGGAAATGCTTGGGGAATGAAGAGTAAAGTAAGTGGCTAAACACAACTGGCCACTGTGATTAGGGACTTACTATACTTGACATAACTTGAGCTATTACCTTGATTGACCGTGTTGGTGTTTGAATCTTGTAGTGTTTAGATGGCTGGTGGTAGGTCTTCTGAGGCTTCGCGAGGTGGAGGTCGGGGTGGACGTGGTGATAGGCCGCGTGCCACGAGGTGCAGGGCTAAGACTGTTGAAACGGCTCCTGATGAGCCAGTTCTTCGTCACCAGGATGGAGAGGACGGGAGTGCTAATCCGAGAGCCTCAATGAAGGAGGCAGTAGCAGAGGAAGTCCATCAGGTCATGCAGACAATTCTACCGACTGTAGTGACCGAGGTCATTAGAGCTATGAAGGAGGATGAGAAGAAGGAGAGTGAGAAGAGGAGAACCGCATGACGAGGAGGTGAATCCGGAGGTTCTAGAGATATGGAGCAACCCGATGCTGACATGGTTGTCTCCAGTGGCGATGAGGAGGAGGAGGAAGCTATGGAGGAGGCTGCGAAGGGATGCAGCTATGGATCATTCCAAAGGTGTAGGCCCCCTATGTTTGATAGAAATGGGAGTGCTGCTGCTACATAATGTTAGGTGAGAGAAATGGAAGCGGTACTTGAGATTAGCGAGTGCCACGAGGATCAGTAGGTGAAGTTTGCTACCCACTCATTTGTGGATTCAGCCTTGTGCTGGTGGGACAACATTATCTAGGCTGAGGGCACCAGATCAATCGGGAGGATGAGGTGGAAGGATCTGAAAAGGTTAGTGGTCGAGGAGTTTTGCCCTCACAGGGAGCTCAACAAAGTTGAGAGGGAGTTCTTGCAGCTAGAGGCGGGAACGATGACTCACCAACAGTACACCATAAAGTTCAACGAGATGGAAAGGCTGGTGCCAGATCAGGTGACGCCTGTGTCACGAAAGATCAAAAGGTATATTCAAAGTCTGCCAATAGATATCCGTAGACATTTGATCGCTGCCCGACCAGGCATGTTTAGGTCGATGGTCGATCTGGCGGGGAGGTTGTACGACGAGCGAGAGGCGATGGCAATAATGGATGAAGAGGAGGAGCGGGACTATGTTAGGAGTGGGAACGAAAGGCGGGGTGATGACGATGGTGGATTTGAGGCTGGTGGTAAGAAGGTGAGGATGGATGATCCAAGGATGTTAACAAGGGAAGCGAGGGCATGCAAGAAATATGGGGAGGAGCATGCAGGAGAATGCAAGCGGGGATCGAATCTCTGTTTTCAATGTGGGAAGGAGGGTCACCTAGCGAGGGATTGTCGCGCGATGAGATGGTACAGGTGTGGTGAGAGTGGACACAGGAGCAAAGACTGCACGAAGTCAAGGGCTGAGAGCTCCAGGACAAGGCAAGGGGTTCAGAATGAGGAGAACAAAGGACGAAGGTTATAGCATTTGCCCTGACCGGGAGGAGGCTAGAGAGGACTTTGACGCGATGTCAGATACGTTTCTGGTAATTTAAACTTGTGCATTTGAGCTTTAATTGTGGTACTAGCAGTAGTTTCGTTCTTGCTGCCTTTGTGTTAAGTTACACGTTAGGAGTAGGAAAATCAATGGGCCTTTAATGTTGAAATTGCTATTGGTAAGTCCACTAGGTTACCTGATTCCCTAGAAGATTGCGCGATAGAATTGAGAGAGCGTGTGTTTCTTGCTAAGCCGTTCAGGACAGACGTAGGTGGATAGACGTACACCTTCGGGTGAATTGGCTAGCAGCCTATGTGGCAAACACCGAGTGTTGCAAGAAGGTGGTTTGATCAACCGCGCCCGATAAGAGTTCAGTGCTGACCTACGGCGGTGGAGTAATGATGAAGGCCTCGTTCTGGAAAAGGAGATCAACTAATTTAGAAAGTGAGTAAAATTAATACTTGTTGGATCTTATATGCCCAAGACACATACAAGATTGATGTGGTTAGTACGTTATGATCCAAGTCGGGTCATACCCAATAACAAGCTAGGCAAACACCGATAAATATTTATTTGTTGATATGATCAAGCAAATAAATATTGACACCAATTTAGAAAATGGGTTTTCTAAATTATTGCATTTGAGATAGAACAAACTATATGGATGTTTTGTTCATGAGATATCATTTGTATTGTTATTTAAATTAGTTAAATAACAATAAGTAAAAGTGTGTTTAAGTTATAAAATTAAAAGGGGGTTTAATTTTATAAACTTGTAACTTCTAATTAAAAGTGAAAATTTTAAAATGGTGGGAAACCATTTTGAAAATCTCGGCCGCCACATGTGGGTGTCTTGGGATTCCTTGTCTTGTTTTAATACAAGGCTTTAATCACTTTGAACATACACTCAACCACACTTTCTCTCTCATACATGTAAGAACTCCTTCTTCTCCAATTTTGCTCTTCTCATATTTACGGATCTAGAGTCCTTTGAAGAAGGTTTTGGGTGTTAACTTCCTAACTAGTTTGGTGTTTTGCAAGAGCTTGTGGGTATACAAGCTTGAGGTCTTCTCTTTTGAAGACTAGACGTTCAAGAAGCATCATCTCCCTCCACTCATCCGTATCTAACTTCCTTGTTCTTGAAAGGTAGTTTTCAAGAACATCCTATGGTTGGTTTTTGATAGCACGTCTTTTCACATATATATGATCCTTGTTCTTGGGTTTGTTTTTTTGAAAATAAAATGGTTTATTTTTAGCATCTAAAACAAGTTTTAAATCCATTATATCCGCTGCGTTTTGATGTTTAAAATGGTTCAACTACTTTGATAAACTTGTAAGAAACCCAACAATGGCATCTAGAGCCGGTTATGTGGAAAACTTGCTTCTAAAGTCCAAGAAAAGTTAGTTTTGTTGGACTTTTTCAACCCATTAGGGGCTGTTTTGTTGTAGATGTATGAATCCCTTATCTTTCAAAGTTTTATATCACATGCTTTAGTATAAACCTTGAAAGATTAACATCAAGTGGTTGATTGTTTTGTTTGGACAAAACCCTAAAGTTTTGGTTTATGTTGGCCGAAACTTTAAGGGTTAAAAAGGGAGTTCATAGTTGTTCTTGGATGTTGTATTTGTTACATATTTTGGCGCATAACATAGCCTTGACCTCTTGTGTTTTGGATTTGGATGAATGTGTTTTGTCATGTTTGATTTTATTCATTAAAGGGTTGTAATAATAATTTTGGTGTTTGTATCTTTTGGGTTGTAATTTATTTATTCATTGGTTATGTAATAAATAGATTAGGTGCATTTATTTTATTAGAAAAATTGTATTAGGACATGATTTTTTTAAAAGAAGATGCACAAGTTAGAGACTCAAAGGAAGGCACAAAGGAAGGGCACAAAGACATGGACACTTGAAGCCTTTTGGATGTGGTTTCAAGTGGGAGTTCATGGACTCTTTGATGTGTTGTTATTAACCCTTAGGAGAGACCAAATGACAACACTTGTGATGGCAAACAAGTGTGGTCACCTTAGTGGCTATGGTTATGCACTTATGATTGAATGGTTGTGCTTGTTTGGTTGTTTGTTTTATGTTGGATGTTTGATATATGGATATGCATAATAAACAAATTTATAAACATAACAAGCTAAAATTAAATGGTTCTTTATCATTAAGTGGTTAATAAAAGGTTATTAAAAGGATTAATGATTTTAAATAAAAAGGGTTTTATTAAAAGAACCATAGGGTACCATGTATTTGAAAGCATGCAAATACAAGGTACATAGAGTTTTCTAAACTAGAATTATGAAAACTTAAAATGTCTTTTGCTAACAAGTTTAACACTGTCTTTTTACACAACACTTGAGTCACTTGAAAACTCTTAATGGGATAAAGGTCACCTAACCATTTTGAGGGAACTTGTGATTTGAGGTGGGAATGCCATATTTGTGGGATAAAGATCACCTAACCACTTATATTGGTAAACTCACATGTGTGTGTAAGTAGGGTAACTTGATTTGCAAACCATGTTAAATAGATCACCTACAATGTGGCTTACAAAAGGTGTTGATGGGATAAACATGCCAACTATATATATGATGTTTAAGTCGATCCCATACCTCTAGAAGTTGCAAAGGGTTGCAATTGTCAAACGTTGACTACCTTGTTAATTTAAATAATAGGATAAATATCACCTAACCACTATTTAAATGTAACGTTGGATTCTAGAAATTTAATTTGTGTTTGACACATAATAGAGTATTAATAATTAAATATGATAATATCGTAAATATTTAAATAATAGGATAAATATCACCTAACCACTATTTAAATGTAACGTTGGATTCTAGAAATTTAATTTGTGTTTGACACATAATAGAGTATTAATAATTAAATATGATAATATCGTAAATACTAAAATTGAACTTTGTTAAATTTTGTAGATGGCCACCAACAACAATGAAAATAATGATATTCCGTCCGCTCATACCCTATCACTAAGAACCATTCTCCAAAAGGAGCGTCTAAACCATAAAAATTTCATTGATTGGTTTCGAAATTTGAGAATTGTTCTCAAGCAAGAGAAACGGTCATATATCTTAGACGATTCGATTCCCGATGAACCAAATAAGGAAGATGAAGAGGCCTATATGAATTGGGTGAAATACACTGAGGACTCGGTCCAAGTGTCTTGCCTCATGTTGGCAAGTATGACTCCGGATCTCCAAAAGGAGTACGAACATCACGGAGCATACGACATGATAACCCAGTTGAAGGAAACGTTCCAACAACAAGCAAGGGTAGAGCGCTTCGAAACGGTTCGAGAACTCCATGCATGTCGTATGGATGATACCCAATCGGTCTCGTCTTATGTACTTAAGATGAAGAGTCACATAGACCGCCTCGAAAGGCTGAATTGTCCCGTCTCGAAAGAGTTGGCTACGGATTTGATCCTCAACTCTTTGTCAAAAAGGTTTGACAATTTTGTTATGAATTATAACATGAATGGTTGGGACAAGAACATAACTGAGCTTCACTCTATGCTCAAAACAGCCTAGGCAGCCATGGGTAAAAGGAGTTTACCCGTTCTCACCATCAATGAAGGTGGAAACAAGAAGAGGCCTCACCCCGCATCCAAGGCAAGTGTTGCTAAAGGTAAAGGGTATGTTGGGAGAAAAGGAAAGGGAATGGTAAAAGGGCCACCACCAAAACCAGCGAAAAAGAAGCAAAAGGTTGCTTCTGATGACCCATGCTTCAAGTGTGGGGAGATTGGACATTGGGCAAGAAATTGTCCTGTCCATCTCAAAGAGTTGAAAGCTAAGAGGGATGCCGGGCAGACCTCACGTACAATTTTCATGATTCATATTGATCTCAATATAATATCCTCTAACACATGGGTATTGGATACCGGATATGGGACTCATATTTGCAATTTGTTGCAGGGGTTCAAAAGAAGTAAAGACTTCAAGAAAAGGGATGTTAGCCTCTACATGGGCAATGGGGCAAAAGTTCAAGTTGAAGCCCGAGGGGACTACATCTTAAAGCTTCCAAATGGTTTGGAAGCAATTTTGAACAATGTTTTGTATGCTCCTAGTTTGACTAGGAACATTATTTCAGTTGCCCAATTAAGACAATATGGTTATGTTTTGACGTTTATTGAAAATGAAATTCATGTTTCTTTAAATAACATCTTTTATTTTAAAGCTACTCCTATTAATGGTATTTATGAATTGGTTCGTGAAAACACATTATATGATAGCTCGTTGTACCAAACCACCACCAAGAAGCTCAAATTAGATTTGAGTGACACCTATCTTTGGCATTACCGTCTTGGTCATATAAACAAGAGTGAATATGATTCATTTGATGTATGTGAATCTTGTTTACAAGGCAAAATGACTAAGGCACCTTTAAGTGGCAAAACCGAAAGGGCAAAAGATTTATTAGGTATCATACATTCGGATGTATGTGGTCCTTTTAAGCCAATGACTAGGTAAAATGAAAGATACTTCATTACCTTCACCGACGACTATAGTAGGTATGGGTATGTGTACTTGTTAAGACGCAAAGATGAAGCTTTTGAAATGTTCAAAACCTTCCCAAATGAAGTAGAAAATCAACTCAACAAATCAATAAAAATTCTCCGCACCGATAGAGGAGGTGAATACCTAAATGATGCTTTTAGAGATCATCTTAGAAGCTGTGGGATTATCTCACAACTATCTCCACCTGGAACACCACAACACAATGGTGTGTCCGAAAGGAGAAATCGAACTCTATTGGATATGGTTTGATCTATGATGGCTAGAAGCTCATTGCCTCTATCAATTTAGGGTTTCGCTTTGCTCTCTGCTACCCGTATTTTGAATATGGCCCCAACCAAGAAAGTGGAAAAGACACCTTTTGAAATATGGCATGGAAGGGTTCCATCTCTATCATATTTAAAGGTGTGGGGATGTGAGGCTTATGTAAAGACTCACACCTCAAACAAGTTAGAAAGTCGTTCCACTAAGTGTATCTTTATTGGATATCCTAGAGATTCTATGGGATACTATTTCTATGATCCATTGGAACAAAAGGAGTTTGTTGCCAAGAAGGGTGAGTTCTTGGAAGCCAAGTTCCTTATGGAAGGAGCTAGCAGTAGAATAGTGGATCTTGAGGAGGATCAAGAACCACAACCCAATACACGTTTGGTTGACACTAGCTCTCAACATGAGGATGTTAAGAATGATCAAATGGTTGATCAATACACACAAAACGTTCGCAAATCTGGTAGAACTAGTAATCCACCTGAAAGATATGGATTTTTCATGGATGGGTGCTATGTGGTTGATTCTGATGAACCAATCACATACCATGATGCAGTGTCCAATTTGGATTGTGACAAATGGCTTGAAGCCATGAACGTTGAAATGCAATCCATGTATGACAACCAAGTATGGGACTTGGTTGTACCACCTCTTAACTCCAAGGTAGTTGGAAGTAAGTGGGTTTTCAAGAAGAAAACCGATATGCATGGAAACTTGGATACTTATAAAGCTAGACTTGTAGCAAAAGGTTTCACTCAAACTCAAGGGGTTGATTATGATGAGACCTTCTCTCCAGTTGTAATGCTAAAGTCTATTAGGATATTATTTGCCATAGCTGCTCATTATGATTATGAGATTTGGCAAATGGATGTCAAAACCGCTTTTCTAAATGGATATCTTGAGGAAGATGTCTATATGGTTCAGCCTGAAGGTTTTGTCGACCCAAAACATCCTAACAAAGTATGCAAGTTAAAGAAATCAATCTATGGATTGAAGCAAGCGTCAAGAAGTTGGAATCATCATTTTGATGAAGAGGTAATTAAATTTGGGTTCATCAAAAAAGCTGATGAGGCTTGTGTGTATAAAAAGGTTAGTGGGAGCATCATCACTTTCCTAGTATTGTATGTTGATGACATCCTACTATTTGAAAATGACATTCCAACCTTGGAAGGTATAAAAACCTGGCTTGGAAGCTGTTTTTCCATTAAGGATCTTGGTGAAGCCGCCTATATTTTGGGAATAAAGATCTATAGGGATAGATCAAGGCGGTTGATAGGTTTAAATCAAAGTGCATACATTGATAAGATCTTGAAAAGGTTCAAGATGGAGAACTCTAAGAAAGGTACGGTACCTATTCAAAGAGGAACGATATTGAGTACGACTCAATGTCCAAGCTCAAAGGATGAGCAAGATAAAATGAAGGGAATCCCATATGCATCTGCTATAGGATCCATCATGTATGCAATGATATGCACTAGGCCGGACGTATCATGCGCTTTGAGCATGACAAGCCGATACCAGCAAAATCCTGGAAGTAGTCATTGGATGGCTGTTAAGAACATACTTAAGTACCTAAGGAGGACTAAAGATATGTTCCTAATCTATGGATCTGGTGAGGAGGAACTCGTGGTAAAAGGTTACACGAATGCGAGTTTCCAAACTGATCAGGATGACTCACGATCACAATCGGGATACATTTTCATCCTAAATGGAGGAGCAGTCTCTTGGAAGAGCTCTAAACAAGATGTGGTGGCATTATCAACTACAGAGTCAGAATACATCGCCGCTTCATTAGCAGCTCAAGAAGCTGCATGGTTGAAGAAATTCATTATCGATCTAGGGGTTGTCCCTTCTATTCAGGACCCCCTAGAAATTCTTTGTGATAATGAGGGTGGGATTGCTCAAATCAAGGAACCCCATGCACGTCAAAAGACTAGGCACATTGAGCGGAGATTCAACTACATAAGGGATGAAGTTGAAAAGGGAAAGATATGTATTCGCAAAGTTCACACGGATCAGAACATTACGGATCCACTCACGAAGCTCCTTGAAAAGGCAAAGCATGAAGGTCATATTTGTGCCATGGGACTTCGATATTCTAGTGACTGGATTTGATCTTGTAATTTTGTATTTGGATATTGGAACCTTTTATTATTTGAATGAATTATTTGGTTATAATGCTTTAACTAATGTTCCAATTTTGCATGTTTAATCCATGAGTAAATTATTTACTCTAAACGTCCGTAGTCGTTCATACTTATGGGAACAAGTATGAGGGTAAGACTATTATGAACTTGGATTGGTTGATATTCATATGAATGAATATAGAGCAAAGGGTTGCTGCCAAAGTTCACAGATATTTGTGGGATACAAATATTGGACTGACCCGCGTCTCAAATATTACTACATGGAATCTTCTTGATTGGTCATAAGTAAATTTGAGTAAAGGCGAACATCATTTGGTATCCTCTGACCTGAGATACATATTGGGTCTTGATATTCACCGGGTATTATACTTTGACTTAGTTCTTTGCTGTTCTGAAACACGGCAGTACATAAGACTAAATTCAGGTATAGCACGAGGTGATTGTGAGAGACGTATGTAATTAAGATGGGATTTGTCCCTCTTATTCGTTGAGAGTAAGATGTCTAAGGCCTGTTTAAGTTAAGTCAATGGAAAATGATCATTCTATGTCTCTAAGATTTAACATGACATCTGTGATAAAAGGATAGATGATTGATTCACCTAAAACATTTTCGAGTAAGATACTTAAAAGGGATGATGTTATTGAATGGCTCTTAGTCATACGTATTAAGGGTAGTGAACCGTTGTTAGGCGGTATTTACTGCTTGCATCAATCTTCTATGAATCTTGTGTAAGTGGGAGATTGTTGGATCTTATATGCCCAAGACACATACAAGATTGATGTGGTTAGTACGTTATGATCCAAGTCGGGTCATACCCAATAACAAGCTAGGCAAACACCGATAAATATTTATTTGTTGATATGATCAAGCAAATAAATATTGACACCAATTTAGAAAATGGGTTTTCTAAATTATTGCATTTGAGATAGAACAAACTATATAGATGTTTTGTTCATGAGATATCATTTGTATTGTTATTTAAATTAGTTAAATAACAATAAGTAAAAGTGTGTTTAAGTTATAAAATTTAAAGGGGGTTTAATTTTATAAACTTGTAACTTCTAATTAAAAGTGAAAATTTTAAAATGGTGGGAAACCATTTTGAAAATCTTGGCCGCTCCATGTGGGTGTCTTGGGATTCCTTGTCTTGTTTTAATACAAGACTTTAATCACTTTGAACATACACTCAACCACACTTTCTCTCTCATACATGCAAGAACTCCTTCTTCTCCAATTTTACTCTTCTCATATTTACGGATCTAGAGTCCTTTGAAGAAGGTTTTGGGTGTTAACTTCCTAACTAGTTTGGTGTTTTGCAAGAGCTTGTGGGTATACGAGCTTGAGGTCTTCTCTTTTGATGACTAGACGTTCAAGAAGCATCATCTCCCTCCTCTCATCCGTATCTAACTTCCTTGTTCTTGAAAGGTAGTATTCAAGAACATCCTATGGTTGGTTTTTGATAGCACTTCTTTTCACATATATATGATCCTTGTTCTTGGGTTTGTTTTCTTGAAAATAAAATGGTTTATTTTCAGCATCTAAAACAAGTTTTAAATCCATTATATCCTCTGCGTTTTGATGTTTAAAATGGTTCAACTACTTTGATAAACTTGTAAGAAACCCAACAATACTGAGGTATAAAGGACCAATCTGAATTGTTGCTCAGGTAAGAGAAGTGGCATGTCAACTGGAGCTACCCGACGTGTTAAGTGGAGTTATCTGACATTCCATGTATCTCGTCTAAGAAAGTGCTCAACTGATGGGGATACGATCATGCCACTTGAGAATACCAAGATGGATGAAAGATTCAACTATGTGGAGCAACTGAGGGTCATTTCTGATAGAAGGGAAAAAAGGGCTAAGGAGAATGGTGCTTCCACTTGTGCAAGTACAGTGGAGCCCGAAAGGGAAAGAAGGCCTACGTGTAAGATCAAGGAAGAGATGAGACATGGTTACCCCTGGCCGTTTGAGAAGCGACAGGTTTTGGGGACGAAACCTATATAAGGGGGCTGGACTTGTAACACCCCGAATTTTATTTAAAAGAAGAGAAAGGGAAAGTACAAAGAAAGAAAAGCAAATGGGTACAAGTTGAAGGGGGCAAAGTGTACAAAGGATAAAACTTTAATATTTTATTATATAAATGGGTATGGCCGCCCATTTTGGGTTCTTCAACCTGCTTCTCGGCTGAAAAAGGAAGAAGAAGAAGCTTTTGGTTTTAGAGAGTGTAAGAGGAAGACGAAGCTTCAAAGGTGAGTTTTTCTTGTATATGAGCTCGGTTTCAGCTGGGTTTTGAGTTCTAACCAGAAGTTCTTGGTGTTTCGTGCTTGTTTTCGGAGTTTTAGTGTTGAAACCGTGGGGGGGGGGGGAGCTTCAGTATCGAAGTGAAGTGCTAAAGGCTGTTCAAGGTGAGTTCTATATCCCCTCTTTTACTGATTTGCTAAGTGTTTGGGGCTGTTATGCATACTGGATAGAAGGTTTTCTAAACCAAACCATGAATTTTAACTTGATGTGTGACTGGGTGCTGTTGGTGTATGTTTTTAGATGTTTTCCTAAGATGTGTATGATGTTTAGTTTGTTCTAAGTGCTTAGTATGATAGATCTGTGCTAAGGATGTGTTAGAATGATGATTGGGGACTAGAAATGGCATAAGTTGCATTGCAGGTTAGTTTTTGTTCATCCACATTTCTTTTATTCATTTGTATATGCTACAGTGTCATCCGCATTTGTTTTACCAACATTTCTTTGGACACTTGGAATATTTTTGAAGGCTTTCATCCACATTTGCTACAGTGTCATCCACATTTGCTACAGTGTCATCCGCATTTGTTTTACCAACATTTCTTTGGACACTTAGGATATTTTTGAAGGCTTTCATTCGCATTTGCTACAGTGTCATCCACATTTGCTGCAGTCATTTGCATTTGCTACAGTGTCTTCCATATTTCTTTGGGGACTTTTATGAAAGTTTGGGAAGTAGAATTTAAGTGCTAAGAAATGATGTCTTGTGTTGGCTTATGCTTGACGTATGTATGATGTTGTGATGGGGCCTTTGGTGTGTGCGTGTGTTGTGTTGTCTTTCTTCGTTAACCGTTTTCAAAACGTATGTATTATGTTATATTATACGTTATGTATGATGTATGACTTTACGTGGTATGATGTATGAGTGAACGTAAAGTATTATGTAACGAAGTGAAAGATAATGATAATGAAAAGTGGAACGTAACAAATGAATGAAAGACTTGCAAGCAATGAGGTGAGCGACCATGTTGTCGCAAAAGACTCGGATGGAGTGCAATCATTGACATTGATTCGAAGGGGGTCTGATCCTTGAGATCTACCCGAAAGATGTCGTGATGCTCGCCCCGGTACTGTGTCGGTTTTCGGACATGAGTCAGGGGTGTTGCAAACAGAGACGGGTTCCTTGTCGCGTGCCCCGGTACTGTCGGTCTTCGGACATGAGTCGGGTATTGCATGAGACAGGATCCAGATTAAAGTGAAAGATAATGATGAAAGTACGAAATGTACTAAATAAACGATGATGAAGATAATAATAAATATTATCAATGTGTACGTATGATGTGTGATCGCATACGATTACGAAGGTTATGTTTTAACGAAAGTAAAGTATTTTATTTATAAAACTAGAACTCACTCAGCGTCGCTGACTTTTTGTATGCATGATTGTTGGCATGTATTTTGTTGATGCTGAGGAGTTGCAGGCAAGGATGCATACGCTAGTGGGAACGTTTTGAGTCTGGCATCCACATTTTGATATGACGTTGTATTGTGATATGTAAACGATTTATGTAATATGATAATATGTTTTAATTATTAATGAAAGTTTCTAAATTCCGTTGCAAAAGTAATGTTTGCTTTAAATATTTTATACAATGACGGTCCAGCTATAAGCGTCCCAGGAACGGGGCCTTACATACCATACAACACAACCAACCATACACAAACATACATACGGTTAACATACATATAAGTTGTAAAACAATTTATACGCATTTTCAGCCCCAAAATACGTTTAAAACAAGAAAACCGGGGATCTAGAACTCACCTAATGCAGCCTTCAAGTAAAACTCCACCGAACCTGAGGGCACAACGAGTCCAAACACCTAAAAACAAAACAAAACACACAACTAAGCACAAAGAACACATAAAATCGGTTTTAAGGTTGAAAACCCAACAAAACCGAACCAGAAACACAAAGAACACCTACCTATGAATTTTCAGCTTCTTCTTCTTGAATAACGAGAGAAAATCTGTTCTTCTTTCTTCTTCTTGTTCAGCCGAAAGCAAAAAGGTGTAAAAGGAAGTGGCATGGGCGGCCATGCCTTTTAAACATTAAAATAATAAGGTTTTGTACTTTTACACTTAGGGCCCCTCCACTAGTGCTCCTTTTCTTTTCTCTTCTTAATACTTTGCTTTTCCTTTGTTTTTGACAAAATTTCGGGTGTTACAAGTCCACCCCCCTTATAGAGGTTTCATCCCCGAAACCTATCATTCTTCAAACAGTTGTAGGTAATGCTGTCTTATTTCTTCTTTAGTTTCCCACGTAGGCTCAGATCCCTTCCTGTGCCTCCACTGCACACGCACCAGTGGAACCACTTTATTCCGCAGCCTCTTCTCTTTCCGGTCTATGATTGCCACTGGTTGCTCTACATAGTTGAGCCGCTCATCTACTTTGATGTCCTCCGGTGGTACAATCTTATCTTCATCAGCTAGATATTTTCTCAGATGAGACACATGGAATGTTGGATGAATTCCACTTAGCTCATCGGGTAGCTCCAATCGATAGGCCACCTCTCCAACTCGTGCAATAATTCGGAAAGGTCCTATGTATCTCGGGCTTAGCTTACCCCTCTTTCTAAACTGAATGTTCCCCTTCCAAGGTGAGACCTTCAACATGACTCTATCACCCACGTTGAACTCAATCGGTCTACACCTTTTATCGGCATACGACTTTTGTCTATCTTTTGCCGCCTTCTTAAAGACTTTGATCTTCTCTAACTTTTTCGTCGTAGCCTCGATCACCTCAATACTTCCCAACTCTTTCTGCCCGATGCCACCCCAACACACGGGCGTTCTACACCTCCTACCGTATAGCATCTCATATGGTGTGCAGGACCGGGTAAGGGTACTTAACACTTAGTTTCACACTGAGGAGAGATCTTAGATCACTTAACAATTCAAATAGGGGGCTGGTAACTTAAAACAGATAATACTAAGAACACAAGTATATTAAAGAGACAGAACTAAGAACAACACAAGAATACAAGATTGGTTTTCAAGGATGTTGTATATTGATCTCAAGTTCTTTTACAAGTGTTACAAAGCATAAAGAAATTACAAGAACCTGAGACACTTTTATACTACAACCTACAACCATCACTTACATGTAAAGACAGTTGCGATTTGACTAATCTAGACAACATGATCAATCTAAAGTCAAAAGGCAGATTGCCTTTTGACTAGTGACTATGACATGCCATAGCTCACTGACTTTTCCTAATACAAAAAGTCTACAAGAACAAGTAAGGTAAGTTACAAACAAAGACCATTCATACTTTTTGATAAAGCATGGAAGTTTCACCAACTTGTGTAAAGTAGGTGAACCACCAGAGCAGGCAGCGAAAAATGTGTCAGCTTTATCAAAAGTTGATTCAGAGAAAGCATATTTTCTCTGTCCTCTGAAGAAATCAGTCTTCACAGCTTCAGAAGACTTTGTCTCTGAAGCTTCGGAAGATTTCATCTTTGGCTTCGGAAGATGTTGGTCTTTGGCTTCGAAAGATTTCACACTTAAAATATTTTTCTGTTTGAGTGTGAAACTTCCGAAGTAACTCCTTCTGAACTATTAGCTTCGGAAGATCTTACACTTGGACACATTTGAGAGTGTAAGACTTCCAAAGCTAGTCATCTTTGTTCCTTAGTGCATGCATGGAAGACTTGATTGTTCTGGCTTGTTGGTTGCATCAGCCTCATAATCTTCAGATGATCTTACAAACTCCCCCTAGGCTGATGCTACCAAAACAGAGAAGTTCTTTAGATATTGATAGTCCACATTAGGATCCTCAGCATACCTTTCTTCATCATTAGGTCTAGATCCTTCAGACTAACATAGAACATTCCCATGTTAAAGAGATCATGCAGAGGAAGATTGAGCATGTCTTCTGAGGAATAGACATGCATGCCTTCCTGATCTCTTATGACATACCATCTGTCTTGATCTTCATCATAAGACCATGACATAATTTGTCTTCCAACAAGCAAGAGGCTCTACTATGATTGGAGTTTGTTGAGAGACCTCTTCATGCACTCTCTCAGGATGCTCTGACTCATCCTGAGGTTGGGAGGTGGATGTCTTTCTTCTTTTTCTCTTTGAGGTTGATCTTCTGGCCATCCTTTTTCTTCTCCCTGATGATTTTAACTGAGGGGACTGGTCTTGAGTACCAGGTTGTTCAGTTGAGTCCCCCTCAGTTGGGATCTCCTCTCTTACAGGTTCAAAAGGAGAGAGAGGAGGACCCTGCTGTGGATCAGAAGATGAAGTTGGCTGAGATGCAACTCCAGGTTCAGGTTGTGTTGTCTTAGTGGGTTCAACCTTCAGCTCAACTTCAGGTTGAGCTGGACTTGGTGGAGAATGCAAGTCCACCAGCTCTCCCTTCTTTATCTTCTGCTTGATTACCCTGATATGCTCATCCATTGTGGATAGAGACATAGGGCCAAGCCTCCTTCTGGGGAATCCATACATCTTTAATAAGCTCATCATCCTTTGTCTGTCAGCAGACTTTTTTTGGATTTTATGGATGATGGCCCTTGACTTTGTATCTTCTTCTCTTAATCTATTCTTTTTAGCTTGTTTTTCTCTTTTAACTTTTTCTTCTATCTGCTTATTGTATTCAAACAATATGTACTCAGATGGTAAGAGAAGAAGTGCATCTGCCTGATAGAGACATGTGACACTCAGGTAGCTGATCATCTTTAGTCTTTCTTCTTCAGTTGCTACCTGAGGTTGTTCAGTGGCCACAGTCTCTGGTTCAGTACTTTCTTGAACTGGGGAGAGAACAGGAATGTTCTTGTAGAGTCTTTTCAGCCTCATTTCTTCCTTGTTCTTGAGGAGCAATGCTACATCCTCTGCTTCATTCCTCTCCTTTAACAACTCTGTGTCAGCCAGTTCATTCAATTCATCTAAAGGGAGAGAGATGAGTTCATCAACATTATAGTTTGTGGCTCCTAGGTAGTTTAGCCTGACTGCCCTTAACTCATCTTCCTGAGTGTTTAGCCTGGGGGCAGCCCTGATTATAGCTTCCATAAACTCTGGGGAACCATTTGAACTCTCTCCCCTCAGGTTCCTCTTCCTCTCTCTCTTCTCCTCCTCAATCTCCTTAGGAGTCATTTTCCTTTTGCCTTTGTCAACCACAGGCTTTGGTAACTCAGGCTGGAGAGAGCTTTGGCCTTCATTTCTTGGTTTAGCTGTCAAGCTCTGGCCAGAGAGAGGTTATGAAACACCATCACCAGCTGGTGTTTCACTAAGGATAATGGGTGCAGAGGGAGATCCTGTCTCAAGGTTTACAGGTTCAACCTCTGGGCCTTCAGTCAAGGTTTTCCCTTTGAAGCTATTCTCCAGGTCTACCTCAACATCCAGCTGACCAAAGATCTCACTTGCTAGCCTCTGTCTATATAATTTTGATCTCAATTTAAACTCCTTTAGCACCCTGTCTTGGATTCTTTCTGCCAATCTTGCTGCTTGTCTATTATTGCTTGGGTTGACAGGTGGCAGATCTACCAAGTTGATGCTCTCATAGAAACTCAGGTGTGAAATGTTGAGAACTTTTAGTTGATCCTGAGCTCTAGAGATCATAAGAGCTCTCCTATTACTGTCATACCCCTAACCCCATATTGGGTTCTCAGAAGGGGTAGACATTACTCTTGGTATTCCCTCCTCAAACAGTTATTGAATGAGCAAATGTAGATCACTGTCTAGAGGAGGTTGCTGAGTATGAACATCTGCAAGAGAGGATGGTGATTCCTCTATGTCCATACTCTGGGAAGAACTCCCAGGTTTTGTGATTGTCAGAATTTTCTCCCCCTTTTTGGTAGTATCACCCTCTTGCATAGGTGAGCTGGGAGATTGATCCATGACATCCACAGGTTCTTGTGGACCTGGATGAGTTGTCCTCATGGGTCTCTCAGCCAACTTGCCCTTGAGATCGGTGATCTCAAGTTGCTGGTCATTGACCCTCTTCTGTAAGATAGTCACCTGAGATTCCAGGTGAGCTATCTTTGAAACAAAATAGGTGCAAAGATGTGATAGTTTGTGCACCTTTTTTTGCAGACTCCCCTCATCTCCAGATGAAGAATCATTAGGGGATGAGAGAATTGGACCTAAGTCTTCTTCCTCACCACCAGCATGGGTTTTGTGGCTACTGGATTTCCTCTGCCCAATGACAACTTCCAGAGAAGTGTCAAGAGGCCGGGTTGCCATGGTTGAGGTCTTAGTTATGTAATCACTTTCTAAAGTGAGAGCCTCTTCCATATGGATTTCTTGAATAAGTTCAGGACTATCCACCTCAGTAGGGGGTTGCTGATATGGGCTAGAGATGGGGGAAGCAAGAGTACTCATCTTTCCTTAAGTGTAGGAAGAGAGGAGAGACTCATGGTACTCAATGAAGCCCAAATATTCATCAGAATAGAAGTCAAGGCTGGGAATGGGGTGGTTTAGATCAAGAGGTTGGGGATGGTAGCTTTCCCCAGAAGGTTGATCACTAGAGTGTTGAGACTCAGAATGATGGCTTAAGGCTGTTTGTGGGGTGTGAGCTCATCAGGCTGAGCATGAGGAACCTCAGAACTGATTGGTTGAAAGATGGGAGTGGTCTGTGTTGGTCCTTCTGATCGATTCAACAGTGCACTTGATGTATGACAATGATTTCCCACTGATTTAACATAATAAACTCAATAACACAATGAACTATTTAGAATCTAAATAATAATAAACAAGTAAGAGGCACAATGATGATGAAAATAAGCTTCCAGCCACACACACATAATTGCAACAATGATATTTCGTATTAGTGTTTTGCAATCAGTCACCTACAAAGATAGAAAACTTACAATATATAAGTAACCTAGATTCGCTGGCAGTTTCGCTGACTAGCGAAACTGCTTGTCTAACTACTAGATTCATCCGGCAGCGAACTACAGATTCGCCGGGTGATCAGAAGCAGCTGACTCCGGGTGAAACTATAGCTTCGCCCATAGTTTTGCTGGAACACAAAGTCAACAAATTACAAGATAAACTAACATTTAGCCTATAACATAACAAAGTAAACCTATCAACTATAGTGAGTCCAACCTATACTAGATCATCAATTCTCCCCCTAGGTTGGACCTCACTCATGGTCTTCTTGCCCATCTCTTGCTTCCTCTTCAGCTTTATCAGATGTTTCTTAATCCGCTCCTGCTGTACTTTCCTCTTCTGCCCTTGCACATGCCCTTTCAAATTGTCTTGTAAGATCCTGCACGTCCAACCTTAACTCATCAGCCTTTGATACCTTCTTAGTGAGCTCCCTGACCTTTATTGACTTTGACTGTATTGATAATATAGACTATCCTTATGAGACACAACAATACTCCCCCTTAGTCTATTATTATCAACGTCTTTCATCGTGATCAGCACCGATAAGACAACTATATAATGATCTTCAATCTCCCCCTAGATTGATGATTAGGTACCGACAATCTTTCATCTTATAGGCTCCCCCTTTTTGAATACTCCCTCCTTTTGTGTGCATCATGAGAATGATCAGGAACAGCATCTCCAACTTTTTTTCTTGAGTGCTTTAGAAGATGTAGGAGAAGGAATCCTGGCTCGGTATCCTCTGCAAACTTAAGAAACAGGTTCTCTGGTATGGTACTTTACTCAGTTGATGATCGGCCATCAATTGCAGTAAGAATTTGTAACACAATTACAAACATATTCTACACAATTCTCGTTAGATCATTTCAACAATACAAATAAACCCATGTTTATCTGAATGTCCATTTTCCCGTGAAATGCATGTGAAAATGATAACATTTTAATAGCATAATATGGAAGACTTGAAAAATGATTTGAAATGAATATTTTAATTTATTTTGTTTTATCATATTACACCAAGAACTAATTTGATCATTAGATCACATCCTCAAGATATACGAAAGCACAAAGATGTATTTGAACATCGACAAGTTAGTGAGATCACACTGATACAGAGTCTGGTCATAATTTTAAGTTTTTGAAAGCCAAAAACAGTTCAAAAATGATTGTTGGTATATTTGTCCAATTTAAACCCATGCCTTATCCTTTTCAGCAAGTGATCTGCAACTGATTTTATCATGTTTTAGATTTAATTAGAGAAGCTCAGGTGATTTGGTTCCCATTGACATCCGGCAAAGAACTTATCTCATCATCAGGGCTTATTGAGTAATATGATTAACTCTGCTTGACTTCTTTTAGAGGTTCAATAATGATCTTAGTTAAGAATCACTGTGCTTTTATTTTAGGGAACAGATGATGGGAGCTCCAGGTCTATACTTACGTATAACAGAGGAGATGATCATCTGAGCGTGCTGATGAGAGCTTCAGGTCTATACTCACGTATAACAGAGAAGATCATCACTCCAGGTCAATGCTTCCGCATAGCAGAGGAGATAAGCACGAAAAGGATTCTGAAGAGCTTACAAGAAGCATCATTTCAACAGCAAGGGTGAGGGAATTTAGGAATCAAAGTAATCAAGGCAGAAGTCAGATACTCTCAACCCATTTTTGACGAGACTTATAACTTTGTGCAGGCCTAAATGTCTGGAGTATAATCCTTATCATCGAGTTCTAAAGCTTTAGTTAGGCTACAGAATCATTGTTTACTTTGTTTTCAGGCTGAGCCTACCAAGCATACCATATAATGAAACTGTCTTTTTCAGATTTTAGAATATTAAATGATACAGACATCTACATTAGTTACTATCATTTCTCACAAAGTACAAGTCATACAAATAAGCATACCAAGAAAACATACTATCATTTCTCAGTCATCCCAAATCAAGTTCTTAGTTCCCGTGAAATTTTTTATTCTCCCCCGAAATTTCTTTTTAACTGCCATAAAACAAAAAAAAGAAGTTTCCCTTTTTTTATTTTTTTTAAGTATATAATAAACAAAATTAAAAAAAGAATTTTACTAAAGAAAGTCTTTCAAATTATACTAGCAAAAACATGAGAAATGAAGTAACAAAAAAATGCAGTGATTGTGAATGGTAGATAAGAATCCAAAATGTGGATGAGATACCATAACCTGTTTGTTCCGCCTCAAATTTGAATTAGGAACAATCCCAGTCAGTAAACCAGATTACTGATAGGCCTCCTGAATTGTTCCTGCACTCATAAACAGATTAGTTATAGAGGGGGACCCAGGCCATCGTGGTCCCGGGAGTTCCTTTTTCACCAGTGTATGTAACCTGTTTAAGCACACACTCTTTTGAAAAATCATTTATTTCTTTATCCTTTTCTTTTTGTTTTACTTTCCAAATTTTTTTCTGTTCAATTACTTTTGATTTGAAAGAATTGAATTTGGAAATCATTTTCTGTTTAAAACCCCGAAGGAAGAGATTTTAATTTTGAAACATTGGTCTTTTTCATCTTTGAATCATGTGAAACCGGCTTCACATGAGAAGGTTTGGATAGATTGTTCTTCATCCAACCATTCAAAGATATGTGCTTTTTACCCTTTGAACCCGAGAAGCAACTTGTGCTATATTTACCTCCCAAAGCTTGCCTTTGAACCTGAGGGCACTTCTTTAGCACATGACCTTCCTTTCCATATCTAAAGCAAGCCTTGAAAGGCTTTTGGTTCTTTGTAGTCCCGTGGATTGTTGGAGAGGGTGGAGCATGTTTTGAGGTTGTTGCAGCTTGTTGACAACCTTGAAGCTTCTTCTTTTGGATATCAGGAAATTGAACTTTCTGAGGCTTTGTTAATGTGAATTTTGAACTGGGCTGTGTTTTGATGTGTGATGTTCTGGAAGCTGAGATCTGAACATTCTTTCGAGAATCCTTTTGTATGACAGGTGACATGGTAGACTTGGAAGCAAATTTTTAAGGGTCATGATAGATAGCAGATGAAGATGGTGAGTGCTTCTGTTGAGTTTTGGAGGAACTGCTGATTTGTTTAGCAGTTAGAGATGAGATCCGTATAGGTCTTGATTCAATTGTTGGAAGCTTTTGACACTTGATAACTTCAGGTGACTTGATGATATCTTGTTCATCATCAGAACTTGTCCAGTCCTGTATGCACAAGTCAGCTTCAAATGGATCTTGATTGATGACTCTTGTTGTGTCTGTTTGTGTTGTTGAGTTCTGAATCCTTCACGATTCCACAGCTGTTCCTTCTTTGACAAACTTGACAGGAACAAAAGAAGAGATGTTACCTGTTTTGAATTTGTTAAAGAAGTTATGTGAAACAACTTATACTAGTTTTGAAGCATCAGAGTTGGAATTATCATTTTACAAATCAAATCCTTGCTTGATGAGCACCAAACCTACAAGAAAATCATATTCATCTCGAACCTCTGTATGATTAACGCTGCTTAAACCTGCATGTAAACTTTTAGTATCTGCAGCTTCAATCAAATCATTAGATGGATGAGGTTGAGGCATAGGAGAGTAACAGTAAGTGCTAGGAGGAGGATAAACATATGAAGTTTCACCACATCGCACACTTGTTTTGATTCTAGCTCCCCTCTGCATAGAGAATAGTTCTTCCTGTTTCATCCCTGATATTGTCTATTTATCAAGTTTAGTTTTAAGCTTGCTAGTCTCAAATTCTGCTAATGTGACTCGTTCGCTCAAAACATTAATCTCGACATTCTTTTCTAAAAGATTTCTTTTTAAAAGATCATTTTCTTTTAAAGCTTCTCTTAGTTTAATAAAATATTTGGACTCATTGATTTTAAGTTCTTTGTTTATTCGTTTTAATTCTTTTTCATTTCCTAACAATAACCTATTAGCTTTATAAACCCCGAATAAATGAATTTTGCAGGGAGGAGAACACATGTCTTGAACTATCTCATAGGGGAGTCCCATAACTATCTTTTCAGCAGCTAGAGCTTTTTCACATTAACATACGGGAGTGTTCTTTTTGTACTCTTCCTCCTTAGCAGCTCTCTTCTTAGCTTCCTCAGCTTCATCTCCCTCTGGATTTCCTTCATCCTGAACCTCCTGCTTCACTTTATCTGTTTCACTATCCTGTTGCTTCTGAATTTTACACCAGCTTGCACAGGCATCAACATCACCAACACTCTCACCTTGAGTATCACAGCTGAATTCTTTGAAAGGATCAAAATCTTTAACAAAATCCTGATCACTATTTACTACCTCAGCCATCAATGCATGGTTGACTTCTTCTTTAGTTTCTTTGATCTCAGCACTTGAAGATACACCACCATACATGAATTGATTGTACTCTCTTCTTTTCAAATCCAAGCCAAATGACTTCAACTTGTTGATAACTTCCATGAGTTTATAGTTAGTAAAATTCCTTTCCTGCTTTCACAATCTAACTTGTGGACTCCACTGTGGAGGAAGAGAGTCCAGAAGTTTTGTGACTTGTTCATGGTTCCCCAGTTGGTCATCATACTTCTTAAGGTTGCTTGCCACCATCAGAAATCGATCAACAAAATCAGATATCTTTTCATCTTTCATGGATGCAAAAGAATCAAACCGACTTTGTGCCATTTTGGCGTTGTCTGATTCGAAATCGGCAGAAAACGACATTTTCTTTTAAAATATTAAAATTCACTTTAACACCCAAAACTAAAATTATTTTTACAAAAATTGTTGAATGATATTCTCCCCCCAAAAAAATACTTTTAATGTCAACTAAATGGTTTCTAAGCAACTGAAATGATCAAAGGCTAATTTCACTGAAATTTCATTAAATTCGCTAACAAATTCGCTGTATTTTCACTAATTTCACTGGCAAGTTCGCTGGTAATTTCTCTCCTAATTTCGCTGGTAATTTCAGCAGCAGTTTCGCCCAGCAATGGCACACAGATGCTAGTTTCGCTGGATAGTTTCGCCCGAAACTAGTTGAACTTTCGTTTAGAGAACAATTTGGCAGCAATTTTGCTGGGTTTGGCACACAAACACAATGAACTTTTGATCAACGCATGTACATTCACTAGGACAAGGAAATCAGATCCAGAACCAAAAACTGTGTAATTTCGCTGAATGATCTCTAGTTTCGCCCAGCGAAACTATGTAGTTTCGCTGAATGATGCTGTAGTTTCACTGGACGATTTGTAAATTCGCCCTACGTATCTGGACAGTTTTTTCAGCACAAAATCAACTGAAATTCATTCAAATCTCAATGAATTTGAGATCTGATGATTTCTAAAGCTTCCCACACCAAAATCGAGCAATCCTCAATCAATTTCCATGTCCAAAACATGCAAATCAGATCAAAAATGAATGTAACAGTGAATTGTTTGAAAATACCCAAAAACTCAATCAATCAAGAGCACAAAGGCTTTGATACCATATTGTTGGTCCTTCTGATCGATTCAATAGTGCACTTGATGTATGACAATGATTTCCCACTGATTTAACACAATAAACTCAATAACACAATGAACTATTTTGAATTTAAACAATAATAAACAAGTAAGAGGCTCAATGATGATGAAAATAAGCTTCCAGCCACACACACACAATTGCAACAATGATATTTAGTATTAGTGTTTTGCAATCGGTCACCTACAAAGATAGAAAACTTACAATATATAAGTACCTAGATTCGCTGGCAGTTTCGCTGACTAGCGAAACTGCATGTCTAACTACTAGATTCAACCGGCAGTGAACTACAGATTCGCCGGGTGATCAGAAGCAGTTGATTCCGAGCGAAACTATAGTTTCACCCGTAGTTTTGCTGGAACACAAAAGTCAACAACTTAGAAGATAAAACTAACATTTAGCCTATAACATAACAAAGTAAACCTATCAACTATAGTGATTCCAACCTATACTAGATCATCAATTCTCCCCTAGGTTGGACCTCACTCATGGTCTTCTTGCCCATCTCTCGCTTCCTCTTCAGCTTTATCAGATGTTTCTTAATCCGCTCCTGCTATGCTTTCCTCTTCTACCCTTGCACTTGCCCTTTCAAATTGTCTTGTAAGATCCTGCACGTCCAACCTTAACTCATCAGCCTTTGATACCTTCTCAGTGAGCTCCCTGACCTTTGTTGACTTTAACTGTGCAGGGGTTCGTTGGGATTTTATTTTATAGGTGATGATGATGGTAGGCTGTGTTTGAGGTGATTGAGAGGTGGAGGGTGTTGGTTTAACACTAGCTGGTGCTGCTAGGTTTTCACCTGGAGCAATGAGCTCAAACATTTTTGGGACAAGGGCTGTTTCTACACCAGAGAAGTCAACAGTTGGCTTCTTTAAGATTTTGAAGATGCCAGGCCTCATTTGACCTATTTTAAGAATATTACCTATTCCCCTCAACCGTGGTCCTAACTCACAGTTGAGAATGTGTTGAACATACCTAGGGAACATGTAATACTCTAAGGAGTCCAAGTTTGCAAGTAAATTAGTATATACAAATTGAGAGTACCTAAACTTGACCCCTTGTACCATCCCATGGACTATAAAATAGAGGTCTTCTGGAACTTGATCCCATCCTCCATGCTTGTTAGAAAGGCTGTGAATGACGACATGGAGGAGGTATTTCCATTGAGATGAAACCTTCCCCTTCCTGAAGGTTTTGACTGAGAAGTCACCTTCATAGCCCATCTGCTGAAAGGAGTGGTTGACAATAGATTTGGGAAAGGACAGCTCACCTGCTTCATTATCCAGCTGAAAATGGTTGTTTATGATGGCCGGAGTGATGAAAACTATCCTCCCCTGCACTGTAGCAGACAGTGCCTTCTCCCCGTCCATGGTGACCTCTTGACAGGTCCCCCAGTACTCAAGCAACTGATCCTCATAGAGAGGAGGATCAATTGTAAGGGAGGTGAAGTAGTGCGACGAAGAAAGGTACCTACACATATCTGAGAAGCTTGGATCCTTCTCAGAGTGTAACATGGCAACCTGATTGTGTTGCCTGTGTAGGTGCATGGAAAAATCAGGGTCGTTGCGACGATCAATGTTGGTCATTAGAGGAAGCTTTTATAGTGAAGAAAGGAAGAAGAAGAAGAAATTTGGGGGTATTTTTAGGGTAAGGATCAGTGAGAGTAGATAGACGAAATAGAACCGTTTGGAAGATATATGTCATGGATTTGAGACAAAGTTATGACAAAAAGATAAACTTTGAAATCCGCAAGTGGGTCCTACTTCTGAAAAAGTGCGCCCAAAAAGTTAGTTTTCTTGGAAGTTGTAAAACTTTCGAAGACAATTTTGGCTTCGGAAGCTTTGTAGCAAAGCTTTCGAAGGAAATTTTTGCTTCGGAAGATATTTCAAAAATTTTTGAAAATTTGGCTTCGGAAGAAGTGAATAAGTCTTCCGAGACTTAGTTGTTTTCGGAAGATATTTGTTCTTTGAATGCATTTAAGTGCTTATATACAAATTTAAGCTTCGGAAGATACTCCAAGAATTTTTTCCAAAGGTAAATCTTAGATAAGCTGTTAAATGATTTAAAGACATAAATTTCTTCCGAAGGCAATTTGAGTTCTTCCGAAGGTAATTTTTCACAAATCTAAGGAATATCGGTTAAAAGTTAGTTTTCTTCCAAAGAGAACTAGGCTTATGAGGTGATCTAATAGACAACTTAGGACACACAATTTTAAGAAATAAAGTTGATTAAGTTATTAAGGAAAATCTATTCAAAGTTAATCATCCCTATAGCTGATACAAGATATTTAAATCTCTGTTCATCAAATGCCTTTGTGAATAGATCAGCATATTGTTTATTTATGTTAACTTTGATTAGTTTGATCAATCCCTTTTCAAAATTATCCCTAATCAGATGATACCTGATGTTGATGTGTTTGGTCCTTGAGTGCTGCACAAGATTCTCTGTAATAGAGATGGCACTATTGTTGTCTATGTGGATGGGAGTCTCCTTGAAGTTGAACCCATAGTCTAGCATTTGATTTTGAATCCAAAGCACTTGAGCACAGCAGCTTGCAGCAGCAATGTATTCAGCTTCAGCAGTTGATGCAGACACACAGGATTGCTTCTTGCATTGCTAAGAGACTATCCTTCCACCAAGGAATTGACATCCCCCAGATGTGGACTTTGCAGTCATGTTGCAACCACCATAATCACTATCTGTATAAGCATACCAATTAAAGTCTGAATTTTTTGGATACCAAAGGCCTAGATTTGGAGCACCTTTGAGGTATCTGAGAATCCTTTTGATAGTGATTAGGTGTGACATCTTGGGGTTGGCTTGATATCTTGCACATATACATATAAAAAACATAATATCAGGCCTGCTAGCAGTAAGGTACATAAGTGACCCAATCATAGCCCTGTAGAGATGTTCATCAACACACTCCCCCTCAAGATCAGGACCAAGGGAGTGGTTTCTGGCTATGGGTGTCTTTGCAACCTTAAGTCAGTCATCTTGAATATTGTAAGTATGTCCTGTACATACTTTGACTAACTAATGAAGATGCCATCTTCAACCTGCTTCACTTGAATTCCTAGAAAGAAACTGAGTTCTCCCATGGCACTTATTTCAAATCTATTCTTCATCAGCATCTCAAAGTCTTTGCAGAGCTTTGGATTAGTTGAACCAAAAATGATGTCATCTAGATACATTTGAACTAGCAGTGTGTCATTCCCTGTTTCTTTAATGAAGAGATTCCCATCAATAGTACCTCTTTTGTATCCATGATGACAAAGGTATGTTGATAGTGTCTCATACCACTTTCTTGGAGCTTGATGTAGTCCATTTAGAGCTTTATCAAGCTTGCAGACATAATCAGGATGATCTGGGTCTGCAAAGCCAGGTGGTTGTTTGATATAAACATCTTCATCAATCACCCCATAGAGAAAAGCACATTTCACATCAAGCTGGTAGACCTTGAAATCCTTGGATGCAGCATAAGCCAGGAATATTCTTACAACTTCAAGCCTTGCAACTGGAGCAAAGACATCAGTGTAATCAATCTCTTCTTCTTGAGTGTATCCTTAGACAACCAGTCTAGCCTTGTTCTTGATGATAATCCCTCTATCATCCTTCTTGTTCCTGAATACTCATTTGGTACCTATGACAGTCTTCCCTTGAGGAAGAGGGCATAAGTTCCACACCTTTTGTCTTCTAATTTGAAGCAGCTCATCTTGCATAGCTTTAATCCAGCTTCCATCCTTTAAAGCCTCATCAACTTTCTTCGGTTCTATCTGGGATAAGAAACAAGAATGTAGACAAACATGGCTGTCATGAGTTTGTCCTCTTGTTCTTACCCCTGAGTCAACATTTCCAATGATGTTTGTGGTGGGATGTGACTTGTGGATCCGAAGTTGAGGGATCACATCAAGTTGGTTGGACAGATCTAAATTAGAGAAATTCTGATCTGGCAATGAGGTGTCTCCCACCACATCAGCACATTTATCAAGAGAAACTTGATCTAATGAGTGTGTGACATCATTCATGTTGTCATCAATGAAGTGGTTATCACATCAAGAAATTCTTGATCAATGTCACCACCTCCAATTCCTCCTGCATTAGAAGTTCCTTCTCCTGAATTTTGAGCCTCTGAGCTGGAATTTGAAGGCAATTCAGTTGAATCAGCCGTATTTGTCATGCTTGTGCTTATAGGAGCCTCAATTACAGGGTTAGTCACCACTGGAGCTGAAGTAGTTTTCTTGGTTGGTCTTCTTAGCTCAAATCTTGGATCAGGATCTTCTGTTGATCTGTTATCTGTAGATCCTGAAACATTCTCACAAGACTTGTTAAAACAGTTGGTAACTAAATAAAGTTCAAACAGCCAATCCGGACCAGAACCTTTCACATAGGGTGTGTGTTCATTGAAAGTCACATTGGCTGACTCCTCAATGATTATAGTTTTGAGATTGTATACTCTATAAGCCTTAGCTTGAGAAGAGTATCCAACAAAGTGTCCATCATCTGATTTCTCAGCAAACTTGGCTATTTGATCTTTGGTATTCAAGATGGTGCATGGACATCCAAATGTTCTGAGAAAACCAATGAATGGTCTCCTTTTATGCCACAGTTCATAAGGAGTCTTACCATGTGTCTTAACCACTAAAACTCTGTTCTGCACATAGTAGGCTGTGTCGATAGCCTCTGCCCAGAAGGTATAGGCAGTTTAGAGTCAGACAACATGGTTCTAGCAGCTTCAATAAGTGTCCTGTTTCTCCTCTCAGCAACACCATTTTGTTGAGGAGTCCTAGGAGCACTATATTGTCTTGAAATACCTTTTTCATCACAAAATGTAACAAGGATTTGGTTTTTAAATTTAGTTTCTTGATCACATCTTATGGTCTTGACCTTGTGATCAGATTGATTCTCAATTTTTAGAATGAAGTTCTTTAAGATTTAAGGGGTTTCATCCTTAGTTCTAAGGAAAAACACCCAAGTGAATCTTATGAAATTATCTGTGATCACTAAACAGTAAGAGGTCCTTCCTAGACTCATTACACTGGTGGGGCCAAATAGATCCATATGTAACAAGTGTAGGGGAGTAGTAATAGAGTTTATTTCCTTTGGCTTGTGAGACACTTTGTGTTGCTTCCCTTTCAGGCATGCAACATAGTGGTCATCACTTGTAAACTCTTTCTTTGGCATTCCAGTTACTAAATCATTCTTAATCAATTTATTCATGTTTTTAAAGTTTACATGGTACATTCTTTTATGCCAAAGGAAAGACTCATCACTATTTTCTTTAGACAGAAAGCAAGAAACTTCTCCAGAGGGAGATGTTTCCAGCAGATCCATCTTGTCATGTTCCCTTTCCTGGGGGCTCTGAGCAGAATATGCTCTTGAGGAATGTCAACCTCGGGCTTGAGAACAATGCACTCATGCTCAGTAAAGAGCATGTGATGTTTTTGGTCACAAAATTAGACACACTCAGAAGATTGTATCCAAGCTCCTTGACAAAATTTACCTTCTCAATGCTAAGCTTACCATTTGTAACCTTCCCCCTGCCAGTAATGTAACCTCCTGCATCTCCTCCAAAAGCAACTGGTCTCCATCAAATCTTTCAAAGTTTTGAAGTAAGGACTCATTGCCTGTCATGTGCCTGGAGCAGCCACTATCAATGATCCACACATTTATGTTTGCCTTTGGCTGTCCTTGCATAAAAAGAGATGATTTAGTTACATTTGGAAACCTAAGCCTTATTGGTCTTGGGCTTGTTAAAATGAGTTAAAGGCAATAAAACAGTAAGTGTTCCTATGTTCAGGCTCTGAGGATCATTTGTTGTTGCTGATGAAGAATCTTCAGTCACACGGTCTTCCTTCATCTTCCACACCACCTTTGGAAAATTTGGCTTGACCTTCAAAGCTTTGGAAGCTTTTGTAGCTTCGGAAGATTTGGAGACTGGACCTTCGGAAGATCTTGCTTTCACTGCAGCAAGCTTCAGTACTTCGAAAGCATTCCTTTCTTCCGAGACCAAATTTTCTTCCCAAGGCAATTTTTCACTTGCCTTCTTCTTCATTTTGGAGCTTCCGAGGGAAACAGATTTTCCTTCCGAAGCTTTCTTTTCCTTCTTCTTCCCAGAAGCCATTTCTTTGACCATGTGGATAGTACTTTTAGGATTGTAGATGCAATCCTTAGCTAGATGAGAAGTACTACCACACATGATGCAGTCCATTTGCTTCCTTCTGGGAGTCTTTTTCTGAGAGCAAGACTGAACTTGAACACTTTCTTTCTCCAGCTTCTTCTTCACAGATGATGCAACAATTTTCTTAGGGAGAGAATTGCTCTTAGAGGAGGATGGTTCAGACTGTTTAGCAGTGGTACACAGCAATTCAGCCTTCTCTTTGCTGGAATGAGTTGGAACTGTACTAAAACTCCTGGTACTAGAGTTTGTAGTTGATTCCTCAGCCTTTACCACTTCAAACCCTGTAGAGATGAACACTTGTTTCTGCTTGGAGTCAAAAGTGGCCTTGATCTCTTGAGCCTTCTTTGATCTTCTCTTTGCTCTTCTGATCAAGTTCTTCCTCTTTGTCTTTGTCATACCAGCCTTCGTACTCTCCTCAGGAGCATGGTGACCCTTTTTGAATTGACTTTTTTCACTTATTTCAGAATCATCCCTCACCATCTCCTCTTCATCACTGGGGTCTATAGAGGGCAGCTCATCTTCACCAGTTCCACACCTTGGAGACCTTACAGATAATAGAGTGTGTGGAGGAGCTATCTCACAAGATCCCAGTCCCTGCTTATTCTGATAACAAACTTTTGCATGCAGAGATGAGGATATTATGTTCTTGAAGGTCTCTTCTTCAAGAACACATTTTTCTGCCCTGGCTTTGCTGATCATAAGCTCAGCCTGGCATTCTGTCAACTTAATAACAAGATCTTTTATTTGAGTCTTGTAGTTTGTTTGCTCATGTTTAAGAGTTGAAATTGTTTTCTCTAGATCTTCTATTTTAAGCTTATAATCATTTCCAGCTCTCTTAAAACAGCTTTTAAAATGTTTAAAGACTCAATATCAGATCTCATTTCTAAGTTGTAGGACCTGTATCTATTTACTTTAGCAATACATTCAGGAGAGCAAAGATGTTCTAATACCTTGGCTTCATCATGGTCAGCCATGAGTGCTTGATTTGGAGAAGCATCTTCAGCTTGGAAGCTCCAGTCAAAGCCTCCTTTAACAGCAACTGTAGCTTGCTGTCTTGGCTTCTCATTCTGGTGCCCTCCTTCAGTGTAGTTTGTCCTGGATGATGCTTGGCCACCATTTGACTTAGGTGCCTTGCATTCTCTATCAAAGTGTCCCATCTGGTTACAGTTGTAATACTTTACTTTGCTTTTGTCTAGCCTAAAATTGCCACTGGCTGCATTGCTAGGAAACCTTCTCCCAGTCCTCTTGTAAAACTTCTGGGCTCTGTGAGTGAGAAGAGCCATCTGCTGGACTATCTCCATATATTCCAAATCATCTGGATGGATACAGTCCAGGTCTTCAAGAGTGAAGAGAAAGTTGCCTGAACTTTCATCAGTAGAGACAAAGGCTTGAGAGGAACTTGTCTCTTGGAAGGGACTTGCTTGGATTTAGCTCTCTCTAGGTGTCTGTGGGAAGGTGATGAAAGGACCCTTTTGTGAAGTTTCAGGGTAGCAGATAAGATGATGCTATGGTTCTCTGCAATCTCTTTCACCCACATGAAGGGCTGAACTCTGGTGAGTATTGGAGTTACCAGATGAATTTTGCATGTTCATCTCCATCTGGTATCCACTAAGTATCCCATACAACTCAGTGAGAGTAAGGGTATTGAGGTTTTCAGTCCTCTTAATGATCACATAGTAGTGTGTCCATTGTCTGGGAAGAGAGGACATGAACTTCCTAACAATATCTCTGTTCTCAATAGTTACTCAAACATCAGCCAGAGTATCCACAATCTCAACATACCTGAAGTATTGTTGAGTCATGGTTTCACCTGTCTTGAAGGTGAAGTTTTCAAACTGCTGCTTCAGGAGGTCCTTCTTGTTCTCCTTGGCTTCATTGGACCCCTTATAAATCAGTTTCAGTGCATCCAATAGCAGTTTAGCGGTCTTGCACTTCTTGACACCTCTGTAGATGGAGTTTGGAAGAGCAGTTTGGAGGGCTGTCATAACTTTCTGATCAATGTCAATCCTTTTTCAGTCTTCATCAGAAAAGTTAGCCCTTTCCTTTGGTATCATGCCACCACCAGCAACAGCTGAAGAGGTGCATGGTACATGAGGTCCATCGACAACAGACTCCCACATCCTGGAATCTTGAGACTTGATGAAGCCTTCCATTCTTTGGCACCAAGTGTCAAAATCCTCAGGAGTGATCAGTGGGGACTTTGTCATAGTTCCAGTTTCCATATCAGCCTTAGAGATAGCTGCCATTTGAATAGTTAAGTGATGTGTAAAGCTAAGAGGATTAAAGATGGTGAGATCTTACAATCAAGAGCCTGGAACGCTCTGATACCAAATGTAGGACCAGGTAAGGGTACTTAACACTTAGTTTCACACTGAGGAGAGATCTTAGATCACTTAACAATTCAAATAGGGGGCTGGTAACTTAAAACAGATAATACTAAGAACACAAGTATATTAAAGAGACAGAACTAAGAACAACACAAGAATACAAGATTGGTTTTCAAGGATGTTGTATATTGATCTCAAGTTCTTTTACAAGTGTTACAAAGCATAAAGAAATTACAAGAACCTGAGACACTTTTATACTACAACCTACAACCATCACTTACATGTAAAGACAGTTGCGATTTGACTAATCTAGACAACAAGATCAATCTAAAGTCAAAAGGCAGATTGCCTTTTGACTAGTGACTATGACATGCCATAGCTCACTGACTTTTCCTAATACAAAAAGTCTACAAGAACAAGTAAGGTAAGTTACAAACAAAGACCATTCATACTTTTTGATAAAGCATGGAAGTTTCACCAACTTGTGTAAAGTAGGTGAACCACCAGAGCAGGCAGCGAAAAATGTGTCAGCTTTATCAAAAGTTGATTAAGAGAAAGCATATTTTCTCTGTCCTCTGAAGAAATCAGTCTTCACAGCTTCAGAAGACTTTGTCTCTGAAGCTTCGGAAGATTTCATCTTTGGCTTCGGAAGATGTTGGTCTTTGGCTTCGAAAGATTTCACACTTAAAATATTTTTCTGTTTGAGTGTGAAACTTCCGAAGTAACTCCTTCTGAACTATTAGCTTCGGAAGATCTTACACTTGGACACATTTGAGAGTGTAAGACTTCCAAAGCTAGTCATCTTTGTTCCTTAGTGCACGCATGGAAGACTTGGTTGTTCTGGCTTGTTGGTTGCATCAGCCTTATAATCTTTAGATGATCTTACATGGTGGTATACCAATGCTGGCATGATAACTGTTGTTGTATGAGAATTTAGATAACGGTAAGTGTTCATCCCAACTTCCTTCAAAGTCGAGCATGCATGCTCGGAGCATATCCTCAAGCGTCTGGATCGTCCCCTCAGACTGACCATCTGTCTGGGGGTGGTAAGCCGTACTGATATGCAACCTCGTACCCATTGCATCATGGAATCTCTTCCAAAACTTGGATATAAACCGAGTGTCACGGTCCGACATAATAGACACCGGTACACCATGACGCGTTACAATCTCCTTGATGAATAAATCCGCCAACCACTCGGAAGAATACGTCTCGTGGATCGGTAGAAAGTGGGCACTCTTCGTTAGACGATCGACTATCACCCATATAGCATCGTACCCCCTTGCCATACGTGGTAACTTTGTAATGAAGTCCATGGTGATGTGCTCCCATTTCCACTCGGGTATATCCAAAGGTTGGATCTTCCCGTATGGCTTCTGATGCTCTGCCTTCACTTGCAAGCAAGTAAGGCACTTGCTCACATACTCCGCAACATCACACTTCATACCTGGCCACGAGTAATCTTTCTTCATATCATGATACATCTTAGTAGCACCGAGATGAATGGAGTATTGAGTCTTATGAGCTTCGTCCATGATCCGCCCCCATAGGTCTCCATAACGAGGGATCCACATCCACCCAAAGCGGGTTCTAACTCCGAGAGTATTTTCACCCAACTCCGTGACCAGACCTCTCATCCTTTCAGAGTTAAGGAGATCTTCTTTCAACACCTCATATTGGAACTCTTTGACCTGTGCCATCACATCGGAGGTCATAATCAACTGGTAAGCTTTCACCCAGATTGGCTCGGGTCTCTCCTTCTGGCTAAGGGCATCTGCCACTACGTTGGCTTTGCCCGGATGATAGTGGATTTCACAATCATAATCCTTGATCAATTCTAGCCACCTCCTTTGCCTCATATTGAGGTCCTTCTACTCAAAGAAGTATTTCAAACTCTTATGGTCCGTGAAGATAGTGCACTTCGTCTCGTACAAATAGTGCCTCCAAATCTTTAGTGCAAAGACCACAGCTGCTAGCTCCAAGTCATGAGTAGGGTAATTAGCCTCATGGATTTTCAACTGTCAGGAGGCATAGGCTATTACTCTTCCCCGCTGCATTAGCACGCAACCCAACCCCGAATAAGAAGTATCTGAATAGACCACTAAGTCTTCGTTCCCTTTGATCAACGTCAAGACAGGAGCTTGAGTCAATCTCATCTTTAACTCCTCAAAAGCATTCTCCTGTTCCAGACCCCATACAAACTTCAGGTCCTTGTGGGTCAACTTGGTCAATGGTGAGGCTATTCTAGAAAAGTCTTGGATAAATCTTCTGTAATAGCCTGCTAAACCCAAGAAACTGCGAATCTCAAATGGCATCTTTGGAGACTTCCATTGCATCACCGCCTCAACCTTTGCCGGGTCTACATATCCCTTCAGAATTTACCACATGACCAAAAAATTGAACTTCACGCAACCAGAAAGCACACTTAGAGAATTTAGCATACAGCCTCTCTCTTCTAAGTGTCTCCAATACCTCACGAATGTGACCAGCATGTTCTTCTTCACTTTTCGAATAAATCAGGATATCGTCGATAAACACAATCGCTGATTTATCCAAGATCGACCGACACACCCGATTCATCAAATCCATAAAAGCAGCTGGTGCGTTAGTTAGACCAAAAGACATAATGAGGAACTCGTAGTGTCCATAACGCATGCGAAAAGCTGTTTTAGGGATGTCTTGCTCCTTCACCTTCAATTGATGGTAGCCAGATCAAAGATCTATTCTTGAGAACCAACTGGCACCTTGGAGCTGGTCAAACAAGTCATCAATTCTAGGTAGTGGATATCGGTTCTTCACCCTCAACTTGTTTAACTCTCGGTAGTCAATGCACATCCTCATACTACCGTCCTTCTTCTTTACAAACAAGACCGGAGCACCCTAAGGAGAGATATTCAGTCGGATGAACCCTTTGTCCAACAACTCTTGCAACTGAACCATCAGCTCCTTCATCTCAGACGGAGCCAATCGATATGGTGCTTTGGCAACGGGCTGAGCACCAGGTATCAAATCGATCTGAAACTCGATCTCGCGGTCCAGTGGCACACCTGGTAAATCTTCTGGGAACATGTCCGGAAAGTCACACACAACTGGTACATCAGACAATTGTGGTACTGACGTGTCCACATCCTTCACGTAAGCCAAGTAGGCACTACATCCACGTTTCATGCACTTCTCTGCCACCACCATCGAAATCACTTGAGGAATCGTAGTCACTCGATCACCGTAGACTATCACTGAACTTCCATCGGGCGCAGTTAATCGGATCATTTTCTTGTGACACATAATATTCGCCTCATAGGCTGCTAACCAATCCATCCCTAGAACTACATCAAATCCACCTAGGGGCATCACAAATAATTTAGTAGAGAACATATGGCCTTCCAATTCTATGTCACAATCCTCTATCATCTTAGAAATTCTGGTAGACTTACCAATAGCGGTTTCTACTTTGAAGGGCTCATCAATATTTCTACTACTAGCAGGCAACTTAGCACAGAAAGCAACAGAAATGAAATTTCTACTAGCACCAGAATCAAATAACACAGAGGCATAAATTTGGTTTACAAGAAACATACCTGACACGACATCGGGGTGCCCCCTGTAATGCTCTAGCACTTGCCCTCTGTCCTTCATTCTCTGTCCCTTCTTTGCCCTGGAACTTTCGGCCCTCGGCTTCTTGCAGTCTCTCTCAGATGGCCCTCTTCACCACAATTATAACACCTCATCACCCCACAATCTTTTGCCATATGACCGGGCCTCTCACACTTGAAGTAGATCTTCGATCCCCACTTACACTCCCCAGCGTGGTCTCTCCCACACTTAACACATCTCTTTGCCCCAGTACTCGCCGACACTACCCACCGGTCATCCGTTCTTGCCTTCTTGTTATTTGGAGTGAAACCTCCACGTCCAAATCGCTTCCCACTCCAGTTCCTGTCACCACCACCCTTCTTACTCACCTCAACCACAGCCACCTCTCTCTCATCATACAACCTTCCTGCCAAATCCACCACCGACCTAAAGGTACTCGGTCGGGCAGCAATCATGTGCCTGTGGATATCCGCCGACAATCCCTGAATATACCTCTTGATCTTTCTCGACACCGGCGTCACCTGATCAGGCACCAGTCTTGTCATTTCATTGAACTTGGTGGTGTATTGCTGATGGGTCATGGTTCCCTCCTCTAATTGTAGGAACTCCCTCTCTATCTTGTCTAGCTCTTGGTGAGGACAGAATTCCTCAATCACCATCTACTTCAGTTCTTCCCACCTCATCTTTCCAATGGCCCTGCTGCCCTCGGCTTGGGCAATATTGTCCCACCAACATAAAGCCGAGTCTGCAAATGAGTGAGTGGCAAACTTCACCTTTTGGTCCTCTCTATACTCACTAATCTCCAGCACCGCCTCCATTTCTCTCACCCAGCGGTGAGCAGCAGCAGCATTACCATTGCCATCAAAAGTTGGGGGTTTGCATCGCTGGAATGCCCTTTAGCTACACCCCTTCGCGGTTTCCCGCACTACCACCTCCTCCTCATCACTGGAGGCCGCCATCTCAGCATTCAATTCTTCCCCTTCACCATGATCTCTCTCACCCCTCCTTCTCCCAGTAGCTTTCTTTCTCTCCTCCTCCTTCTCCTTTTTCTCATCCTCTCTCACTGCACGGATGAACTCAGTCACCACAGATGGTAGGATCGTCAGCATGACCTGTTGTACTTCCTCCACAACTGCCTCCTTCACTGAGGCTCTTAAGTTAGCACTCTCATCACCGCCCTCCTGGTGATGAAGCTCGGGCCAGCAGGAGCCGTCTCAGTAGTCTTGGTCTTGTTCCTTATGGTACGTGGTCCAGCACCACGGCCACCCCGTGCTCCTCCTCATGAAGCCTTATATGATCTACCACCAGCCATCCTCTAAACACTATAAGATTCAAACACCAACACAGTCATTCAAGGTAATAGCTTAGTTTATATCAAGTATAGTAAGTCCCTAATTACAGTGGCCAGTTGTGATTAGCACTTACTTTATTCTTCATCCCCCGAGCATTTCCTATCCTGACTACATCAGTACTCAAATCTACTAAGGGCACATAAATCAAATAACACACGCACATAATACCGGTTTACATTTAAGAAAAGAAATATCTGATGGCACGTAGCTACTTGGGCTGGCATCCCTCCTTTTCAGTCCCATTCTCAGTTTAAGTTTAGGTTTTTGAAAATGTTTACCCATTTCTCTTAAACTTTGGCTCTGATACCAACTTGTAAGGCCCCGTTCCCGGAAACCTCACAGTTGGTCAATCATAGCATTAATTATATAAAAACATATACATATCGTAAGACATCGCAGCGGATTTAAAATTTTCAAACGCCATTCATTGTATTAATATTTAATGTTGCCAAATAATACAACAATGTATAATAGAAGTTACAAAAGAAACGTTAGTTGCATTATAAAACAACATAACTAACATGCACGAATGGATGCCAGTCTTGCCCGCCAAGTAACTTTTCCCGTGTGCCATCCTCAGCAACTGTTATCTGCCAACTGAAAATGCATAAAAGTCAGTGTTGCTGAGTGAGTTCTAGTTTTAAAAGCATTAAAGTACATTGTTTATAATAAAATATCATTTTCCTTAAAATAGGTCCTTTACTTTCGTTCATGAGCATTCATCGTACATACATCAAGGTATAACCTTATTATCTTCCATTATCGCACGTATCATTCGTTTCGTACTTTTTTATTATCTTTCACTTCTATCCAGATCCTGTCATAAGCTATGCCCCATCATTGTACACCAAGCAACCACCTTTTGGGGTCAAGCGACAAGGATCCCGTTTTCACACATCTCGATCAGTCACAAAGACTAACCCTCCTGTGTGTGAACCCTCATGGGTTAAATCGCACGTTATATAACACACAGTTGAGCTAACAACTCTCAATGAGTTATGAACCTCTCTAAAAATTTTGCTTACAAGACTTTTCATTCATTCGTTATGTTCCACTTTTCATTATCATTAATTTTTCACTTCATTTATGATAATACTTTACGTATACGAGCATAATCACACCACGTAAAGTCACATAATAATATGTAATATGGAACATAAGAACAGGCCATAATCATGCATAACATCAACACATATAACCATCAAAACATCCCAGAGCTTAAACCTTAAAATTTCTATTTCTCAAAATCTTAGAAATTTTTCTAAGTCTTTTAGGCGCATGAGCACTATGTAGGCGCCTGAGTACTATGCAGGTGCATGAGTACTTGGGCGAATGGGAAATTTAGGTGCCTGAACTAACACTTAGGCGTATGAGCAATTTTCTGGGCGCATGGATACTATTTGGGCGCATGAGGTACACTTAGGCATTTGGGCCTGCCAGGTCATAAACGGGTTGGTGTATTTGTCAAATACTAAACTATATATACCTTGTAAATTAACATTTGACACATGATGAAATGCATTACACGAATTCTCTATGTGTGTATATAATTTGTGTGTTTTAGTCTGTGATTCATCCCCTTTGATCCCAACAAAATATGTATAAACACTTTTCTTTGTTAAATTTAAGTTTCCTTCCGTTGACAATAAAGTATTCACAATTTTGTAATATTTTTACATTTATTTAAACAAATAAGAAATTTAATTAAAAGGAGCTATTGCGGCGAGTCTTTGTACTCTATGGCGAGCATGACCCTTAGGCTGACCTATGACAACATATCAGCATCGTCGCTGTAGGGTTATTTTCTTGTAGTGATATAAAACTTAATTGTTATCCGTATGACATTTGTAAACATATTGTTGATAAACATACGTATGTTTTTGCAGTTGAGTAGGATTTTTCCTGCAGAACATGTTGTCAATTCTATTTAATATGTGTCAATTCTATTTAATAAGTGCAGGGACAAGCCTTTAGAAGAAGCATAGTTGGTACAACAACATTCAGTTGGATTTCATCTTTCTTAATTCATATGCATTGTTCAAATATAATATACCATTAGAATTCAAATATATATATATACAACCACGTACAGATAAGTAATTAATTTGTCATCATATCACAGTTTTTACTATGCAATTTAATTTATATGGTTTCTTTGGTTTGCTTTATAGATGGATCTGATAATTAAAAAGATAGCAATTAATTAAAAACTATTAATTAAATGTGGTATTATATATATATATAGATTAGTAGGAAGAATTCCTTACGACAAAGGAAAGGTGTTGAATTTGAACAGATGGATATTATCTCTTATATGGCACTCTAAGGTTGCACTCAAACAACAGCAGGTGGTCCATAGGAAAACTTTCTTTAATCTGCCAACCCTCTATATATATTCAACCTCAAATGCTTAGTTCATATGCAAAATAGAACCTTAATTTGGGCATCTTGAACGAGAAATATGTATAGAGAGATGGGAGGTTTTGTGAGAATACTTAATTTCATCGTAGTTGCGATAACTTTACTTGTTTCTGTGCATTCTGTTGCTGGCACAACCAGGAAATACGAGTTTAACGTGCGTCGCAGTGTCGATCTTGTTTTTTATGTTTTTAATGAAAGGTTACATATATCTATCTTGATATATATATATATATATATAATAATTAAATTTGTGCAGATCCAACTGCAAAATGTGACACGACTATGCCACACCCGCAGCATGGTTACGGTTAATGGGAAGTTCCCCGGTCCACGTATCGTAGCGAGGGAGGGTGACCGCTTGCTTATCAAAGTTACCAACCATGTCTCCAACAATATTACAATCCATTGGTACTACTATATATATATATAAGAGCTGCCTTTTATGCATAATATTACACTGTGGGGTTATAATTAACATGCATGTATATATTTTCCTTGTTTCTCATACTAAACGTGCAGGCATGGTATCCGTCAGCTACGGAGCGGATGGGCCGATGGGCCAGCTTACGTAACACAATGCCCCATACAAACCGGACAGACTTATGTCTACAACTATACCGTCACCGGACAAAGAGGAACTTTGTTTTGGCATGCGCATATCTCATGGCTACGAGCAAGTGTTTATGGCCCTCTTATCATCCTCCCGAAGCTTAATGTCCCCTACCCTTTTACAAAGCCCTACAAAGAAGTTCCCATCATCTTTGGTAAAAGTTTATATATACTAACTAAGTGGAATTTATTTCTAAAGTTCCTATAATTAATTTGTGCATGCCAGATGATAACTCCAATCTATATATAAACTTGCATAGCATCATATATAGCATGAGATAATAAAACAACGACATGCTCTCTATATATATCTGCAGGAGAGTGGTTTAATACTGATCCGGAAGCCATAATTGCCCAAGCAACACAAACTGGTGGGGGTCCAAATGTTTCTGATGCCTATACCTTCAACGGGCTTCCCGGTCCTTTGTATAACTGTTCTGCTAAAGGTATGCTCTATTTCTAGCATTTGTTACATGTATATTTTATTTATATGCATACAGGCTGCATGGTGATAGAATGATCAAAGAATCACATGAGTTCGATCTGAATTAATGTCAGATACGTTCAAACTGAGGGTTAAGCCGGGGAAGACATACCTACTTCGACTGATCAATGCAGCACTAAATGATGAACTCTTTTTCAGTATAGCAAACCACACCCTCACAGTCGTTGAAGCCGATGCCATCTACGTAAAAGCTTTCAACACTGAAACACTTATACTAGCTCCTGGTCAAACAACCAATGTTCTCCTTAAGGCAATGTCAAAACTTCCGGGAGCCAACTTTCTTATGGCTGCTAGACCCTACGTAACCGGACAAGGAACCTTTGACAATTCGACAGTTGCTGGCATTCTTGAATATGAGTCCCCCCTTCCAAAGAAAAACCTTCCACTCTTTAATCCAACACTACCATCTTTAAATGACACTTCATTCGTGACACAGTTTTCAAATAAACTTAGAAGCTTGGCAAGTCCTCATTTTCCTGCTAATGTTCCACAAAAGATTGACAAGCATCTTTTTTTCACCGTTGGACTTGGTACGAGTCCGTGTGGAAAAAACAAAACATGCCAAGGTCCAAATGGAACTAGGTTCGCCGCCTCTATTAACAACGTGTCCTTTGTACAGCCAAACGTTGCCCTTCTCCAGTCCCATTATACTGATCAATCTAACGGTGTTTATAGTCCTTATTTTCCATCCAACCCACTACATTGGTTTAACTATACCAGGACCCCCCCAAATAATACTTTTGTGAGCACCGGTACAAAACTTATGGTTCTTCCATTTAATACTAGTGTGGAGTTAGTCTTGCAAGATACCAGCATTCTTGGCGTTGAAAGCCACCCTCTCCATCTTCATGGCTTCAATTTCTTTGTTGTTGGTCAAGGGTTTGGAAACTACGATCCTAAAAACGACCCAAAAAACTTCAATCTCGTGGATCCTATTGAAAGAAACACGGTTGGGGTGCCTTCTGGCGGGTGGGTTGCTATTCGATTTCTTGCTGATAACCCAGGTTAGTTTCTTTAGATTTCTTACGATAATATTAGCTAGATATATTCGTTCTAATTTTGTTTTTTATCGTGCAGGGGTGTGGTTCATGCATTGCCATTTGGAAGTTCATACAAGTTGGGGTTTGAAGATGGCTTGGCTCGTCCTAGATGGGAAACTTCTTAACCAAAAGCCTTTACCTCCGCCGGCTGATCTTCCAAAGTGCTAGAGTTCCCTTTCGCACACTCTTTAACTCAATTCAATTTTCTTTTCAAGTTTTTCAGTTTTATGGGGTTTGGTTAACTAAGAATTGAAATTAATCTTTATGAGTTGATCACAATGTATGTCTAACTGCGGGAAGGTTAGAATAGCTATTGAATTTTCATGTTGTTGAATGTTATATATATGTGTCCAAACATTCCCAAGTTAATAAAGTATTGCTCTTTCTTGCTTATCGATTTTACTCTACATGAAATGATCCAATGCAAAGATAGCTAAATTAAACGTAAACTAAATATAAATTTTAACACATTTTTTGCTTATTTATGGGTTGGCAAAAACATAAAGGGAAGAAAGTTGCATAAAAAGTATTGCACTACTTCCCTTTAACTGGCATGTTTTGATGTAGCTATAGCTCTAGATTTTTGGCAAAAGATATGACTTGGCTTCATACTAGATGCTCAACGAATAATTTAAGGCCACGAACCCCGAAGACTTCACTTGCTAGATTTACTCAATCGCAAATAGTTCTTAAACTTAACATTTCATTCAGTTGTCCAAACATATAAGTGTCTACGAGTATCATAAGATTGTCCCTATTGCTCGCGTCAGCATGTCCACGCTTTAGACCAAGTAAACAATTTATAAAAAAATTTTCCTTACTCTTTAACGTCAACATGTCAGTGCAATAAGGTTTCCCAATTTTTGTATTTTTTCCCAAGTTTATTCACTGACGCATATAAAACTAAAAAACATAATATATATTTACACCCAACATTACAAGTACCAAAACATTTTAATATGCTTAAATGGGTCAAAATGACCTAACCTACTTTGGTGCGTTTAATACATTAAGCTAATAGTTTAAATGGGTCAAAACGATGAACCCACTTTTGTACACTTAATGTATCAAATTAATAGTTTAAATGGGTCAAAATGACCCAAACAAACTTTAATACACTTAATATGTCAAACTAGAGGTGTACAAAAAAACTGGATCAGGGAAAAAACCAGGGAAAATACGCGATTCGGTTTAAAAAAACCGGTTTTAGACGAACCGGTTTCCAACCAGATTCGAACAGCCAGTTTGTATACAGGTTGGTATTCTGAAACCCAAAACTAGGTTAAAAACCGGTTCAAAGGAAAAAAATTGATTAAACCAGAAAAAAATGATTTCTATAGAACCGGTCCAAACTGGTTTCTATAGAACCGTCCAAACCAGTTTGATAGGTCAAAATGACCCCAACTAACTTTAATACACTTAATATATCAAAATAGTAGTTTGAATGGGTCTAAATAACATGAATCAACTTTAATATACTTCATATGTCAAACTATAAGTTTAAATGGTCAAAATGACCAAAACTCAACTTTAGTAAACTTAATATATAAAAATAATATATTAAATGGTTAGACTGTCCTGGATAAACTTTAATACATATGATATATCAAACTAAAAGTTTAAATTGATCAAACTGACCCGAACCAACTCAATAATAACATACAAAATCATACTAATCCTAGCTTTTTCTTATCTAATCATCTTTTGTCTTATCATTATACCATACCTCGTTCTTGGAATAAATTTATCTCCAACCCTCAAAATAACTCATCTAGCTAGGTGTTTCCAATTGTCAACAACAATTATAGTATCACTAAGATTTGTAAGAACTATATATTGGTCTTTAGATAATACTAACATAGAGTCATACCTACATGTGCGTCTATGCGCGTAGTATTCACTTTCATCTTTGTCTAATATATCTTCGGACTGTACCAACAAACTAAAGTCACTGGCACATGGTCTCTTGATTGCATTTTTCAACACTGCCTGCATAGTCGATGGAGTTAGATTTATGGAACACAATCATGATGTTGGACACACAATTTAGAAAAAATGGCGTTTTATCATTAGGAGAAGATATATTGTTTTATGGTCAACTTGTAACACCCGAAAATTTTAATAAAAAGAAATGAAAAGAAAAGTATCTTGAAAAGAATAGAAAAGGAGCACAAGTTAAGGGGTCCAAAGTACAAAACCTTATTATTTTAATGTTTAAAAGGTATGGCCGCCCATGCATCCCCTCTACTTTCTGCTTTTCGGCTGGAAACAAGAAAGAAGAAGAACATAAGATATCTCGGTTCTAGAGAGAGAAAGAAGCTGATTTTGCTAAGGTAGGTTTTTTTCTTGCGTTTTTGGTTCGGTTTTGTTGGGTTTTCAACCTTAAAACCGATTTTTATATGTTCTTTGTGCTTGGTTGTGTGTTTTGTTGTGTTTTTAGGTGTTTGGACTCTTTGTGCCCTCAAGTTCGGTGGAGTTTTACTTGAAGATTGCATTAGGTGAGTTCTAGATCCCCTCTTTTACATGTGTTGGTCCACTTGATCGTTGATACAGTGCACTTGATTGATTAACACAAACAAATCCCACTGATAACATAAATATCAATGATATTTGTGTACAAAATAGATCAAACACTATAAAATAAGGATGAGCAATATGAACACCTTAAGAACACTCAATAAACCCTTGTTTGATCTGAATTGATTGCTAAAGATATTACAAATGTGAAAAGACCCTCAATCATTGGCTCATTCAAGCTTAACAGCACTCAAATAACTCTAGCTATATCTAGTCTAATGATAATTAAACTTAATGACATTCAGCCCCCTAGACTATGATTAAAACATGATAATTATGAAATTACAATTAAGACACAAACTAGACAAATAAAGATTAAATATATATTTTGTTGACAACAAAATATATATTAATTCTAAGACCCGTGTTCTTTGTATCTTCAACGACTCACTACTAATCTTTGTTCCGAACGTGTCGTCTTGACTTTTGCGTTGACTTTGACTTTAATGTTGACTTTTGTTGACTTTGACTGCGTTGATAATATTAGACTATTTTTCAGACCCAACAATACTCCCCCTTAGTCTATTATTATCAACGTCTTTCATCGTGATCAGCACCGATAAGTCAACTATATAATGATCTTTAATCTCCCCCTAGATTGATGATCTGGTGTTGAAGATTTTTCATCTTTTAGGCTCCCCCTTTTTGTATGCTCCCCCTCTTTGTGTGCATTCTATGTGAATTATCAGGAACAACTTTTCCAACTATCTATTCTTGAGTGCTTCAGAAGATGTAGGAGGAGAAATCCTAGCTCGATATCTTCTACAAACTTGAGGAACAGGTTCTCTGGTATGGTACTTTACTAAGCTGATGATCGGCCATCATTTGAAGCAAAAATCTGTAACACAATCACAATCATAATCTAGCAACTTCCTGTCAGATCATTTCAGTTAACAAATAAACCCATGTTATCTGTGTGTGCAATTTCTCGTGAAATGCGTGTGAAAATAATAACATTTTAATAGCATAATATGGAAGACTTGAAAAATGATTTGAAATGAATATTTTATTTTATTTTGTTTATCATATTACACCAAGAACTAATTTGATCATGAGATCACATCCTCAAGATATACGAAAGCAAAAAAATGTATTTGAACATCGACAAGTGAGTGAGATCACACTGATACAGAGTCTGGTCATAATTTTAAGTTTTTGAAAGCCAAAAACAGTTCAAAAATGATTGTTGGTATGTTTGTCCAATTTAAACCCATGCCTTATCCTTTTCAGCAAGTGATTTACAACTGATTTTATCATGTTTTAGATTTAATTAGAGAAGTTCAGGTGATTTGGTTCCCATAAACATCCGACAAAGAACTTATCCCATCATCAGGGCTTATTGAGTAATATGATTAACTCTGCTTGATTTTCTTTTAAGTTTTCAACAATGATCTTAATTTAAGAATCACTGTGCCTTTATTTGGGGAATAGATGATGAGAGCTCCAGGTCTATACTTACGTATAACAGAGGAGATGATCATCTGAGAGTGCTGATGAGAGCTTCAGGTCTATACTCACGTATAACAGAGAAGATCATCACTCCAGGTCAATGCTTCCGCATAGCAGAGGAGATAAGCACGAAAAGGATTCTGAAGAGCTTACAAGAAGCATCAATTCAGAAGCAAGGGTGAGGGAATTTGGGAATCGAAGTAATCAAGGCAGAAGTCAGATACTCTCAACCCATTTTTGACGAGACTTATAACTTTGTGCAGGCCGAAATGTCAGGAGAATAATCCTTATCATCGAGTTCTAAAGCTTTAGTTAGGCTACAGAATCACTGTTTACTTTGTTTTCAGGTTGAGCCTACCAAGCATATCATATAATGAAACTGTCTTTTTCAGATTTTAGAATATTAAGTGATCAGACATCTACATCAGTTACTATCATTTCTCACAAAGTACAAGTCATGCAAATAAGTATACCAAGAAGACATACTATCATTTCTCAGTCATCCCAAATCAAGTTCTTAGTTCCCGTAAAATTTTTTATTCTCCCCCGAAATTTCTTTTTAACTGCCATGAAACAAAAAAAAAATTCCCCTTTTTTATGTATATAATAAACGGAATTGAAAAAAAGAATTTTACTAAAGAAAGTTTTCCAAATTATACTAGCAAAAACATGAGAAATAAAGTAACAAGAAAAATTCAGTGATTGTGAATGGTAGATAAGAATCCAAAATGTGGATGAGATACCATAACCTGTTTGTTCCGCCTCAAATTTGAATTAGAAACAATCCCAGTCAGTAAACCGGATTACTGATAGGCCTCTTGAATTGTTCCTGCACTCGTAAACAGATTAGTTAGAGAGGGGGACCCAGGCCATCGTGGTCCTAGGAGTTCCTTTTTCATCAGTGTATGTAACCAGTTTAAGCACACACTCTTTTGAAAAATCATTTATTTCTTTATCCTTTTCTTTTTGTTTTACTTTCCAAATTTGTTTCTGTTCAATTACTTTTGATTTGAAAGAATTGAATTTGGAAATCATTTCCTGTTTAAGACCCGAAGGAAGAGATTTTAATTTTGAAACATTGGTCTTTTTCATCTTTGAATCATGTGAAACCGGCTTCACATGAGAAGGTTTGGATAGATTGTTCTTTATCCAACCATTCAAAGATATGTGCTTTTTACCTTTTGAACCCGAGAAGCAACCTGCGTTATCTTTATCTCCCACGGCTTGCCTTTGAACCTGAGGGCACTTCTTTAGCATATGACCTTCTTTTCCACATCTAAAGCAAGCCTTGAAAGGCATTTGGTTCTTTGTAGTCCCGTGGAAAGCTGGAGAGGGTGGAGCTTTCTTTGAGGTTGTTGTAGCTTGTTGACAACCTTGAAGCTTCTTCTTTTGGATATCAGGAAATTGAACTTTCTGAGGCTTTGTCAATGTGGATTTTGAACTGGGCTGTGTTTTCATATGTGATGTTCTGGAAGCTAAGATCTGAACATTCTTTTGAGAATCCTTTTGTATGACAGGTGACATGTTAGACTTGGAAGCAAATTTGTGAGGGTCATGATGGATAGCAGATGAAGATGGTGAGTGCTTCTGCTGAGTTTTGGAGGAACTGCTGATTTGTTTAGTAGTTGGAGATGAGATCCATATAGGTATTGATTCAATTGTTGGAAGCTTTTGACACTTGATAACTTTAGGTGACTTGATGATCGCTTGTTCATCATCAGAACTTGTCCAGTCCTGTATGCACAAGTCAGCTTCCAATGGATCTTGATTGATGACTCTTGTTGTGTCGGTTTGTGTTGTTGAGTTCTGATTGCTTGACGATTCCACAGCTGTTCCCTCTTTGACAAACTTGACAGGAACAAAAGAAGGGATGTTACCTGTTTTGAATTTGTTAAAGAAGTTACGTGAAACAACTGATAGTTGTTTTGAAGCATCAAAGTTGGAAATATCATTTTGCAGATCAGATCCTTGCTTGATGAGCCCTAAACCTGCAGGAAAATCATATTCATCTTGAATCTCTTTGTGATTAACGCTGCTTAAACTTGCATGTAAAATTTTATTATTTGTAGCTTCAATTAAATCATTAGATGGATGAGGTTGAGGCATAGGAGAGTAAAAGTAAGTGCTAGGAGGAGGATAAACATATGAAGTTTTACCAAATCCCATACCCGTTTTGATTCTAGCTCCCCTTTTCTTAGAGAATAGTTCTTCCTGTTTCATCCCTGATATCATCCATTTATCAAGTTTAGTTTTAGGCTTGCTAGTCTCAAATTCTGCTAATGTGACTCGTTTGCTCAAAACATTCATCTCGACATTCTTTTCTAAAAGATTTCTTTTTAAAAGATTATTTTCTTTTAAAGCTTCTTTTAGTTTAATAAAATATTTGGACTCATTGATTTTAAGTTCTTTGTTTATTTTTTTAATTCTTTTTCATTTTCTAACAATAATCTGTTAGCTTTATAAACCCTGAATAAACGAATTTTGCAGGGAGGAGAACACATGTCTTGAACTATCTCATAGGGGAGTCCCATAACTATCTTTTCAGCAGCTAGGGCTTTTTTACATTAACAGATAGGAGTGTTCTTTTTGTACTCTTCCTCCTCAGCAGCTCTCTTCTTAGCTTCTTCAGCTTCACCTTCCTCTTGCTTTCCTTCATCCTGAACTTTACCCCGACTTGTACAATCACCAACATCACCAAAACTCTCACCTTGAGATCACACCTGAGTTCTTTGAAAGGACCAAAATCCTTAATAGAATCCTCATCACTGTTTACCGTCTCAGCGATCAATGCATGATTCACTTCTTCTTCAGTCTCTTTGATCTTATTACTTGAAGATGTACCTCCATACATGAATTGGTTATACTCTCTTCTTTTCAAATCCAAATCAAATGACTTCAACTTGTTGATAACTTCCATGAGTTCGTAGTCAGCAAAATTTCTTTCCTGCTTTAACAATCTAACTTGTGGACTCCACTGTGAGGGAAGAGAGTCCAGAAGTTTTGTGACTTGCTCATGGTTGTTGGGTTCAACAATTGATAAACTGAAGCTTTCCAAACCACAATCAAAGCCAACTGAAGACCTCATTGTACAAGTTCAGAGACCAAGTTGATAAACAGAACAAAACAAACACAAGACAAAGTCATCAAGACAAAGTCAACATCAAGACCATAAGAATAGTCAAAATTAGGTCATGATGTAATAACATTATAAATAGAACCACTAGTGCCACTTGTAATGTGTGGTTTTTGCAAAGTGTGTGAGTGGCTGGTAGTTCTTAAGTGTGTGTTTTTCATGGTGTAAATCACCACCCAAGGAGAAATTATCTCCTTTGGGTGGGTTTGATGTTCTCCACCTTTGTATATGTTTCTTCATTGTAATTTGTTATTCAACATCAATGAAATCATAACATTATACATTGCACACACGTCTTTGTTCTTAGATTCACACACTTCCACCCGTCCTTAATTATGAATTTTTGGATCTGAAAAATACATGAATCCTAAGATCTAAGCTCAACGAATCTAAAAAATTGATTCAGCAAAATGGTATCAGAGCTGTTGGTTGCTGGGTTCGTGTATGTTTCAGATCTGTTTTCATCTTTAAAGGTGTTTACAAAAAGAAGAAAATCAGAAAAATGAAGAACAAAGCATCTGTTCATCAAAAACTCATCTGTTCATCAACAAAACACAAACAAAATCAGCAAATATGTTCTTGTTTGCTTCGAATTGAAGTTGATAAATCATTCCTCACATTATCACTTCAATTTCGGAGCAATTGTAACAGATCCAAAGCAAAATCAACGAAGAACATCTATTTGAGGAGAAGAATTCAGAACCGAACATCTCGGGTCGATGATGAACTGTTTCAGACTTCTAACAAGGGGTAATTGATGCTGATTCTAATGTTTATCCGAGATCTCAGGTGTTCAATTACATGACTTCGAGGCTATCTACAAAGATCTCTAACAAAAATTGATTCAGATGAAGCTGAAATTGATATCGATGAACAGGGAACACTAATGCGGATACTTGGGATAAATACGGATGAAGTATCTGAAACCAATGCGGATGATTCGTGCAAAATGCGGATGAAGTGCTCTTCCATATTTGGAACAGTAACACTAATGCGAACAACAAAGTGTTCTTCCGTATTTGAAATAGTAAATGCGGACAGTTCACCCGCATTTGCTACAGTAAATGCTGATAAGTTAACATTGTTCACCCGCATTTGCTACAGTAGAAAAAATGCGGATAGACATCAGCAGAAGACATCAGCAGATATATTTTACCATGAAAGAAATGCGGATAGAACTTAATGCATCCGCATTTCTTCAAAGAAATGCGGATGTGATCCGATCAAATGCTGATGTTACACAACCAATGCGGTTGTGTAACTCAACCAATGCGGATGAGTTCCAAATGCGGCTGATGAGAATCTTCAAATGCGGATGTGTTAACTACACAAATGCGGATGAAAGTTCAAATCTAATGCTGATGACCAAAAAGAAACGCGGCTGTTATGTGCCCCAATGCGGATGTGATGTCAACAAATGCTGTTGAAGAACAAACAAATGCTAATGTTGATTAAACATATGCGGCTATTGAACATGCAAAATGCAGCTGTTTTAACATACAAATGCGGATGCTTATCTCAACAAATGCGGATGATAATCACCCAAATACGGCTGCTTGATCAACAAAATGGGCATAACCTGGGCTACGAGCCTCCGTTTCCAACGTGCTACCAGTCAAAACGACCGTGGAAACAAGGGCTACGTTATGGTAACCAGCCGTAGGCAGGTTATCCTGTTATTTTTCCAAATTAAGGCCTCTAAATGGGTTTTTGCGCCACTTTTGTGTTTTTGAGCTTTGATTTCATTCCGTGCACTGCATCACAAATGCTCATGTTTTAAGTAACAAATGCACATCCAACAACATTAACATCAAAAACAACAACATCATCAACAGAATACACAACATCAACATCAACAACATCAACTTCAACAACATCAACATCAACACCAACATCAACATCAATAACATCAACACCAATATCAACATCAATAACATCAACATCAACAACAACAACAACATCAACAACAAGAAATTCAAGAAAGATGATGAACAGATGACTACAACAAACAAGAAAACAAGAAACATGATGAATATGGATGATTGCAACCAACAGGCACATCCATTTTCACATTCAACAGAAATGAAGAAATCAACCTTGGTGGCAAAATCACTGATCCAATCAAGGATTTGTACAACTATTAGAAACTATTTCTGAAGTACTTGAAACCATCCATTATCAAGTTAATTCAGAGATTTAAAGAGTTGAAGTGTCTTCAAGAATGACTTATATTCTTGATGCTGTTTATTGAAGTTCAAAGCCTCATCATATGCCTAATACATTCTAATCCTTTGAGTGTGATATGAACAAACAGTAATCCAAAAGTGATACACCTCATATCCAATACGTTAAGTATTCTCAAAGAGATTCTATCCTTTATCATAAATACATTAGGATAAGCTTAATCTGAGGGGGAGAACTACAGTGAACTGTGTCAGAACATCAGTTGATGAGGAAGACATGTGATAGAGAAGATCTTCAAGTCAATGTTTGGCAAGCATCAGTTTAGGGGGAGTATTGTTGGGTTCAACAATTGATAAACTGAAGCTTTCCAAACCACAATCAAAGCCAACTGAAGACCTCATTGTACAAGTTCAGAGACCAAGTTGATAAATAGAATAAAACAAACACAAGACAAAGTCAACAAGACAAAGTCAACATCAAGACCATAAGAATAGTCAAAATTAGGTCATGATGTAATAACATTATAAATAGAACCACTAGTGCCACTTGTAATGTGTGGTTTTTGCAAAGTGTGTGAGTGGCTGGTAGTTCTTAAGTGTATGTTTTTGATGGTGTAAATCACCACCCAAGGAGAAATTCTCTCCTTTGGGTGGGTTTGATGTTCATCCATCTTTGTATATGTTTCTTCATTGTAATTTGTTATTCAACATCAATGAAATCATAACATTATACATTACACACACGTCCTTGTTCTTCGATTCACACACTTCCACCCGTCTTTAATTTTGAATTTTCGGATCTGAAAAATACATGAATCCTAAGATCCAAGCTCAACGAATCTGAAATATTGATTCAGCAATGGTTCCCCAACTGATCATCATACTTCTTAAGGTTGTTTGCCACCATCAGAAATCGATCAACAAAATCAGATATCTTTTCATCTTTCATGGCTGCAAAAGAATCAAACCGACTTTGTGCCATTTTGGCGTTGTCTGATTTGAAATTGGCAGAAAACAACATTTTCATTTAACAATATTAAAATTCACTTTAACACCCAAAACTAAAAATATTTTTCCAAAAAAAAATTGATGAATAATGTTCTCCCCCTGGAATAAAATAATTTTAATGTCAACTAATGGTTTCTAAGCAACTGGGGTCAAGCTGCCAGGTCAGCTTGTTTTTTTTTATTTTTTTATTGATGAAATGATCAGAGGTTAATTTCGCTGAACTTTCAATAATTTCGCTGGTAAATTCGCTAGCAGTTTCTCTCCTAATTTCGCTGGTAATTTCAGCAGCAGTTTCGCCCAGCAATGGCATACAGATGCTAGTTTCGCTGGATAGTTTCGCCCGAAACTAGTTGAACTTTCGTTTAGAGAACAATTTGGCAGCAATTTCGCTGGGATTGGCACACAAACACTATGAACTTTCGTTCAACACATGTACTTTCGCTGGAACGAAAAAACCAGATCCAAAAACCAAGACTAGCTTAGTTTCGCTGAAGGAGCCCTAGTTTCGCATGGCGAAACTAAGTAGTTTCGCTGATTGAAGCTGTAATTTCGTTGGACGAGCTGTAAATTCGCCCAACGTATCTGGACAGCCTTTTTCAGCACGAAATCAGCTCAAACTCATCCAAATCTCAATGAATTTGAGATCTGATGACTCCTATAGTTACCCACACCGAAATCGAGCAATCCTCAATCAATTTCCATATCCAAAACACTCAGATCAGATCGAAAATGAATGGAACAGTGACTTAGAACTTGAAATCAAACAAAACTCAAATAATCAAGAGCACAATTTCTCTGATACCATATTGTTGGTCCACTTGATCGTTGATACAGTGCACTTGATTGACAAACACAAACAAATCCCACTAATAACACAAATATCAATGATATTTGTGTACAAAATAGATCAAATACTATAAAATAAGGATGAACAAGATGAACATCTTAAGAACACTCTATAAACCCTTGTTTGATCTGAATTGATTGCTAAAGATATTACAAATGTTAAAAGACCCTCAATCAATGGCTCATTCAAGCTTAACAACACTCTAATAACTCTAGCTATATATAGTCTAATGAAAATTAGACTTAATGACATTTAGCCCCCTCGACTATGATTAAAACATGTCAATTATGAAATTATAATTAAGACACAAACTAGACAAATAAAGATTAAATATATATTTTTTTGACAACAAAATATATATTAACTCTAAGACACGTGTTCTTTGCATCTTCAACGACGCACTACTAATCTTCGTTCCGAACGTGTCGTCTTGACTTTTGCGTTGACTTTGAATTTAATGTTGACTTTTGTTGACTTTGACTGCGTTGATAATATTAGACTATTTTTCAGACCCAACAACATGTTTTCTACTTGTTTTGGGGCTGAGATGCATAATCACTCCTGTTTTTCCTAACTAAACTATGAGTTTTACATGGTGTACGGTTGTGTTTGAAGTATGTTTGTTTTAAGTGATTTCTAAGATGTTGTGATGATGTTTATTATGCTTTAAGCTTGTAACATGTTAGATCTATGCTAAGTTCAAGCTAGAATGATGTTTGAGATTGGAAAACTTCATAAGTTGCATCGCAGGTACTGAACAAGTGTCTGCTGTGGATGATGGTCATCCGCTGTGGACACTTAGAAATGTAGGACGTCCGTTGTGGACTTAGATATCCGCTATGGACAGTTAAGGAGTTTTAAGTTATCCGCTCTAGATGTTGGTTATCCGCTATGGACAATGTCCGCAGTGAACCCTTAGAAAATTTATACGTCAGCTGTGGATGTTATTCATCTGCATTGGACTATGGCTATCTGCATTCGACTATGGCTATCCGCATTGGACTATGTTCATCCGTTGTGAACACTTAGTGTTTTACTTATCCGTTGTGGACCTTGGCTGTCCGATGTAGACTTAGGTTGTCCGCTGTGGATACTTAGTACTTTAAGCCATCCGCTGTATAAGTTACTCAAGCGCTGTAAACACTTAGGAGATTTCTGAAATTTTAGGTATAGAGTTTAAGTGTTAAGAACTTATGCTTAATGGGTGTTTATGATTGTTCTATGTTTCTAATGTTTTATTTACCTTCTTATGGGCTGCTTGCTATGAATAATTATTACTGTTTCATGATATGTGATTTTAAGGTAATAACATTATAAAAGTATTATTCATAATAAGTGGACACAAAGGAATAAAAGAAGGACAGTGAAACTTAATAAATGTTATCCCAGGGCCCTAACAATAGGTGAAAAGCCTTGCAAGCTTTTCCAATGGAGGTTCACGACATGTTGTCGTCAGCTCAACTGATGTGTGGCTGTTTCAACCCAAGAAAGGCACATCCGAGGTCTAATCCTTATGATTGACCAATAAACTAATGGGATCCAAGTTCATGAGCAGGCTTCATGCCTAGCAGTGTGGATCAACTGTCGGGGGTTAGCTACCACTTATAAATGTGTACCGATAAGGGTTCGACATTTGTTGCCAACCAACAATATAGGCTCTTGCTTTGTGTAAACATAGACAATGAAAGTGAAAGATAATAAAAGAAAGATAAAGAATCCCTTAATGATTGATTATGTATGATAATGAATGATCACCAGGTGAAGTTTACAAAAGTATAATTTCTATATTATTAAACTAGAACTCACTCAACAACGCTGACATTTATATGCTTTTCCAGTTGGCAGGTAATTTTTTGCTGGGATGGCAGGCGAGGGAAGGCTACTTGGCGGGCAAGACTGGCATCCATTCGTGCATGATAATTATGTTGTTTTGTAATGCAACTAAAAGTTTCTTTTGTAACTCCTACTATACATTGATGTATTATTCGGCAACATTAAATATTAAGGCAATGAATGGTTTTTTGGTAAATTAATCTGTTGCGATATTTTAATGAAATTTATTTACTTTATATGAAAAATGCTGTGATGGTACAACTGTGAGGTCTCCGGGAAAGGGGCCTTACAAGTTGGTATCAGAGCCAAAGTTTCAGAATTTTGGGTAAATTGTTTTCAAAACCTAAACTTTGAGAATGGGACCAAATGGAAGGATGCCAGCCCAAGTAGCAACGTGCCATCAGGTAGATTTTTCATAAAGTTAACTGGTATTACATGCGTGTGCTATTTGAATTATTTGCTCTTAGTAGATTTGAATACTGATGTAGTCAGGACAGGAAATGCTTGCGGGATGAAGAGTAAAGTAAGTGGATAATCATAACTGGCCATTGTAACTAGGGACTTACTATACTTGACATAATCTGAGCTATTTGAATGACCGTGTTGGTGTTTGAATCTTATAGTGTTTAGAGGATGGCTGGTGGTCGATCTTCGGGGGCTTCTAGAGGTGGAGGTCGTGGTGGATGTGGTATTGGACCACATGTCACGAGGAACAAGGCTAGGACTGCTGAAGCAGCTCCTGAAGAGCCCGGGTTTCATCACCATGGAAGTGGGGATGAGGGCGTTAACCTGATGACCATAGTGAAGGAGGCTGTAGCAGAGGGAGTTCACCAAGTCTTGCACACAATTTTGCGGTCTGTGGTGACTGGGGTCATCAGGGCTGTAAGGGAAGATAGGAGGGGGGGGGGGAGAACTAGAGTAGAAAACGTGATGGTAGTGGCGGTTTCCCTCCCAAGGGCAAAAGGGCAAAGATAGAGGGACGAAAGGTGGCTGCAATCGAGATAGGAGTGAAGGTATGCAAGAAGTGCGGGAAGGGGCATGCAGGAGAATATAGGTGGGGATCGAACGCCTGCTTTTGGTGTGGGAAGGAGGGCCACATGGCAATGAGTTGTCGTGTGGTGAAATGTTACAACTGTGGCAAGAAGGGGCATGTGAGCAAGGACTACAAGAAGCCGAGGGCTGAGAGCTCCAGGGAGAAGAAGGGGACTAAGAAGGCGGGTGGAGGGGGAAGGCCAGAGCTTTTGCTATAACTTGGGTGGAGGCTAGGGTGGACCCCGACACGGTGTCAGGTACATTTCTAGTAAACCAAACTTGTGTCTCTGTATTATTTGATTCTGGTGCTAGTAGGAGTTTCATTTTTGCTGCTTTCTGTGCTAAGTTGCCAGTTAGTAGTAGAAGTATTGATGAGCCCTTTGATGTAGAAACTACTATTGGTAAGTCTACCAGAATTTCTGATATGATAGAGGGTTGTGACATAGAATTAGAAGGCCATAGGTTCTCTGCTAAACTATTTGTGATGTCCCTAGGCGGATTTGATGTAGTTCTAGGGATGGATTGGTTAGCAGCCTATGAGGCGAATATTGTGTGTTGTAAGAAGATGATCCGATTAACTGCACCCGACGGAAGTTCGGTGACGGTCTATGGTGATCGAGTGACCACGGTCCCGAAGGTGATTTCGATGGTGGTGGCCGAAAAGTGCATAAAACGAGGATGTAGTGTCTACCTGGCTTATGTGAAGGACGTGGATGCATCGGTACCCCAATTGTCTGACGTACCAGTTGTGCGTGACTTTTCAGACGTGTTCCCAGAAGATTTACCAGGTGTGCCACTGGACCGCGAAATCGAGTTTCAGATCGACTTAATACCTGGTGCTCAGCCCGTTGCCAAAGCACCGTATCGATTGGCTCCATCCGAGATGAAGGAACTGATGGTGCAGCTACAAGAGTTGATGGACAAGGGTTTCATCTGATCGAGCATCTCTTCCTGAGGTGCTCCGGTCTTGTTTATAAAGAAGAAAGACGGTAGTATGAGGATGTGCATTGACTACCGTGAGTTAAACAAGTTAACGGTGAAGAACCGATATCCGCTACCCAGAATAGATGACTTGTTTGACCAGCTCCAAGGTGCTAGTTGGTTCTCAAGAATAGATCTCCGATTTGGTTACCATCAGTTGAAGGTAAAGGAGCAAGATATTCCTAAGGCAGCTTTTCGCACGCGTTATGGACATTACAAGTTTCTCGTTATGTCTTTTGGTCTAACTAACGCACCAGCTGCTTTTATGGATTTGATGAACCGAGTGTGTCGACCAATGTTGAATAAATTAGTGATTGTGTTTATTAATGAAATCCTGATTTATTCGAAGAGCGAAGAAGAACATGCCGGCCACATACGCGAAGTATTGGAGACGCTTAGAAGAGAGAAGCTGTATGCTAAATTCTCTAAGTACGCTTTCTGGTTGCACGAAGTTTAATTTTTGGGCCATGTGGTAAATTCTGAAGGAATCATGGTAGACCCAGCAAAGGTTGAGGCAGTGATGCAATGGAAGTCTCCAAAGACGCCATCCGAGATTCGTAGTTTCTTGGGTTTGGCGGGCTACTACAGAAGATTTATCCAAGACTTTTTCAAGATAGCCTCACCATTGACCAAGTTGACCCGCAAGGACGTAAAGTTTGTATGGGGACTGGAACAGGAGAACACTTTTGAGGAGTTAAAGATGAGATTGACTCTCCTGTTTTGACATTGCCCGAAGGGAACGAAGACTTAGTGGTCTATTCAGATGCATCATATTCAGGATTGGGTTGCATGCTAATGCAGAGGGGAAGAGTGATAGCCTACGCATCACGACTGTTGAAAATCTACGAGGCTAATTACCCCACTCATGACTTGGAGCTAGCAGCCGTGGCCTTCACGTTGAAGATTTGGAGGCACTACTTGTACAGGACGAAGTGCACTATCTTCACGGACCATAAAAGTTTGAAATACTTCTTCGAGCAGAAAGACCTCAATATGAGGCAAAGGAGTTGGATGGAATTGATCAAGGACTATGATTGCAAGATCCATTATCATCTGGGCAAGGCCAACGTAGTGGCCGATGCCCTTAGCCGGAAGGAGCGACCCGAGCCAATCTGGGTGAAAGCCTACCAGTTGATTATGACCTTCGATGGATGACACAGATCAAGGAGTTCCAAGATGAGGAATTGAAAGAAGATCGCCTTAACTCTGAAAGGATGAGAGGTCTAGTCACGGAGTTGGGTGAAAATACTCACGGAGTTAGAACCCGCTTTGGGCCGATGTGGATCCCTCGTTATGGAGGCTTACGTGAGTGGGTCATGGATGAAGCTCACAATACCTGATACTCCATTCATCCAGGTGCTACCAAGATGTATCATGACATGAAAAAGGATTACTGGTGGCCGGGTATGAAGTGGCGGAGTATGTGAGTAAGTGCCTTACTTGCTTGCAAGTGAAGGCAGAGCATCAGAAGCCATATTGGAAGATGCAACCTTTGGATATACCCGAGTGGAAGTGGGAGCACATCACCATGGACTTCATCATGAAGCTACCACGTACAGCAAGGGGGTACGATGCCATATGGGTGATAGTTGACCGTCTGACGAAGAGTGCTCACTTTTTGCCGATTCGCGAGACGTATTCATCCGAGAGGTTAGCACATCTATTCATTAAAGAGATTGTAGCTCGTCATGGTGTACCGGTGTCTATTATGTCGGACCGTGACACTAGGTTTACATCGAAGTTTTGGAAGAGGTTTCACGATAAAATGGGCACAAGGTTGCATATCAGTACAGCTTACCATCCCCAGACAGATGGTCAGTCTGAGAGGACGATCCAGACACTTGAGGATATGCTCCGTGCATGCATGTTCGACTTTGGAGGAAGTTGGGATGAACACTTACCGTTAGTTGAATTCTCATACAACAACAGTTATCATGCCAGCATTGGCGTGCCATCATATGAGATGCTATACGGTAGAAGCTGTAGAATGCCCGTGTGTTGGGAAGACATCGGGCAGAAAGAGCTGGGCAGTATTGAAGTGATTGAGGCTACGACTGAGAAATTGGAGAAGATCAAGGCCTTCATGAAGGTGGCGAAAGATAGGCAAAAGTCATATGCCGACAAGAGGCGTAGAGTGATTGAATTCAATGTGGGCGATAGGGTCATGTTGAAGGTCTCACCTTCAAAAGGAATCATCCGGTTTAGGAGGCGTGGTAAGCTCAGTCCGAGGTACATAGGACCTTTCCGAATTGTTGCACGAGTAGGAGAGGTGGCCTATCGATTGGAGCTACCTGATGAGTTAAGTGAAATTCATCCAACATTCCATGTATCTCATCTGAGAAAATGCCTAGCTGATGAAGACATGATTGTACCACTGGAAGACACTTAAGTGGATGAACGACTCAACTATGTAGAGCAACTAGTGCCAATCATTGACCAAAAAGAGAAGAGGTTATGAAATAAAGTGGTTCCACTGGTGCGAGTGCAGTGGAAGCACATGAAGGGATCTGAGTCTACGTGGGAGACTGAGGAAGAGATAAGACAGCATTACCCATAACTGTTTGAAGAATAATAGGTTTCGGGGACAAAACCTCTATAAGGGGGGTACCGAAAATTTTAATAAAAAGGAAGGAAATGAAAAGTATCTTGAAAGAATAGAAAAAGAGCACAAGTGGAGGGGGCCAAAGTGTAAAAAGTACAAAACCTTATTATTTTAATGTTTAAAAGGTATGGCCGCCCATGCATCCCTTCTACTTTCTGCTGTTCGACTGGAAACAAGAAAAAAGAAGAAGAACAGAAGATCTTTCAGTTCTAGAGAGAGAAAGAAGCTGATTTTGCTAAGGTAGGTATTTTTCTTGCGTTTTTGGTTCGGTTTTGTTGGATTTTCAACCTTAAAACCGATTTTTATGTGTTCTTTGCGCTTGGTTGTGTGTTTTGTTGTGTTTTTAGGTGTTTGGACTCTTTGTGCCCTCAAGTTCGGTGGAGTTTTACTTGAAGGCTAATTTAGGTGAGTTCTAGATCCCCTCTTTTACATGTTTTCTACTTGTTTTGGGGCTGATATGCATAATAACTGCTATTTTTCCTAACTAAACTATGAGTTTTACATGGTGTACGGTTGTGTTTGAAGTATGTTTGTTTTAAGTGATTTCTATGATGTTGTGATGATGTTTGTTATGCTTTAAGCTTGTAACAGGTTAGATCTATGCTAAGTTCAAGCTAGAATGATGTTTAAGATTGGAAAACTTCATAAGTTGCATCGCAGGTACTGAACAAGTGTCCACTGTGCATAATGGTCATCCGCTGTGGACATTGTGTGTCCGCTGTGGACACTTAGAAATGTAGGACGTCCGCTGTGGACTTACATGTCCGCTGTGGACACTTAAGGAGTTTTAAGTTTTCCACTGTGGATGTTGGTTATCCGCTATGGACACTGTCCGCAGTGAACCCTTAGAAAATTTATACGTTCGCTGTGGATGTTATTCATCCGCATTGGACAATGGCTATCCGCATTGGACTATGGCTATCCGTATTGGACTATGTTCATCCGCTGTGAACACTTAGTGTTGTACTCATCCGCTGTGGACCTTGGCTGTCCGCTGTAGACTTAGGTTGTCCGCTGTGGATACTTAGTACTTTAAGCCATCCGCTATATAAGTTACTCATGAGCTGTGAACACTTAGGAGTTTTCTGAAATTTTGGGTATAGAGTTTAAGTGTTAAGAACTCATGCTTAATGGGTGTTTATGCTTGTTCTATGTTTCTAATGTTTTATTTACCTTCTTATGGGTTGCTTGCTATGAATAATTATTACTGTTTCATGATATGTGATTTTATGGTAATAACATTATAAAAGTATTATTCAAAATAAGTGGACACAAAGGAATAAAAGAAGGACAGTGAAACTTAATAAATGTTACCCTAGGGCCCTAAGAATATGTGAAAAGCCTTGCAAGCTTTTCCAACGGAGGTTCACGACCATGTTGTCGTCAGCTCAACTGATGTGTGGCTGTTTCAGCCCAAGAAAGGCACATCCGGGGTCTAATCCTTGTGATTGAGCAATAAACTAATGGGATCCAAGTTCATAAGCAGGCTTCGTGCCTAGCAGTGTGGATCAACTGTCGAGGGTTAGCTACCACTTATAAATGTGTACCGATAGGGGTTCGGCATTTGTTGCCAACCAACAATATAGGCTATTGCTTTGTGCAAACCTAGACAATGAAAGTGAAAGATAATGAAAGAAAGAAAGATAAAGAATCCCTTAATGATTGATTATGTATGATGATGAATGATCACCAGGTGAAGTTAACAAAAGTATATTTTCTATATTATTAAACTAGAACTCACTCAACAACACTAACTTTTATATGCTTTTTCAGTTGGTAATTTCTTGCTGGGATGGCACGCGGGGGAAGGCTACTTGGCGGGCAAGACTGGCATCCATTCGTGCATGATAATTATGTTGTTTTGTAATGTAACTAAACATTTCTTTTGTAACTCCTACTATACATTGATGTATTATTCGGCAACATAAAATATTAAGGCAATGAATGGTTTTTTGGTAAATTAATCCGTTGCGATATTTTCATGAAATGTATTTACTTATATGAAAAATGTTGTGATGGTCCAACTGTGAGGTCTCCCGACGGGGCCTTACACAACTAGAGGAGTTCATAGAGTGGAATTAAATAAGTGGGGACTCGGTTGTACTATTTCGTTGTAAATGGTTTAGAAAATTAAAAAAGCAGCGATTAAAGAAGGAGAAATATTATCATTTTTATCAAAGTCAGCCGTGAAATGTCACACCCCCGCCAAGGCGGAATCACCGGAATGCAATGAATCAACCATCAAGAACATATTGTTTACAAGTGAATGTCTATAAATTTTATTACATTATCACAACAAGTCTCTATAAAGTACATATATCTTTAAATCTATACTATCAAATAAGAATAGTTAAGCAACATAAAGTCTTTTAAGACAAACTCAAGTCTATAACTAATTGTATAAATATGTCTTCATCAAATCACTTTTCTTTAGTATCCAACTTGAAAAGAATTGCTCAAGAAAATTAACACATGGTTGGTGAGTTCGTAAGTTTAAAACAGATAGTAATGTCGTGTATAACCCAAAAACCAATTCTTTTGTGTGTATAGTATTTAAACAAGCAGTTAAAGAATTACTTAGCTGGAAATAATAACGACAACCTATGATAAACTAAATCAATCATAACCAGTACCAAAACAAAAACACAAAATCACCAAATGGATTCCGTCACCCAAGGTCCAACCAGGATCATGTCGATCTTAGCATGCATACCGATAATAACACCCCCTCTCCACAACCCCAACACGGAGTTAAGTAGAATGAGAAAACCCAACAAGTAATCTAACTCAAGCTTACAAATATTCACAACACATATTAAAACCAATATTGATTGAAGACAACTCGTGACAAGGTTTAAAAAATATTTGATCAATCTTTTCACCCAGTTTAAACTATTTAAAAGATAATGGAGCCACAAAGCTCACTTTAACTTGAACAAAGTTCAACCACGTGAATCATCCAAAAATTCCCAAACTATATAACCAAATTTGTATCATTACAATTTGTCCGAAACACACAAGTCTTTCCATTGTAATCTAATTGCGAGATTTATGTGACCAATTATATTACTCATTTATTTAAGTCTTTCAAAAACCAAATTTACCAAATCAAAGCTTATTATAATAATCCTATGTGATCTTGATAAATTAGCTACAAGTCCATTTATGAATTATTTAACTTTGTTACACGTTTTTCTATTGTGTAAAAATCTATTCAAATAAACATTTTCAAGTTCCGAATTTTTACTACAGTATAATTATGGTTTTTGGTACAAATATGTATATTATGATCATTACTTGATTATCATCATAATATTTTGTTAATAATTGCATCTTTATTCACAACTCAGAATTTGCACTATAATGTGCACTAAAATATCAAGACAATGGGGTTTAGGGTTGTATTATACACTACACTAGTCCATTCTATGCCCAAATTATGTATTGCAAGTACATCACGTGTCTACACATGTCTAAAGCACTAAACAAAGTCCAATTCAACGTTAAGTCAACCTTCAAGTCAAAATCTACATTTAAGTCAAATTTAAAATCCTTGGTCAAAGTCAAAGCACATAACGGATGTCACAAAATCAAATTAAAGATACAAGTCAATGTCAAGCCTATTTTGACGATGGGTGTCATAGTATCCCTCGGTTGAAAGAATTTCATCTTGAAATTCAACAGATACTTGATTATTACAATGATGGATCATAGTATTAAGATCTTAATATACCCTGATCCTCATAGAACTTATATCTAAAACATCATCACTTTTTCTTATATATGGCACGTTTGGAATTGACTAAGATCTCATATGGAACCTATCCCAACATCATGGTTCTCGTTGTGACATCCGTCAACTTTCAGGTCTTTTAATTAACCTGAAACTCATTTCATTATTCGATTATGCGTTAAGTGATTATATGAATTATATATGTTAAATGTAATCTATAATTAGTCGTGTTAATATTATATTATATATATATACATATAATAATAATAATAATAATAAAATTCGCAAAATACTTATCAACCGGGCTTCGCAACGCTGCGAACTTTAGATGCGATAATATATATTTGCATCACATCACTGTTCGTATATCCAGATTTAACAAATGTGGTTCGTTAGTATTTACGATATAAATTACGGGTTAAATAAAAATAGAAATAATAGTTTAGGGTTTAATACAAATATTTTTGTAAACTAAAAGAAAATAATTTCTTAATAGTTTAGGGTCTAAAATGCAAATAGAAATAGTATATATAAATATATACACACACGCACACAATATCTTCGGTTAAACCCTAATTAAAACCCCCCCCTTGTCGTCGACGCCACCGAGCACCAACCGCGAACCCCCTCTTCAGATCACATTGACACCGTCAATCTCTGTATTATGATGTGTATATATGTGAATTGTATGTATTTGTATGGTAATACATGTATGTATTGCATGTATGTGTGGGAGTAACATGCATATGAATGTGAGCCATAGCGTGTATATATGGGTATATGTATATATAACGTGTATATGATCAATTTATATATATATATATATATATATATATATATATATATATATAAGTTGTAGCGAGTACATCTATGGATGGGTGTGCGTGTACACCCATGCGTAATGTCATGGGTGAGTTGTGCGATCAACCCAATCCAACCCTAATAAAAAGGGATAATACTATATTCATGTTTAAAGCTCATTATAAGTTCAACTATTTACTCTTAGAAGTCTATCAATATCTTTATTGCTCGTACTATTCTAAGGTGAGTTTTGCGACCTCGTATTCATTTTTCGATTTACAAATCTAAAGGGGAAAAGAATGCTGAAAATCCTTTCATGTTGTGATTACATTTATAACATTTTGGACTATGTGGTTTGTTTGTAAGTCATTATCTAGTGTATGCATGAGTTATCTGTGTTGTTCTTTATTTCATAACTATTTAACAATGGTTAGGAGCCTACAGAAAGGTATTGATAGTACCATTGGGTTGACACCCCCACCCTTATTTGTTAGTATGCTAGCTGAAACTAGTAGTCAAGGATGGACTTTAGGGTGAATATAATTTGATAAGTTCTGTGTGTACCTCGTTAGGCTTAGTTGTGAATCTCATGTCTACATGTGATTTTACTTACTTATAACTTGCTTACACTATGTTCTCTAACTGCAACACAACATGTGCTATTTATATTAAACTTACGAACTCACCAACCATGTGTTGACATTTCGAGGATTTATTTTTATATAATAACAATAATTGAGGATAGTGGAAGCAAGTGTCTTAGTGGGACCATTAAGGACATTGATTTAGATAGTTTTATTCATGGTTTAAACATTACATGTTGAGATACTGTTATTTATGTTTTTATTACTTTTGGGTGTGTTTTCCCTAGTCTTGTCCAGGGATGTGGGATTTAACATGTTTTACATTTTGCCTATGGTTGTCGTGGAAGTGACAAGCCAAGCCATAAATCTTCATTTGTTGGTCGGGTGACGCCAAGACATGTTGACTTTGTTATCATTTATTATGTCTCTATTAACAATCAATGTGTCATAAAGATCACATCCGTTACATCCTTGTGTTTTCGCTATAAACGGGGGTGTGACATATTGGTATCATAGTCGTTGGTTATAAAGAATTAGGTGGAACACTCGACCTAGACTATAACCGAAGAACCTTCATGTAGAATGCATAATATGATACGTGTGCATTGGATCATACGTTTACGTTCTTTATGTTTGGTTAACTGATATACTTACTATTTGATTGCTATCTACCTGAGGAAAAGTATTCATACTTATTGTTAGGGTATCCCTTCCGACGCACTTCTTGTTCCTCATTCTATTATCGTGATCTCAAATGAATCCAAGCATAAAAAGACGCTACATGGTCCATTAGAGCTAGTGATTTGAGCCATTTCTATACGTGGACGTAGGCTAGTGACTAGATCTATGAGATGTTGTTTCGGGCCATATGGATTGGGAACACCTAGGAGAGCATTCTTTAGGAGGAGTACCTTCCCATATCTTGGAGATGAGGTGCCACCTTGAGGACCTGTCAGAGTGAGGTATATTCTAGTTACGAGATAGATGTAGAGAGGAAGCGTAGACACGATAGATGCATCCTTGAGAATCTGAGATTCCACCTGATTCTCCTATGTTGATTAGCAGTTGTGAGAGCCGCATTGGACCAATCCGAGAGATGGATGTGCTTTCATATGGTGTATGTTGTGATGGAGGCAGTTAGCCTAACCCTCTGGCCGAGAAGGACAAGAAGCAATCTCCACCTCATGATGGACCTATATAAAAGGAGTATCAAACTAAGAAGAGCATTCAAAGATTTCATTTTATTTCATATCTGATAACTGAACATCTATGACTTATATTATGGTTGTGTCTTGACATATTGGTTTGAATTTTGATATTATCATGTTTGAACTTAAACCTTATGTTATTATAAAACTATCTATGTTTTGAAATGCATTAATTATGCTATATGTATTGTGGTTATTTGTAAGCATGAGTAAATAAGTTATAATTAGGATGTTTGAAAACTTAAAACTTATGTATTATCCTTTATTAATTAAAAAAAGCTTCCAAAAAAAGTTACCCATACTAATAGCCATGGAGGTGCAGCACCAAAAGGTAGAGGTAGAGTCACTGGTAGACGTTGTGGAGAAGCGGGTGAAAAAGGTGAAAGAGGCCTAGCTGGTAACAACCACGGGACTAGAAATCATATATGGTAGCCATGATTGCTTAGCAACTAGCCTAGTTGATTCCAACTATAGTTGCTCAAGTGAGTAATAACATCTTAAACCACGGTAATGGAAATGGGAATAGAGGTGGTAACGACAATAACAGAGGTAATAGTGAGAATAATGGTCGTGGTCCAGTGGAAGGTAAGGGAATAATGGTGGTGATGAATATAATGAAGGCAATGAGAATAGTAATGGTAATGAGAATAGGAATGGTAACGAGAATGGTAATGGTAACGGTCATGGAAATGGAAATGGCAATAGGAATGGTAACATGATTAGTCTTGGAATAGGAAATGGGAATATACACAATATAGGTGATGCAAGGAGAGGGTGCATTTACAAGGAGTTAGTAACATGAAAACCTAAAGAGTTTGATGGAAAGGGTGAAGCTATAGCTTCATCTAGATGGATTAAAAAATGTAGGTTGTAATTGATATTAGCGACTACCTGGATAGCCAGAAGATTAAGTATGTGACCTGTTCGTTACAAGGGAAGGCATTAACTTGGTGGAACACATAAATCTAAGCAAGAGGTAGGGAGGCGGCAATGCAAATGACTTCGGATGAATTCAAGGCTTTGATTACAAAGGAGTATTGCTCTAATAACGAAGTGCAGAAATTAGAGCATGAATTCTGGAATCATGCCATGATGGAAATGGGAATGGTAACATGATTGGTCATGGAGTAGGAAATGGGAACATACACAATACAGGTGATGCAAGGAGAGGGTGCATTTACAAGGAGTTAGTAACATGAAAACCTAAAGAGTTTGATGGAAAGGGTGGAGCTATAGCTTCATCTAGATGGCTTAAAAATGGAGGTTGTAATTGATATTAGCGACTACCTGGATAGCAAGAAGATTAAGTATGTGACCTGTTCGTTATAAGGGAAGGCATTAACTTGGTGGAACACATAAATCTAAGCAAGATGTAGGGAGGTGGCAATGCAAATGACTTCGGATGAATTCAAGGCTTTGATTACAATGGAGTATTGCTCTAATAACGAAGTGCAGAAATTAGAGCATGAATTCTAGAATCATGCCATGGTAGGGGTCGGCGGCCTACACTCACCGATTTCATGAGCTGGCCAAGCTTGTTCTGCATCTGATGACTTTGAATCCAAGAGGATAGAAAGGTACATATGGGGTTTAGCCCCATAGATTCAAGCAAGGGTGACTGCAACCGCTCCTCTTACGATACAAAGTACTATACTAAAAGTGGAACCCTAACAAATAAAATGGTAAGTACGGTGTATTGGAAAGGGTAGTGAGAAGATGAAAGAGATTAGGGAGTCAAGCAAGCAAACGAGTGGTAAGTTTGATAAGAAGTCCAAGGTGATAAAAGTAATAATAAACATAGCTAAAATATAATAGGAATAATAATATTAACAATAATAACTTAATTTATATTATTAATGATTATAATAACATAATAATAAAATAGTAATAGCAATATTAATAATAAAAAAATAATAAAAATCTCTTCTTGTATTAATAATGAAATAACAATATTTAAAACAAAGTATAATAATAAATAAAGTAGTAATAATTATAAAATAACTTAATAATAATGATAATAAAGTTGATTCTCTTATTGCATCACTAAACATTGAGTAGTAAATGCGTTGGTAAAATAAAATTAATATCTTAAAATCAGAAAACATTGCATCACAAATGTATCAGTAAAATAAAATTAGGAGTAATTTACTATTTGCATCCCTGACGTTTGTTAATTTTACTACTTAAATCCTTAATGTTTAAAACCATTTCTTTGTCTCCTAACGTTTCATTTTTGTCTCCATTTAAGTACAGATGACTAACACCATTAATATTTATGTTAAACCTTTGTTGAAAATACTAAACTACCACTAAAATTTTTAAAAAACTTATGAAATCCACCCACCCACCTCATCCTTTCACCAACAAACAAACACACACACATACACACACACACACATACTCTCTCTCTCTCTCTCTCTCTTTCACCCCCACATACACACATACACACACACACACACACACACACACACACTCTCTCTCTCTCTCTCTCACTCTCTCTCTCCTCCCTAATCTTTATAACCACTACCTCCACCATCCATCACCACCACCACCACAAGTTGTTTTCACTACCAACACAACCCTCATCACCACACCCCACCAAAAACCCCCATCACCTTCGCCAGAAGCCCCGGTCACCACCACCTCATCCTGCCTCGTCAGAGCCACCACTACCTGTCTTGTCATCACCACCACAGCCTCTACCACCACCACCACAAACCAACCCCACAACCCCTATCACCACCACCACAGCTGCTCATCACTACAGATCCACTATTGAACACTCTCTCCCTACTTTATCTCTTTCTCTCTCTACACCACCACCACCACAGATTGCCCGTCACCACCATCACAGCCCTTATCACTACCATCACAGCCACCTACCAACACCACCAAGAAATCATGGGTTTTTCACGGTTATGGTTTTTGTGGATACATTGATTCCTTAAGGTTTTTAAGATTTGTGGGTTTAACGGGTGATATATGGGTATAAGGTTTGCTAATGCTGGTTATTATGTAATGGGAGGTGTTTTGTGATGGTGGTGGATGGCTGTAAGGATTAAACCTAGAGGCTCGGGAAATCAAAATCCAGATGATCATAATCAGTCGTGCGAGAACCTGAAGTTGCCGCGCGAGAAGTTGCAACTCACATGAGAACTTGGAAGTCACGCGAGAACCATGTGAGAACTTCATAGTTTAGTATAAATAATTGTTAGTTAATGTAATTTAGAAAGCTTTTGTCATTTCCTGATTTCACTTGTATTTTGTATCTTTCAAATCAGAGAGCAATAGAAATTGAAGTTTATTTACACTTGTGTTCATCTTTTGCTTATTATATCTTCTTATCGTGATGATTACATTTCGCATTCTTGTCACGAGATCGATCTAATTCATAAAGTGTTGATCCTTACAATTGGTATCAGTGTTTGGTATGCTCTTGATTGATTGATTTGAAGATTGAAGAGGGTTTTTTAAAGTGTTCTTAAGCTTCAAATTGCTCACCTTTGAAGATCTACTTGATTTCTGCTGTTTTTGATCACTTTTGAAGATGTTGAAAGCTATTTTGTTGGTGATTGAAGATTCAATGATGTTCATGTGATTAAACAAGCTAAGTTGAATCAATTAGATACACTTAGGATCAAAATGTGAACCTAAATCACTAATTCAAAGCTTAATTAATAAATTTTGAACAATTTGGTGAAAGATTGAAGTTGGAATCATAGAAATTGGAATGAAAATGGATCAGGCGAAAACTTGCTAATCGCACGTGAAAAGCTCCTATTTTCGCGAGAAGTTTGTGTTTCGCAAAAGTTTGTTGAGAAGTTTGTTACAAAAGATTCCTTTCACGAGAGAAGCTTACTTTTCACCAAATTTAGTTAGAAAACTAATTTCTCAAAAAGTTTGGTGTTTGTTCGCGCGAGAACTCTAATCATCGTACAAAAACTTCAAGTTTCAAATTTTTGAAAAGTTTGATTTCTGATTTTCAAGATGGCTAATCTGAAGCACATCATTGCTACTCTCAACCTTGACAATGAGATTTGTACAAGCACAAAAACCCCTAGACTTCTTAGCAAAGAGGATTATCCCGACTAAGTTTATCGTTTCGAGAATCATGTTATTTATACTGAACCCTGGATGATGCGGTCAATCAAACAAGGTCCTTATATCCCTGTGTATAACAATGAAAAGGGAGAGTTGGTGCCTAAACCAAAACACCTCTTGGATGAGGAAGACATGAAGAAACTTGAGCTTGATGACAAAGCATATGCTGCTATCACCATGGCACTGACTACTGAGATTGCACAGAAGTTCAAGAATTACAGAAAAGCTAAAGATTTGTGGGATGCGATGGAGGAGTAGATAATGGGTAATAAAGATATGAGGGAAAGCCAAAAGGACATGTTGAACCAAGAGTTTAATATGTTTAACCATGTACTTGGTGAAACTTTGGAGGCTCAAATGTCCAGATTTGTTAAGTTGATAACAAAGATGAAGAGTGCTGGAATTACCTTGGAGAATATTTCTATAAACAAATAGTTTTTGAACTTTTTACCATACAGCTGGAATGATAACTGAACTACCATCAAGAGAACCAAGGATCTTTTCACTTTTTCCCTCAGCGATCTCATTTCAACCATGAAGTCATATGAAATGGATGACAAGCAAAGAGTTGCTAATGACATAAACACAATGGGAGTATCAGCGTTATATTCTAAAATGGCTAGTTATCCCAATTATTATGTCAGCTATTCTTATTTATGTCAACAACAAGTAGCCAATTCTATTAACCAAAATTTCATGGATCCATCCATGCCATAGTTTTAAGCATCTCCTCAAAACCATTACAATCTAGTACAATCTCAATCACAACCTCAGATTTATCCACACAGTCAATCCTCTCAACCCACACAACAAGCATTTGTTGTAAATTCCCACCCAAACAAGCAAATCATTCAAATAGCTAAAGAGCTCTGGCTCTATTCACCACTTTTATGAACGTGTAAGGCCCCAATCTGGGAAACCTCACAGTTTGATTTGGACATCAAAAACACAAGTTCTCGAACATCAAATTTCATTAATATACGCAGTGGAACGTATAAAAATTTCTATTGTTTAGCATTTACATCGAAAGATCACTTGGCTAACTAACAAAAGTTCTATGCCAGGATGCCAGTCTCGATCAAGTGCCAGGTAGTTCTCCCATCCATGCCAAGCTCACCCAAAATGTATAGCATACCTATCAATCTAATATGCATACAAAAGTCAGTGACACTGAGTGAGCTCTAGGTTTACTTTAACAAAACTGTAACATACATCAACATCGTAAAAACTTTAACCTCGTTCATTATCAATATCGTCATCGAACTCGTTCGATAACCAAACTTTAACTTTTACTTTACCATTCACTTTACATTACGTTACCCATACATTACTTCACCATTCACTTTACATTACGTTACCCATACTTTACTTTACCATACACTTTACGTCATCATTTGAACTTAGCACGAGGCTTAGTTCCTATTGGGTGAGAATGCACGAAGTATATCTCCTATCAGTTGAGCACACCAAAGTGTAACTCCTATTGGGTGAGAATGCACGAAGCATATCTCCTATCAGTTGAGCACACCGAAGTGTAACTCCTATCGGGTGAGAATGCACGAAGCGTATCTCCTATCAGTTGAGCACACCGAAGTGTAACTTCTATCGGGTGAGAATGCACGAAGCATATCTCCTATCAAGTGATTGCAAGACTTCTTTAGTATACGTTTTTCATAGTTGTGCTATACAAGGTAACAGGGTAACTATTCTTTCGCATTTCACATGTGAATTAACATCGTTCTTTAGCCTTTAACTATCATGATATATATTTAATATATCTACATACGCACATTAAATCATTAACATTAAGTTCATCATTAAGTAATTATTAACGCATGTTAACGGGGTAACATAACAAGTATCAGTCCAAAGTTTTCGCGCAAGAACCCACATTCGCGCGAGAACTCCTCCCGTCGAGCGACAACTCCTCCTTCGCCCGAGAACTCATCCTTCACGCGAGAACATCATCATTCAAGCGAGAACATCATCATTCACGCGAGAACATCATCATTCACGCGAGTACTTTTGAAAATTAACCGTTAGCCGCAAAAACTACATTTCGCGGGAAAACTCGTCTCTCGCGCTATAACTTTTCTGTTGTAGATAACTTTATCCACAAGTTATCGCTCCTTTAACCACTTTAACACCCAAAACATGCAACAATAGTTATAAACATCATTCTTTAACAAAACATTCATAAAGTATGCATATTAGCCCCAAACATGGATAAAACACGTAAAAGAGGGGACTAGAACTCACCACTTGAAGTTCCAGCACAACCACAACTTTCCCAAAGCTTTACCGAGCAAAAACTACATAATCATGTGTTTTATACATCAATAATCCATTCTTAGTACATAACACGAGTTACTACACGAGTTACATGCCTTAAACTCTTCGTTTCTTCACTTTCTCTCTCAACGCAGCCGCTTTCTCTCTCTAGCAGCAGTACTTCTCGCGTGAAACTAGGGTCTGGCTGGGTGTTCTCAGCTATTTATGCCCAGCTCAAACTTTTCGCCAGACTTCTCGCGCGAGTACTTCCAGTCGTGCCAGAACCACCCTCCACGTGAGAACTTCATAACTCGCGCGAGAACTCAACCTCTCGCGCGAGAACTTCACCTTTATTCAAAAATTTGAGGCGTTACAAGACCACCCCCCTTATATGGGTTTCGTCCCCAAAATCTGTCATTCACCAAACAACTGAGGATAATGCTGTCTCATCTCATCTTTGGATTCCCAAGTGGACTCCGACCCCTTTCTATGCTTCCACTGTACTTGGACGAGTGGAACTACTTTATTCCTCAGTCGTTTCTCCTTCTTGTCTATTATTGCTATGGGTTGTTCCACGCAGTTTAGTCTTTCATCAATCTCCACATCTTCCAGTGGAACATGAGCGTCTTCATCTGCTAGACACCTACGTAGATGTGATATGTGGAAGGTAGGATGAATTTCACTCAACGCATCTGGTAGTTCCAGCCTATACGCCACTTCCCCCACACGGGCTGCTATCTTGAAAGGCCCAATAAATCGAGGGCTCAACTTTCCTCTCTTTCGGAATCGAATGATTCCTTTCCAAGGTGACACCTTTAGCATCACCCTATCACCGACGTTAAACTCAATCGGTCTTCGACATTTGTGGGCATAGGATTTCTGTCTATCTTTAACGGCTTTCATGAAGGATTTAATCCTGCCTAACTTCTTGTTGGTCATCTCGATGACCTTGATACTACCCAACTCCTTCTGTCTGATTTCCCCCCAACATAACGGGGTCCTACACTTCCTGCCATACAACATCTCATACGGGGGCATACCAATACTGGCATGGTAGCTGTTATTGTATGAGAACTCCGCCAACGGTAGATGACTATCCCAGCTCCCACCAAAGTCTACAATTCACGCCCGAAGCATGTCCTCCAATGTCTGGATAGTTCTTTCGGATTGGCCATCCGTCTGTGGGTGGTATGCTGTACTGATGTGTAGTCTAGTTCCCATCGTGTCATTGAACTTGTTCCAAAATTTGGATGTAAACCGCGTATCTCTGTCCGAGACAATTGACACCGGCACACCATGACAGGTAACTATCTCATCGATGAACAATTTGGCTAGCCGTTTCGAGTTATACGTCTCTCGGATGGGTAGAAAGTGAGCATTCTTTGTCAGTCTGTCCACTATGACCCATATGACATCATAACCTTTGGCTGTGCAAGGTAGCTTTGTTATGAAGTCCATAGTAATGTGCTCCCACTTCCATTAGGGAATTTCCAAGGGTTGGATTTTCCCGTCTGGCTTTTGTTGCTTAGCCTTAACCTGGAGACAGGTCAAGCACATTTCTATGTACCTTGTCAGTCGGCTTTCATTCCCGGCCACCAATAATTCTTTTTTAGATCATGGTACATCTTGTTGGTTCCCGGGTGGATGGAGTAGTGAGTCTTGTGGGCTTTATCCAACACTTTCTCTTGCAGACCTCCATGTCTAGGAATCCACATGCGCCTAAACCTAGTTTTGACACCATTGGCGTTTTCTTCCAGGTTCGTGATCTGCCCCTTCATCCTTTCTTCATTAACATGCTCGGGCTTTAGAACTTCTTTTTGAGCTTCTCAGATTTGCCTTAACACATCAGGAGTCACAATCAACAGGTAAGATCTCACCCGATTTGGTTCCCGTTTCTCCTTCCAGCTTAGGGCATCAGCTACCACGTTAGCTTTACCCGGGTGATAATGAATCTCACAGCCGTAGTCTTTTATGAGCTCCAACCATCATCTCTGCCTCATATTAAGATCCTTCTGCTCGAAGAAGTACTTTAAGCTTTTGTGGTCCGTGAAAATCATACATTTGACACCATATAAGTAGTGTCTCCATATCTTTAACACGAATACCACAGCAGCCAACTCCAGATCGTGGGTAGGGTAGTTCACCTCGTAAACCTTTAATTGTCAAGATGCGTACGCTATGACTTTACCTCGATGCATTACTACGCACCCTAACTCCTGATAAGAAGCATTGGAATAGACAACCAAGTCCTCATTCCCTTTCGGTAACGTTAACACTTGACCTTGTGTCAATCTTTTATTTAACTCCTACAACCCACTGTCTTGATTGTCGCCCCATTCAAACTTCACATCTTTTCTCGTCAACTTGGTCAACGGCGAGGCAATCTTCAAAAAATCCTGAATGAACCTCCTGTAATAACCCGCCAATCCGAGGAAGCTTCGGATTTCAGATGGCGTTTTAGGCTAATTCCACTTCATCACCACCTCCACCTTAGCAGGGTCAACCATGATTCCCTCTGGGTTAATCACATGACCCAAAAACTACACCTCGCGTAACCAAAACTCACATTTGGAGAATTTCGCATACAACTTCTCCTTTCTTAGAGTTTCCAACACCTCGCGGAGGTGACAGGCGTGGTCTCCCTCATTCTTTGAGTAGATAAGGATATCATCGATGAACACTATCACGGATTTGTCAAGCATCGGTCGACAAATCCTATTCATCAAATCCATGAATGCTGCAGGGGCATTGGTTAGACCAAACGACATCACAAGAAATTCATAATGCCCATATCACGTCCAAAACGCAGTCTTTGGGATATCCTTCTCCTTAACCTTTAGCCGGTGATAACCCGACCGAAGATTAATCCTCGAGAACCAACTTGCACCTTGCAACTAGTCGAACAGATCATCTATCTAAGGTAACGGGTATCTATTCTTCACCGTGAGCTTATTCAGCTCCCTGTAGTCTATACACATACGCATGCTACCATCTTCTTCTTCTTCACGAACAGCACCAGAGCACCCCAAGGAGAAATGCTTGGTTTGATAAATCCTTTATTGAGAAGGTCCTGTAGTTAGGCTAACAACTCATTCAACTCTGACGGAGCCAGACGATACGACACTTTAGCAACGGGCTAAGCTCCTGGCACAAGATCAATCTGAAACTCTATCTCCTGATCAGGTGGTACCTCTGTCAAGTGATCAGGGAACACATCCGGGAAGGCACACACCATGGGCAAATCTGTCAACTTTACAGTTTCAGCTTTAGCATCTTTAACGTATGCCAAGAATGCTCCGCACCCTCATCTTATAAACTTCTCTGCCTTTATCATAGAAATCATCTTCGGAACTTCACAGATTCTGTCGCCATAAATCGTGACTAAGCTACCATCAAGCGCTTTCATCTGAATCATCTTCCTCTAACAAACTATATTAGCCTCGTAGGCGGCTAACCAGTCCATACCCAACACAACGTCAAATCCTCCTATGGTCATAAAAAACAACCAAGCGGTGAATCTATGACCTTCTAATTCTACGCTACAATCCTCTAAGGCCTTAGTTATCTTAGTAGTCGTTCCAATGGCAGTCTCTACCTCAAACACATGATCTATTTCTTTGGCCTTAGCATTCATCAGATCACAGAAGGTGGCATCTATAAAACTCTTACTTACACCAGAATCAAACAGAACAGAAGCAAGTATGTTGTTAACTGGGAACATACCTGACACAACATCAGGTTCTGCTATGGCCTCCTCTCTGGTCATCGTGAAAGCCCTAGCCTTGGCCCTTGGCTTGTCACAAGCTTTCTTCTCTTTCTCAGCCTCCTTTCCTCTAGCCGAGTCAACCACTTTCGCCTCTTTACACTCTCGGCTATAGTGCCCCAACTTGCCATAGTTGTAGCATTTTCCCACCCTAGGGCAATCCTTAGAGAAATGCCTTGTCTTCCCACATCTGTAACACAGACTTGAACCGAGCCTGCAATCACCAGCATGCTTCCTCCTACATTTTCGGCAATCACCGGACGACTCCACCTTTATCTTTTTGGCCTGAGCACCAGACCTCTCATTTCTCTCCAGCTTCACATTCCCCAACCAACTCTTCTTCTTCACTTCCTTGATGGGCTCATCAGCCACCACATCATCATACACTATCCCGCTCAACTCCACCAAAGACTCGAAGGTCTTCGGTCCGCTTGCCTTCACATACGTCCTAACCTTCGAGGGCAAACCCTGCACATAGCACTTCGTCCTTCTCTCCTCAGTACTCACCAGGTGAGGCACCAACCTGGCCATCTTGTTGAAGCGAGACGTGTACTTCCTGTGGGTCATACTTCCAGCTTTAAAACCCAAGAATTCCCTTTCCACCCTGTTGATCTCATTATGAGGGTAGAACTTCCTCATCACCATCTCTTTCAGGTCATTCCACTTCAACTTCCTGAACTCACGAGTGTCCTTCTTCTGTTGATGGTGTTCCACCAATGAATAGCTTCGTCAACAAATGAGTGAGCTGTGAACTTCACAGCTTGGTCAGCTCTACATTCACTGATCTCAATCACCGCTTCCATTTTAGACACCCACTAGAGAGTGGCAATAGCACCACCCTTTCTGTCTAGGGATGGAGGATTGCACCCCTTGAAGATATGATACGAACACCCTTTGGCTAAATCCCCATCAGTTTCATCCCCATCATCCTTCCCATCCTCCCCGAGCCTTCCCCGGTACCTTCACTATCTTTCTTGCTAGCTTTGTTCTTTGCCTCTAATGTCCACTCCTTGGTTACCTCCTTCATGGCCTCAGTCATGATCGAAGGCATGATGTCTTGAAGGATCTTATGGACCTCTTTGGCGATAGCCTCCCTAACAACAGGCTACAAGGTAATCCTCTTTTCAGAGTGATGAGAGTTTTCCTCGCTAACAGTATGAACAGAGTCCACAGGCACCTCCTCAGTCATCTGTCCTTGGTTCCTGGTGACTTGTGGCCTTCCCCTACCACCACGAGCACCCCCTCGAGTAGCTTTTCTTCTAGCCATAGCTTACTATAAGATACAAAAGGCTAACATCATCATTCCAAGTAATAGTTTAGATCATGTCAAGTAATGTAAGTTTCTAATGACAGTGGCCAATTGTAATTACTACTTACTTCACTCTTCATGTCCTAAATGTTTCCTATCCTGAATCACATCAGCTCTCAATCTCACTACAAGCACTATAACCTCAAGGAACCTATAACAATCATAACCTTTCCTGGAATAGAGCTACTGGCACTGGCATCCTTTAATTGATCCCATTCTCAGTTTGAGTCTAGACATCAGATTGTCTAAATCTCTCAAACTGTGACTTTGATACCAACTTGTAAGGCCCCGATCCGAGAAACCTCACAATTGGATTTGGATATCAGAAACACAAGTTCTTGAACATCAAATTTCATTAATATACGCAGCGAAACGTACAAAAATTTCTATTGTTTAAGATTTACATCAAAAGATCACTTGGCTAACTAACAAAAGTTCTACGTCAGGATGCCAGTCTCGATCATGTGCAAGGTAGCTCTCCCATCCATGCCAAGCTCACCCAAAATGTATAGCATACCTGTCAATCTAATATGCATACAAAAGTCAGTGACGCTGAGTGAGCTCTATGTTTACATTAACAAAACTGTAACATACATTAACACCGTAAAAACTTTAACCTCGTTCATCATCAACATCGTCATCGAACTCGTTCGATAACCAAACTTTAACTTTTACTTTACCATTCACTTTACATTACGTTACCCATACATTACTTCACCATTCACTTTACATTACGTTACCCATACTTTACTTTACCATACACTTTACGTTATCATTTGAACTTAGCACGAAGCTAGTTCCTATCGGGTGAGAATGCACGAAGCATATCTCTTATCAATTGAGCACACCGAAGTGTAACTCCTATCGGGTGAGAATCCACGAACCGTATCTCCTATCAGTTGAGCACACCGAAGTGTAACTCCTATCGGGTGAGAATGCACGAAGCGTATCTCCTATCAGTTGAGCACACCGAAGTATAACTCCTATCGGGTGAGAATGCACGAAGCGTATCTCCTATCAGTTGAGCACACCGAAGTGTAACTCCTATTGGGTGAGAATGCACGAAGCGTATCTCCTATCAGTTGAGCACACGAAGTGTAACTCCTATCGGGTGAGAATGCACGAAGCGTATCTCCTATCAGTTGAGCACACTGAAGTGTAACTCCTATCGGGTGAAAATGCACGAAGCATATCTCCTATCAAGTGCTTGCAAGATTTCTTTAGCGCTTTAATGTTTTTCACAGCTGTGCTACGCAGGGTAACAGGGTAACTATTCTTTTGCATTTTACATGTGAATTAACATCGTCCTTTTGCCTTTAACTATCATGATATATATTTAATATATCTACATACGCACATTAAATCATTAACATTAAGTTAATCGTTAAGTTATTATTAACGCATGTTAACGGGGTAACATAACACGTATCAGTCCAAAGTTTTTGCGCAAAAACCCACATTCGCGCGAGGACTTCTCCCATCGAGCGACAACTCCTCCTTCGCGTGAGAACTTATCCTTCGTGCGAGAACATCATCATTTGAGCGAGAACATCATCAATCATGCAAGAACATCATCATTCGCACGAGAACATCATCATTCACATGAGTACTTTCGAAATGTAACCGTTAGCCGCGAAAACTACATTTCGTTCGAGAACTCGCCTCTCGCGCGATAACTTTTCTGTTGTACATAACGTTATCCACAAGTTATCGCTTCTTTAACCACTTTAACACCCAAAACATGCAATAATAGTTATAAACATCATTCTTTAACAAAACATTCATAAAGTATGCATATTAGCCCTAAAACATGGATAAAACACGTAAAAGAGGGGACTAGAACCCACCACTTGAAGTTCCAGCATAACCACAACTTTCAAGAAGCTTTACCAAGCAAAAACTATATAATCATGCATTTTATACATCAATAATCCATCCTTAGTACATAACACAAGTTACTACATGAGTTACATAGCTTAAACACTTCGTTTCTTCACTTTCTCTCTCAATGCAGCCGCTTTCTCTCTCTAGCAGCAGTACTTCTCACATGAAACTAGGGTCTGGCTAGGTGTTCTCAGCTATTTATACCCAGCTCAAACTTTTCTCCAGACTTCTCGCGCGAGAACTTTTAGTCGCGCGGGAACCGCCCTCCACGTGAGAACATCATGACTCGCGCGAGAACTCAACCTCTCGCGCGAGAACTTTGCCTGTATTCAGAAATTCGGGGCGTTACAGAACAGCTACGAAGCTTTCACAGCTAGAAGACTCAGTGCACCCAACATCTTAGTTGATGACTTACAACAAGTTAATCCTGATGATGTTGAAGAAAATGATATCAAGTATCAGGCGAAATGTTTTGGGAAAAGAACAGGAAGGAAGATGTTTGGTTTGAACAACTCGAGCAAGATTGGTTTGATAAATCAAGTTTGAGATGTTATAACTGTGACAAACCCGATCACTTTGCAAGAGAATGTACTTAGGGAAGGTCAAATCAAACCGATAGTGGAAAGAAGACGGTGACTGTGGAGGTTGAATCAAAGGGGGATAAAGCAAGTACTTCAAACAACAATGGCCTGATTTCTCAGACAAATGAAGAGTATGATTGGTCAGACCAGATGGAGATTCTAGATATCAAACTGTCTACTGCTTTGTTAGCTGAAATTCAAACTACTGAAAACCATGTTGATGAGAATATACTTGCTGAGTTTATGTCTGATGACTTGATGAAGGGAATTTTTGCTAAAGAAGTATGTGAGAATGTTGAAAAGATGGTTAATGAAAAGGCTATTGAGATTACTCCAGCTCAATTAAAAATGACTATAGAGAAAAAGGAAGAAGTTGAAGAAGAAGCTATTGAGTTTACTCCAGCTAAAGATGAAAAGACTGTGAATGCTGTTGAGGAAACTCCGACAACAGCTTGTGATGACACTGTCAATGCTGTTGAGATTACTCCGGTACCCAAAGCAGAAGAAAAGATGAAACTGAAAGCCTTCATGGTAAATGTCATACTTGAAGAGAAGAGCAAGCAAGGAGAGACTGAAGAGGTACATACTAATCTTTGTTCAAATACATGTATAGAAAAGGTTCAAAGATACAGAGTTCATAACGAACGCTTGATTTTAAAATTCGAAAAAACTTCAATATCAAGCTTAAAAATATAAAAATGATGAGAAAGTTTTTAAAGAAAAGAAATCAGGATTAAGCAAATCGATTTATCAATCAAAATTGAATCTTCATGATAAAGATTGTAACATAAAAGATTTGACAACACATAACAATGAACTATCTTTAGAAATCAATAAACTTAACAGTGAACTCTTATCTGTAAAATTGACTGTTGAAAAATTTGAGCTATCGTCAAATCTGGTTGAAGGTATAATCAAGTCTCAAATGACTCGGAAAATTAATGGTGGAAATGGTGGCGTTGGATATTCTAACATAGCACCACCAATTAATCATGATTATACATATTTACCTTCATCAACTACTACTTCAGATGAAGAGACCTATGGATTAGGTTTTCAACCAAAGTCAGGCTTAATACCTTTAGTCAATGTTTCACTGACTGTTGACCCTATCATAAAAACTGAAATTAAAATTAATCATGACAATTCTTTTGTAGAAAGTGTAAAGAAAGAAGGGTTGGTTGAAGATTGGGAAAGTGATGATGAAATAGATTTTAAAGAAAATAAAAGTTGTAATAAAAAATCTTCGTGTAACTCATCATCAGTTATCAATGAACTTTCAGATGTTTTTATTTCTACAAATGTTTGCTCACAAATGTCTAACAAACAAAAGATTTTGAAATCAAAGATAGATTTTAAGAAAAATGAAAGAAAACGAGTCACAACATCAGTATCTGACTTGAAAACTGATTTCAAGAACAGATTTATTTCAAAAGACAACATTGATATGGAAGATCATATTTTTAAAGAAACTAATGCTAGCTGCTTTAAAAATAAGTCTCCTATTATGGCTAACTCTATGAAACAAGATGTTTGTAGATCAGATATCAAAGGAACTACAGCTCATGCCTCATCGGCTTCAGATATGAATCAAAAAGTTAGCGAAGATACCTTAATTCTTCCGGAATCATCTAGAACAATTCTTAATGAAAGAGAGAAAAGAGAGACTGTTAAAGAACCACAAGGCCAAAGAAATACTAAACCCATATTCTATGATTACTGTGGAAGTTATCATAAACAGTTTGTGCGAAATACACGAGAATCAAATACATATCATAAAATGTGTTGTTATGTATGTGGCAAGCCAAATCATAGGTCTAGAAATTGCCATCATCAACATCCATTGTCAAACAAACAAAGATTTCACAACTCAATTTCAAATAATAGAAAACAATTCTTTTTAAATGTCAAATTCAAAAGGAATACAAATTAGTCATATTCTTTTGTTGATAAAAGAAATGGTCAAATAAAAACATATTTGAATAAATAAATTTTAAACAAGAAATCTTTACATGTTAATGATAGCAATTCTACTCCAATTCAGACCACTTTAAGGAAAATGGTTACATATTTGATCAAACCAATTCAAAAGTGGAAAATAAAAGAAAAAACAATCTGAGCCTGATATTGTTAAAGATTCTGTTTTCAATGATGTTAAAGTCTGTATCATATTCAGATGAAAACAATGTGCTCAAGTCAACAATGGTTTGGGTTCCTAAACATGAATTCATTCATTCATATGTGCAGGAACAACCAAGGTAAGTTATCAACAGTGTTTGGCATCTTGACAGTGGTTGTTCAAGGCACATGACAGGTAATATATCTCTGTTAAACAACATACAACCTTACAATGGATGATATGTTATATTTGAAGGAGATAAAGGTGGTAAGATTACAAAGAAAGGTACAATTTTTGATGGTGTGTTAAGTTTTGAAGATGTCAATTTTGTTGCGGAACTTAAACATAATTTGCTAAGCGTCTCTCAAATTTGTGACAGAAGGGTTATCAACATTTTTCACTGATAAATAATGTCTCATTCTAAAACTTGGATTTGTAATTCCTGATGAATGGATTTTGTTGAGAACACCGAGAGACAAAGACATATATTTACTTGACATGAATGGTTCACATTCATTTGTATCTGCATCTTGTTTGTTATCTAAAGCCTCGAAAAGTGATTTAATGTTAGGGCATCATCGTCTTCGCCTTGTAAACATCAAAAATATGAAAAAGTTGGTTAGATGAAATCATGTTGTAGGTATACTATTGAAAGAATCTCTACTTACTTAACGTTGTCTGTCATGTTCAAAAGGCAAACAATGTAAACTTCCTCACAAACCAGTTGCTCATACCAAAATTGAATCCATCCTTCAACTGTTACACATGGATTTATTTGGTCCAGTTAATGTTTTGAGTTTAGGACATCGTGCATACTGCTTGGTTATTACTGATGATTTCTCCAGATTTACATGGGTTTTCTTTTTAGCAACCAAAGATGAGACTCCTCACTTATTGATAAAGTTCATGACCCTAGTGGAGAATAAAACAGACAAAACCATCAAGTGCATTCTAAGTGATAATGGAACTGTTGGACTCAACAAGTGCATTAATAGGTTTATGCTTAAAAGGATAATGCTTGCCATAATCAAACATAATGTGTTCTAACATTCAAACAATCATTAACTAACACATTAGTATCATTAACACTCATAACATACACTAATATTGCTTAAATTTCTTTTTCTGATTTGTAGATAAAAAGGAATTTTTGCAAGTGTCTACAGTGGATGAAGACCTTCCACAGCGGATGAACAAGAGTCTTCTGCGGATGAAGAAAATCTTCCAAAGTGTCTACAACAGATGATCAAGCATACATAGCGGATGACTAGTCAACAGCTGATGAATTTTCGACAGCGGATGTTCATCCACAGCGGATGAACACTCCACAGTGGATGTTTATCCACAACGGGTGAACACTCCACAGCGGATAACATACAAAGCAAACACACACAAGTGTTCACAACGGACAGCATCCAAGACACAGTGGACAGCTTATTAACCACTCACAACGGACGACTGTTTATGCACAGCGGATAGTCTATCATCCACAGCGGACAACTTATAGACTTAGGATTATTTATGTAATATTTGTTTACATAAGTGTAGTTCAGTAATTGTATATAGCTTTGTGTATAGGCTATAAATAGCATACTATCCTAATCCTTTGTAAGCTTTTTGAACAGTCAATACAAACATGCAGTTATTATCATTCAAGCACTTGCAATCACTAGCAATCACTAGCAATCATACAATCACTCACACACACTGATATCATAACATTAATCATGGGTTTCTTCACCATGATTATTGTTTGTTGAATACAAGTATAACAATCTGTTGTTATATTTTTGTTTGAGAGATTTAAAAAGATCCTTGGGAGGAATCAACCTGTTTATGTTCTTCATTGTTGTCTAAGTTCATTAACATCACACTGTTGGGTTGATTTCATCAGGTGGTATCATGGCTTTGGCTCAAATCATTCACTGATTTTCGATCCTCTCATTCAACAATATAATATCTTTGGTTCATTAGCTTCAAAACATACATATTCAAGCTGAAAATCTTCACAAAAACCTTCTTCTACTTTAAACATTCATCAAATGTTCAAAACATGATTGAATAATCTGTTTTCATTCATTTTGTAGAAGATTTTGTGTGTTTACAGCTCTAAACATCATTCATACATGATTTTCAAACGTGTTCATCGCAAAACTCGCTAAAACCTCATCGGTGTTTAAGGGTTTTCGGATAAACAATATACAGTTATTGTTCTATCCAGTTTTCATCAAACAAACTCTGAGTTGAATACTTTGAATCTATTCATTGTATTTAAATATCACATTTTAGTTGTTTTTCACTCAAAACAGGCGATTAATCTTCATCAAACAACAAACCAATTGTTGTTTTTGTTGAAATTATCTCAGCCGCCAACAAACCCTAGGATAAACCCTAGTTTTTGTTCATCCATAGCCTTCATAATCTACGGTGATTGTGTTGGTTCATCAGCAAAATCAAAGAAGAAACATCATCTTCTTTTGAATTTTTGTAAATAGTTACTTTTTGATCCAAAAAGCTAACTGTTAAAAACAAATTCTGTGTTTTTAGGGTTTTTGACTTGCTTTGACTGACATCATTAAAAAGTTGACATTCCTTTAACATAATTGTAAGGCCCCATTCCCGGAGACCTCGCAGTTGGACAATCACAACATTTTTTTCATATAAGATAAATACATTTCATAACAGCATCGAAGCGGATTAATTTATCAAAAACCATTAATACATTAATATTTGATGTTGCTAAATAATACTTCATTGTATTTTAACATTTACAAAAGAATCATTCAATTTTGTTACAAAACAACAAAAATCATCATGCATGAATGGATGCCAGTCTTTGCCCACCAATATTTGACTTGCTTTCACTGTTCCTCTTTTATTCTTTTGTGTTCACTTATTATGGATATTACATAATCACATATCATGAAAATATTATTGACACAGAAAAAGCAGAACATAAGAAAGAACCAAGCATAATCTTTCCTCATACAGAAGTTCTCCGTACTTAAATTCTATTCCCAAAATTTCCAGAAAATCCCAAGTCCTTAGACAAATGCGGATGAACAGATGCGGATGAACACTTAGCAAATGCGCATGAAGACATAACAAATGCGCATGAAGACATAACAAATGCGCATGAAGACTTTAACAATTGCACATGAAGACTTTAACAAATGTGCATGAAGACTTCAACAAATGCGCATGAAGACATAACAAATGCGCATGAAGACTTCAACAAATGTGCATGAAGACTTTAACAAATGCGCATGAAGACTTTAACAAATGCGCATGAAGACTTTAACAAATGCGCATGAAGACTTCAACAAATGCGCATAAAGACTTCTACAAATGCGCATGAAGACTTTAACAAATGCGCATGAAGACTTTAACAAATACGCATAAACAAAAGAGACTGTTAAATATGGATGAACATAAAAACTAACCTGCAATTCAACTTATGCCATTATCAGTTCCCAATCATCCTTCTAACATGAACACAGCTTAAATCTATCAGTCCAACACTTAGAACATCATAAACTTTAAACGATCAACAAGAGAAGCACATCACATACCATAACATCAACATCGTTCGCACCATGCATGAAAAATCAAAACTTGTTTCTAAAACATCAGTCAAATATGCAAACCAGCCCCCAAATAAGCAGAAAATGTTTAAAAGAGGGGATCTAGAACTCACCTCTACTGTTTTCGAGTAAAACTCCACCAAACTCGAGAGCAACCTGGAGTTAAAATGCCTTAACACACTAAAACACAAAACCGAACACACAAGAATCTGTCCCTGAAGCTGAAAGCTCATCTGAAACCGAACAAAACACACAAAAACTCACCTTCAAGCTGAATCTTCTTCTTCTTCTTCTCGAACACTTCTCTTTTCTTCTTTTCCTTTTTGTAGCCGAGAGAGAGTGGGTGGGAAGGTGATAGTGGGCGGCCATGCTTCTTTTAAACATAAAATAATAGTGTTTGTCCTTTTGTACACTTTAGTCCCTCCACTTTTGCAACTTCTCCTTTTGTCTTTATTCTTTTCTTAATAAATTTTTCGAGTGTTACAAGTCCACCCCCCTTATAGAGGTTTTGTCCCCGAAACCTGTCACTCTTCGAATAGTTGTGGGTAATGTTGTCTCATCTCCTCCTCAGTCTCCCATGTAGACTCAGATCCTTTCCTGTGCCTCCACTGTACTCATACCAGTGGAACCACTTTATTCTGTAATCTCTTCACCTTTCGGTCAATGATTGCCACTGGTTGCTCTACATAATTGAGTCGTTCATCCACTTCAATGTCTTCCAGTGGTACAATCATATCTTCATCAGCTAGGCATTTTCTTGGATGAGATACATGGAATGTTGGGTGAATTCCACCTAACTCATCGGGTAGTTCCAACCTATAGGCCACCTCTCCTACTCGTGTAATGATTCGGAAAGGTCCTATATATCTCGGGCTCAGCTTACCCCTCTTTCTAAAATGAATGATCCCCTTCCAAGGTGAAACCTTCAGCATCACTTTATCATCCACCTAGAATTCGATCGGCCTACGCCTCTTGTCAGCATACGACTTTTGCCTATCTTTCGCCGCCTTCATAAATGCCTTGATCCTTTCTAGCTTTTCCAACATGGCTTCAATGATCTCGATGCTTCCCAGTTCTTTCTGCTCGGTGTCGCCCCAACACACCGGGGTTCTGCATCTCCTCCCATACAACATTTCGAATGGTGGCATGCCTATACTGGCATGATAACTATTGTTGTAGCAGAACTCTGCCAACGGTAGGTGTTCATCCCAACTTCCACCAAAGTCAATAATGCATGCCCGGAGCATATCCTCCAAGGTCTGAATGGTCCGTTCTGATTGGCCGTCTATCTGAGGGTGATAAGCTGTGCTAATATGTAACCTCTTCCCCATGGCATCATGAAATCTCTTCCAGAACTTGAACGTGAACCGGGCGTCCCTATCAGATACAATAGACTCCGGCACGCCATTACGAGTTACGATCTCCTTGATGAACAGCTCCGCCAACCTTTCCGACAAGTAAGTCTCTCGGATCGACAAAAAGTGTGCACTCTTCGTCAGGCGGTCTATGATCACCCAAATGGTATCACATCCTCTCACAGTGCGAGGCAACTTTGTGATGAAATCCATGGTGATGTGTTCCTACTTCCATTCGGGTATATCCCAAGGTTGGATCTTCCCATATGGTTTCTGATGTTCCGCCTTCACTTGCAAACAAGTCAGACACTTACTCACGTACTCCACCACGTCACGCTTCATCCCTGGCCACCAATAATCCTTCTTCAGATCATGATACATTTTTGTAGCACCGGGATGGATGGAATGTCGTGTTTTGTGGGCCTCATCCATGATCCTTCCCCTCAGCTCCCCATAACGAGGAATCCACATCCGCCTGAAACGGGTTTTAACGCCAAGGGTGTTTTCCCCTAAATCTGTCGCCTACCCCTTCATTCGTTCGGAGTCGATCCTATCATCCTTTAATGCCTCATCTTGGAATTCCCTGATTTGACCCATAACGTCCGGCGTCACAACCAGCTGGCAAGCCTTCACTCGAATCAGTTCCGGCCTCTCCTTTCGACTGAGGGCATCAGCTACCACATTCGCCTTACTTGGATGATAGTGGATTTTGTAGTCGTAATCCTTGATCAACTCTAACCAACTTCTTTGTCTCATGTTAAGATCCTTCTGCTCGAAGAAGTACTTCAAACTTTTGTGATCAGTGAAGATGGTGCACCTCGTCCCGTACAGGTAGTGCCTCCAAATCTTCAATGCAAAAACCACAACCGCCAACTCCAGGTCATGAGTGGGATAGTTAGCCTCGTGGATTTTCAATTGTCAGGACGTATAGGCTATAACCCTTCCTATTTCCATCAGCGCACACCCCAATCCCGAATAAGAAGCATCGGAATAAACCACCAAGTCTTTATTCCCTTCAGATAACATTAAGACAGGAGCTTAAGTCAACCTTGTCTTCAACTCTTCAAAAGCATTCTCCTGCACTTGACCCCATACGAACTTCACATCCTTACGGGTCAATTTGGTCAATGGTGAAGCTATTTTCGAGAAGTCTTGGATGAACCGTCTGTAGTAGCTTGCTAAACCCAAAAACTACAGATCTCGGATGGTGTCTTTGGGGTCTTCCATTGCATAACCGCCTCCACCTTTGCCGGGTCCACCATAATCCCTTCAGAATTAACCACATGACCCAAAACTAAACTTCCCGCAACTAGTATGCGCATTTAGAGAACTTAGCATACAGCTTCTCCCTTCTAAGCGTCTCCAATACTTCGCGAATATGACCGGCATGCTCTTCTTCACTCTTCGAATAAATCAGGATGTCATCAATAAACACAATCACTGATTTATCCAACATCGGCCGACACACCCGATTCATCAAATCCATAAAAGCAGCTGGCGCGTTGGTTAGACCGAAAGACATAACAAGGAATTCGTAATGCCCATATCGAGTTCAAAACCCGGTCTTCGGGGTATCCTGTTCTTTGACCTTTAACTGATGGTAACCAGATCGGAGATCTATCCTTGAGAACCAGCTGGCGCCTTGGAGCTGATCAAAGAAGTCGTCAATCCTCGGTAGTGGGTACCTGTTCTTCATCGTTAACTTGTTCAACTCATGGTAGTCGATGCACATCCTCATGCTACCGTCCTTCTTCTTTAGAAACAAAACCGGAGCACCCCAGGGAGAGATACTCAGTCGGATGAACCCCTTATCTAACAACTCTTGCAACTGGGTCATCAATTCCTTCATCTCGGAGGGAGCGAGATGATACGGTGCCTTTGCAACAGGTTGGGCACCAAGTATCAGATCAATTTGGAACTCGATCTCACGGTCAGGTGGTACCCCTGGTAGGTCTTCGGGAAACACATCAGGGAAATCGCATACTACCGGCATGTCTAACAGTTGAGGCATGGTAGCATCCACATCCTTCACATAGGCCAAGTAAGCACCACACTCGCGTCTCATAAACTTCTCGACCATGATCATCGAGATTACTTGCGGTGTAATGCACTCCTTATCTCCATGTATTGTAACCAAACTGCCATCGGGTGCAGTCAGACAAATCGTCTTCTCTCGGCACACGATGTTTGCTTCGTAGGCCTCCAACCAATCCATCCCTAACACCACATCAAAACCTTCTAGGGCCATCACATATAATATAGCAGGAAACTTACAACCATCCAACTCTACGAGGCAATCGTCTATCACATCAGTCACTTTGGTAGACGTTCCTATCGCTGTCTCTACATAGAAGGGCACGTCTATCTTCTTATTCTTACCATGCATTTCACAACAAAAGGTAGCAGATATAAAAATTCTACTAGCACCCAAATCGAAGAGCACAGAAGCATACAATTGGTTTACCAGAAACATACCTGAAACTACTTTAGGGTCCACTCTAGCTTCTTCCCGGGTAATGTTGAATGCCCTTTCCTTGGCTTTGGTGTTCTCGCTCCTCCCTTTCTCACCCATAGTCTGAGTCCCTGAGCTCCCTGCGCCACCCTTCTTTCCATCTCGGCCCGAGTGGCCTACCTCCCCACACCGATAACATCGTGGTACCCCGCACTCGCTAGCATAGTGGCCTTCGCCTCTATACTTAAAACACCATTTCGTTCCCACTCTACATTCACCCAAGTGAACCTTCCCACACTTCTTACATTCCCTCCTGTTACCCCCTTTACTCGATCCTGGGCGGCGATCGTCAATCCTTATCTGCTTTTCCCCGATCCCATAATGGTCACCCCTGAATCGCTTCCCATTACCATTCTTGTTCCAACTCTTTTAAATCTTCCTTTGAATTGGCACCGGATCCATCTCATCATACAACCTTCCAGCCAAATCTATTGCAGACCTGAAAGTGCTCAGTCTAGCAGCTATCATGTTCCTCCTGATATCCATGGGCAGACCCTGCATGTATCTCTTGATCTTCTTGGATTCTGGGGTTACTAGATCCGGCACGAGTCTTTCGAGCTCATTGAACTTGGAGGTATACTCTTGATGAGTCATGTTTCCAGCCTCCAAGTGCAAGAACTCCTTCTTAATTTTGTCCAACTCCTGATGTGGACAATACTCCTCCAGTACCAGTTCCTTCAAATCCGACCACCTCATCCTTGCAACTAACCGTTTCCCCTCGGCTTGGACAATGTTGTCCCACCAACATAATGCCGAGTCAATAAAAGAATGGGAGGCAAACTTCACCTTTTGATCCACCCGACACTCACTGATGTCTAGCACTGCCTCCATCTCTCGAACCCAATGATGAGTAGCAGTAGCATTGCCATTACCATCAAAGGTCGGGGCTTTGCACCTCTAAAACTCCCCATAGGTGCACCCCTTAGCGGTCTCCTTCTCCCCCTCGCTATCGTCATCAGGTATTACCACCTTGGGACTAGATGGCCCTTCATCAGCTTTTTCCTTCTCCCCAAAACCTTTGGTCTTTTTACCATCCTTTACTGCCCTCAATACCTCGGTCACCACTGAAGGTAACACGTTTTGCATGACGTTGTAGACTTCGTTAGCAATAGCTTCCTTTACCGTAGACTTGAGGGTGGCTGATCCTTCACCCTCTTGGTGGCTATGAATATCCGTGTCCTCATGAACTGTCTCGGGAGCCTTAGCTTTGCTTCGGGTGACACGTGGCCCAGTAGTACGCCCGCCGTGAGCACCTCCTCGGGTTGCCTTCCTAGGTTTCCTACCCGCCATAAGATCTACCTCTTATAAGATTCAAGCACTAACTAGGTCATTCAAGGTAATAGCTCAGATTATGTCAAGTACAGTAAGTCTCTAACTACAGTGGCCAGTTGTGATTAGCCACTTACTTTACTCTTCATCCCCCAAGCATTCCCTTTCCAGACCACATCAGTGTCCAAATCCACTAAGCACTTAAATCAAATAGCACACGCACATAATACCGGTTACTTATGAAAGATTACCTGATGGCACGTAGCTACTTGGGCTGGCATCCTTCCATTCGGTCCCATTCTCAGTTTAAGTTTAGGTTTTGAAAATATTTACCCATTTCTCTTAAACTTTGGCTCTGATACCAACTTGTAAGGCCCCGTTCTCGGAGACCTCGCAGTTGGACAATCACAACATTTCTTTCATATAAGATAAATACATTTCATAACAGCATCGCAGCAGATTATTTTATCAGAAATCATTCATGCATTAATATTTGATGTTGCTTAATAATACTTCATTGTATTTTAACAGTTACAAAAGAATCATTCAATTGTATTACAAAACAATGAAAATCATCATGCACGAATGGATGTCAGTCTTTGCCCGCCAAGTAGCCTCACTCGCGTGCCATCCTCAGCAACATCCTTACCTGTCAACTGATATGCATATAAAAAGTCAGCATTGCTGAGTGAGTTCTAGTTTAATAATATAAAAAAATACACTTTGTAACTTCATTTGGTGATCATTCATCAATATACATAATCAATCATAAAGTGACTCATTATCTCTCTTTCTTTCATTATCTTTCTCTTTCATTAACTAGGATTGCACAAAGCAAGAGCCTACATTGTTGGTTGGCAACAGATGCCGAACCCGTGTTGGCAAATGTTTATCTTGGTAGCTAATCCATCGGCGGTTGATCCACACTGCTAGGCATGAAGCCTGCTCATGAACTAGGATCCCATTCATTCATTGGTGAATCCCCAGGATTGACCCCAGATGTGCATCCTCATGGGCTATACAGCCGCACATCAGTTGAGCTAACGATAACAAGGTCGTCCACCTCCATTCATTGTGCTTGCAAGGCTTTTCATTCATCGTAAGGGCCCAGGGTAACATTCATTAAGTTTCACTATTCCTCTTTTATTCTTTCGTGTCCACTTATTATGGATAATACTTATTAAGATGCGCATTACATAATCACATATCATGAAAATATTATTGACATAGAAAAAGCAGCACATAAGAAAGAACAAAGCATAATCTTTCCTCATACAGAAGTTCTCCATACTTAAATTCTATTCCCAAAATTTCCAGAAAATCCCAAGTCCTTAGACCAATGCGGATGAACAAATGCGGATGAACAAATACGGATGAACAAGTGCGGATGAACACTTAGCAAATGCGCATGAAGACATAACAAATGCGCATGAAGACTTTAACAAATGCACATGAAGACTTTAACAAATGGGCATGAAGACTTCAACAAATGTGCATGAAGACATAACAAATGCGCATGAAGACTAAAAAATGCGCATGAAGACTTCAACAAATGCGCATGAAGACTTTAACAAATGCGCATGAAGACTTTAACAAATGCGCATGAAGACTTTAACAAATGCGCATGAAGACTTCAACAAATGCGCATGAAGACTTCAACAAATACGCATGAAGACTTTAACAAATGCTCATGAAGACTTTAACAAATGCGCATAAACAAAAGAGACTGTTAAATATGGATGAACATAAAAACTAACCTGCAATTCAACTTATGCCATTATCAATTCCCAATCATCCTTCTAACATGAACACAACTTAAATCTATCAGTGCAACACTTAGAACGTCATAAACTTTAAACGATCAACAAGAGAAGCACATCACATACCATAACACCAACATCGTTCGCACCATACATGAAAAATAAAAACTTGTTTCAAAAACATCAGTTAAATATGCAAACTAGCCCCCAAATAAGCAGAAAACATTTAAAAGAGGGGATATAGAACTCACCTCTACTGCTTTCGAGAAACCTGGAGTTCAAACGCCTAAACACACCAAAACACAAAACCGAACACAAAAGAACACATAAGAATCGATCCCGAAGCTGAAAGCTTAGCTGAAACCGAACAAAACACATAAAAACTCACCTTCAAGCCGAATCTTCTTCTTCTTCGATCAAACACTTCTCTTTTCTTCTTTTCCTTTTTGCAGCCGAGAGAGAGTGGGTGGAAAGGTGATAGTGGGCGGCCATGCTTCTTTTAAACATAGAATAATAGTGTTTGTCCTTTTGTACACTTTTGTCACTCCACTTTTGTAACTTCTCATTTTGTCTTTATTCTTTTATTAATAAATTTTTCGTGTGTTACAATAATATTCATTTCTTTTCACTGAGATTTGAAAGTGACTCATCATTGGATATTAATTAATTTATTAATTTCCTTTTATTCTGTAAATCTAATTAAAAAAACGGTTTATCATTAACAAACAAATCCTAGTGACTTTAGGATAAAGCCAAATTTTGCACCGAGCTAAAATCAAAAAACAAAATTTAAGTTAAACCGTTAAGTTAAAAAATTAACAAACATGTCTGATGAACTTTCAGGAATAAACAGTGGTCTTAAACCACCAAAACTCAAGAACAAAGCTGACTTCAAATAGTGGAAAATAATGTTCAGAAATTGGATAATTTTCCAAGACCCGGACCTATGGGCTTCCATAACCGAGGGGCCATTCATACCTTTGACTCTTGGGCCTGATTATAACATACAGAAACCAGTAAGCTTGAAAAGCGTAGCTGGTGATTACCTCAAGAGGGTCAAACCAGACATGAAAGCATATAGCATATTGGCAATGACTTTGCCATTTGAAATTTTAACACGGGTTGAAAATTTCAAAACACCACATGACCTATGGAAGGTACTTCACACCATGTGTGAAGGAAGTGAGGAAATCAAGGAAAGCAAGAAAGAAAAATTAAGGAACTAGTATGAAACTTTCCACCACGTTTAGGGAAAATCCATACCACAACAGCTTCACAGATTTGTACAGCTGGTAAATGAGATGATTGTTTTTGGTCTCAAATATGAATCTGTGGAGATCAATAAGAAGATGTTGCACACACTGCCAGAGAGCTGGACTCAATCAATCTCTCTAATGAAAGCAACATTGGATCTTGAAGCATTGTCCCTAGATACTTTAGTTGCTAAAGTTGAAGCATTAGAACTAGACGAAAGATCCAGGAATAACAGCACAATCAGACATGTAGAATCCTACAAGTTCAAGGAAATACAACAAATAGACAGTGCATTTTTGACATGCACTAGAGAAGATAAAGATGAAGAATTTTTAGATTCAAGTGAAACATCCTTCCTTCTCAGCTTCTGAATCATCCAGTACCAAACAAAAGTCCAAAAAGGTTGGTGTTTATTCTTCCCATGAAGCAAGACCACAAAGCACACATAATCCTCACACATCCAGTTCTAGTAAACAACAACAACCAAAGAATCAAAACATGCACAAATTTGAGAAACCCATGGATGCTCTCACTATCATTTTACAAAGTGAAGAGCATAAAGCAGCTTATGCAACTTTCTCAACTAGCTTTGAAGCATACTCTGGTGCAAGTCTCACACTATCTCAAATCATCCAACAGGACCTGGATGAGTTACCACCAGATATGGTTGAAGAAATGGATCTCTAGTGGTCTACAACAATGATTGCCTATAGATCAAAAAGGTTTCTTCAGAGAAATAGAGGATTGAGCATGGACAAGAAAACCAAAATTGGTTTTGACAAGACGAAGGCGAGATGCTACAACTGTTAATTGTATGGTCATTTCTCAAGAGAATGCCAACAACCAAGAGTTAACAGAAACAACAAACAAACACAAGCATCTAGAAGCTACCATTCAAATAGACAAATCCCACCTTCAATCAGTATTCTAGCTGCACCAACACCACCTTAAATCACACAATACAGTCCAAATCAACACTCTAAATCATCAGCAATGATTATCAAACAAGATAGTGAGTGTGATTGGAGTATGTACGAGGCTGAAATCCAATCTGCAGATCATGCCCTCATGGCAAACATTGAAGATGAGATTTAAAAAATCCCAAAAGAGGTAAGGGATAACCTTTGTACACAAGCATGCATTAATAAAGTCAACAGATACAGAGAACATGCAAACAAACTTTCCAAGAAAGTCATTGAAACAAACATTTTAAATGAATGTCTAAAATCTGAAATTAACAATATGGAGCAAAAATTCTTTCATTACAAAATGATTTGGACAAATTAATGTCTGAAAAGTTAACACTAGCAGCTCAAGTAGAGCAACTCTCTGAATCTTTGACTTTGTCAAAAACCATACAGGCTGAAACTGAAGTGAAACTTCAGAAATTTCAGGTGAGCAACAAGAAGTTTGAAGAACTTCTTGCTCAGCAAAGGGCATTCAAGGACCCTTCAGGTTTAGGATATAATAAGGTCAACCCACCTTATAATGACAATTATGTTCCTTTACCCGACTCCATGACAAACACACAGGGTGAGTCTCTTGACCCACATGACCAGGCTGATGATTCAAAACAATCATCATCATCATCATCAAAATCATCATTAATATCAAAAACAACTTTGATAAAATTTGTTAGAGCCAAGCAACTACACTAATCAAATCAACAGATTTTTATCAAGGAGAACATAATAAATTTGATGAACAAACAACTGATAAAGATAATATTGATCTATTGGATGATGAGTCAGATCAACCAATTACTGAAACTTCAAAAGTTTCAAGTGTGGTTGATACATAAAACAAACAATCAAAGCAGACAAAAGGTATTGACATCTGCTCAGGTGGAAGAAAAGCTGGATCTTCTACTGCCTCTCCTATTCAAACAAACAAAGGGAAAGGCAAAGCTTCCATTCAGCAAAAACATGAAACTGTAACTTTTGACTTACCTTCAAAATCAAATTTAAAATCAAAAGTTATAGACAAACAAGGCAATGCAAATCTACCATACTATGAATGGTGTGATCAATACACTCACACTACTAAAAAATGCAAATATGGTAAATATTGCAAGTACTGTCACATGAACAATAACAGTACTGAATCATGCCATTTTCATTATTATTGTTCAATTTGTGAAAGAAACAATCATAGCACTGCAAACTGCTTTTCAATAAGAAAAACAAAAAGCAAAACAAACAGCCTCAAGTTGAGAAATCAACTGAGAAACATACAGTTGTTCCAAACAAGAACAAAGGAGGAGCACCAAGAAAAACTCCTCATCAAATTTTTTTTTTAAATAATGATAAAACTTTTTATGACAACTTTAAACAACCAAACAGGAGACATAAGTCTCAAAACAGACTACCATCAGACATTGGCACTCAAAGAAGAAGAGCTCAAAGCACTTCTGCTGACAGAGCCAAAAACATCCAAAGGAAATCTAGTGTGCCTAGAATTCCCAAACCATCAGACAATGCCATGTTAGAAGAAATTTGTGTTATAGGAAAAGACGAAAAACCCAAGACCATCTTGGCTTGGTTTGCACCATCTAACTAATTTCTTTGATTTTACAGGGACATCAAAGAAGGCCTGAGAACATCTGGTATGTTGATAGTGGATGTTCCCATCACATGACTAGCAATTGTTCCCTCCTTTAGGATTTTAAAAGCAAACATGGAGGAAATGTAGCCTTTGGAGGTGACAAGACAGGTGGAAAGATAACTGGTGAAGGAATAGTATCAAATCGGTTGATCAGCTTTGAAAATGCCAACTACTGCTCCAACCTCCAGTCCAATCTTCTTAGTGTATCCCAGGAGCCTCCAGTCCAATCTTCTTAGTGTATCCCAAATCTATGATAAAGGATATGCCACCTTATTTGACTCCAACAATTGCTACATACTCAAGACGGGTTTTCAAATTCCTAAAGATTATATCCTTTTGAAAACAACACGTCATAACAACACATACATTGTTGATATGAACACTGTTTTAGCTTCAACCATTGAAACATGTCTATTATCAAAAGTATCAGAAGATGTTTCCCAATTATGGCATAGACGATTGGGACACTCTAATTATAACAGAATGAATCAACTTGTAAAAGGTGACTTAGTAAAAGGTTTACCACAAAAAGAGTTTTTCTGTACACACCACTACACTGCATGTCTGAAAGGCAAACAACATAGAGTGTCTCATAAGTCAAAATTGGTAAACTCTAACAACACACCACTCAAATTGCTTCACATGGACCTTTTCGGCCCAACAAACATCCTTAGCATAGGAAAGAAGCAATACTGTCTTGTTATAGTAAATGATTACTCAAGATTCACATGGGTTTTCTTTCTACTATACAAGTTAGATACATCAAAAATCATCAAATCATTTATCACTAAAATTGAGAATCAATTGGATCTTAAAGTTAAATCTTTAAGAAGTGATAATGGTACTGAATTTAAAAATGACTCTATTTCTTCTTTTTGTGCAGAGAAAGGAAGCAGTCATTAATTTAGTGTAGCAAGGACTTCTCAGCAAAATGGAGTTGCTAAAAGGAGGAACAGAACATTAATAGAAGCTGCTAGATCAATGCTAGCTGACTCTCTATTACCCATATCTTTTTGGGTGAAGCAATCAATACAGCTTGCAACATCCAAAACAGAACATTAATCATCAAAGAACATTGCAAAACACCATATGAATTAACGTTTAAAAGAAAACCTTTCATTGGATTTCTTAAAGCCTTTGGATGTTTTGTTTCAATAGTAAACACCGGAGAACAATTATCTAAGTTTGCTCTATAAGCATATGATGGATTTTTTGTTGGATACTCAGGAAGCTCTAAAGCTTACTAAGTATACAATCCAAGACTGCACATAGTGGAAGAAACAACAGATGTTGTTTTTAATGAACACTCTCTTACTAAGAAAGTCATTGGATCAGACTGGTTGTTTGATATTGACTCATTAACAAAATCATTTGACACATCTTACTTTGATGTTTCAGGTACCAAGGATGACAATGAGTATCCCATGGTTCCACCAAAAACCATCGATGTTCCTTTAGCTGCTGATCCTCCAAGAACAAACATTACTCCTTCGAGTACCATAGTTTCAACTCCTCCAAAACAAACAAACACATCAAAAGGAACATCATCAAACACACCATCTTCATCAACACCTGTGACCACCCAACCATAACATCCAACCATAATTGAAGAAGATCATGACTATCATTCATTACCTGATACACATCATGAAGATGAAATCTTAGATTTCTTTCATGATTCACCATAAACATTCAATGAACCATCACATCCAGATAAACAAACAACCACAAATACCCTTGCCCATCTATCAACACCCAACCAAACAATCACTAATCTTGATTCAACCATCCCTGTTGATCAGATTTTAACAACTAGAGTTCACAAAGATCATCCTATAGAAAACATCAATGGTGACCTCAATACCAGATTGACACGAAGTCAATCTGACACAATAAACATTTGCTTATACTCCTGCTTCCTATCTCTAACTGTACCCAAAAACATCACAGAAGCACTTAAAGACAATAGCTGGATAGAAGCAATACAAGAAGAATTACAACAATTCAGAAAGCAAGAGGTATGGAAGCTAGTTGATCTATCTAAAGGTCAATACGCCATTGGCATAAGATGGCTCTTTAGAAACAAAGCAGATGATAGAGGGATTTTCATTAGAAACAAAGCAAGGCTAATTGACCAAGGATATACTCAAGAGGAAGGCATTGATTATGATGATGTCTTTGCTCCAGTAGCTAGACTTGAAGCCATTCGAGTGTTCCTTGCATATGCCTCATCCAAAAACTTCATTGTCTTCCAAATGGATGTCAAGTGTGCATTCCTCTATGGAAAGATAGATAAAGAGGTATATGTTGCTCAACCACCAGGGTTTGAAGATCTGGATTTCCCTCACAGAGTCTACAAGTAAGATAAAGCTCTGTACGGTCTTCATCAAGCACCTAGGAAGTGGTATGAAACTTTATCTAAGTTTCTACTACAAAATGGGTACACTCGAGAAAAAACAGATCACACATTGTTCTTAAAACAAAAACAACAAGACTTGTTAGCGGTTCAAGTCTATGTGGATGACATCATTTTTGGATCCACAAACATCCAACTTTTCAAAGAGTTTGTAACTCTTATGCAATCAAAATTCCAAATGAGTTCAATGGGAGAGCTTACATTCTTCCTTGGCCTTCAAGTTAAACAATCAGATGAAGGAATTTTTATCAACCAGAGCAAGTATGTCAATCAGATATTAAGGAAATACAATTTGTCTGATTGCACATCCAGCAAGACACCATTTGCAACTGGATTGAAGTTTGGACCCGATCCAGAAGGAACATCAGTTGATCAGAAACTCTAGTGATCAATGATAGGCTCACTGATGTACCTAACAACAAGCAAACCAGACATCATGTATGCAATATGCATGTGTGCCAGATACCAAGCAGATCCAAAAGAATCACACATAAATACTGTAAAGAGAATCTTTAGATATTTAAAATGCAATCCAGCTCTTGGGCAAAGGTATCCAAAAGATGGAGATTTCTCTTTATATGCTTACACAGACAGTGATTATGGTGGATGTAACAACAACAGAAAATCCACTACAGGAGGTTGTTAGTTTCTTGGATCAAGATTGATCTCCTAGCAGTGCAAGAAACAAACAAATGTCTCTGTGTCAACAGCTAAAGCAGAATACATGGCTGCTTCTGCATGTTGTTCTCAAGTGCTTTGGATTCAAAACCAAATGCTTGATTATGGCTTTAATTTTCTTAAAACACCCATACACATTGACAATTTTGCTGCCATGTTTATCATTGACAATCCAGTTCAACATTCAAAAACCAAACACATAGATATCAGATATCACTTTCTGAGAGATTGCTTAGAAAAGGGTCTGATAAAGTTGATCAAAGTCCATTCCGACAATCAATTGGCTGACCTGTTTACCAAACCATTTGATTCAACAAGATTTGAATTTCTAGTTCAGTCACTTGGTATGATCAACTATGAATAAAACAAGTAATGTTTTGAAAACATTAATTTCAAACAAGCTTGATTTTGTCAAAGTCCAAATTAAACATCAACAAGCATCTTTCAAAATCAAGATATCAAACAAACATTCATGTTTTCTTATAATCAAACATCTTGAATCACACATACCACTCATGAGAAATGATAGTACACTCGCTCATTCTTCATTTAAGTCATTTTCAACTAATAAAGACTGACAGTACTTTGTTTGATATGTGAATAGGCTCAGCATGGGACACCTAACATCACATACAACAATGAAGAACTAAATTCTCATGATTGTGTGGTCAACAACATATCTTGGTTTATGGTGAGTATTAAACTATCCAACATAGGTTGCTTGTAAAGTAACTACAATACACCAAGTGAAATAGTTTATAAATTGCTCAATCATACAAGTGTCTCCTCTGTTATGATTTTCATAGACCTGGAGTACACCAAGGCATTCTTTGTTGTGCTGAGCACAGACCTGAATGACTTAAATCATGATTCAAAATATTCCTAATAAGGAACACATCCATCTTGGATGAATAATCAATAAAGTCTTTTAGACTACATTCCTTGTGAATTAATCAAAAGAATCACAAAGAGGATCACCTTCCAAAGTGAAATGAAAAAGAATCCCAATAAGGATCAAACAACATGGATCAAATTTAGCATTTATACTCCTAAGTAGCTAGGTCTTAAGTATTGAAAGTGCTTTCTAGCATATCTTGAGGAGGGTTGTTCTAAACATACAATCAGATGTGGGGTACATACAACTCATATCAATCAACTCAAAACATGATAATCACTCACTGTTTCAATCAATCATTAATACCATGCATGAGTTTAAGTGGATCACAATATCTGCAATCAACATTGTACTAGTCTATGTCTATTCTCAAAAACATTCAAACAACTCAGTGAGAATTTAAGACTAGTATGATCTCATGTTATATGCAAATGATTCATGTTCAAACATGAAAATCATTCATTTATTAGTTAGATAAGGCATTATCTTTCTAACTTTTATCAAGCAAGCAATCAATTGGACTTTGATAATTTCCATTCTAACACATACAAATTTTTGTCATTTTATAAAAGGTTTTTATAAATATGCAAAAATTTAGGGGGAGAAAATGAACTTGGAAATATCAAAGACAGCAGAATATATAATATGTGCATAATCATACAATTTTTAAAATTTGAAATTTTCTAAATTTTGAGTTTTAAATAAAGCCAAGTCAAGCCAGCACCCAATCACAGCAGTTTGACACATATACATATGTACAATATTGCACAATATTACTTGTGGGTGATATTTTAAACATCCATAGATTGATCATGTTAATATTTAAAATTTTAACAAACATTCAAAAATTTTATAAATTTTATAAAGTTTTAAACAAACAAAATTTTGGCTTCAAAAGAAAATTTTGTGAAACTTTTCCTTCGGAAGAATTTTTAAACAAACATTTGCTTCAGAAGAAAAACAAGCAAAACATATGCTTCAGAAGAAATCATTTCAAAACAAGCAATAGTTTTAAAATTTTGACGATTGTTGTCACAGCGGATACACAAGCATACATCAGCTATAGCTACAGTACCATCATAACATGCAAAATACACATACTGTATATAGCGGACAAAACAAACATACATCCGCTATGCACTAGTGAACATACATGTGTTCACAGCGTATGATGTTGGTAAGGCATCCTCTGTGAATACAATGCCATTCCACAGCACATGACTAACATAAGTCATCCGTTATAGAAATAGTACAAGTGTACATAGCGTATGTACACCGGTAAAACATACGCTGTACATCATCATCAAGTAATCACAGCGCATGACAATAAGTCATCCTGTGTGAATTTACCTTGAACAATCAAAGTTTTCACAACGCATGAACAAATGCTCATTCGCTGTGTATAACAAACAAACAAGTGTCCACAGCGCATGACCAAGTAGTCATCCGCTGTGAACATAAGTAAATCAATCAGAGTCCACAACGCATGACCAAGCAGTCATCCGCTGTGTATATAAAAACAAAGTTTTCATAGCGCATGAACAAATGCTCGTCCTCTGTGTATAACAAACAAGCAAACAAGATTTCACAGCGCATGACCAAATGACCATCCATTATGAACACAATACAACATACAAAGGTTCACTAACATTCAAACAGGTATAAAAAACAAACAATCTAACAAATCAACAAACAAACATCCAAACATACATAACAGACAACAACAGTCAATCATACATGTAGCACATTATACAAGCAAACACATACAAATAAGAACATACATTGTAATCTGATTACACATGTGTAATCAGACAAACATTCAATCATACAATCATACATGAGTAATCAGTGAAACATACATGTAATCATACAAACATACATGTAAACATACAATTAATCATACATATAATCAGACCAACAATCAATCATTCAATCATGCAAAAACAAACAAACAGACAAACATTCAATCATACAAGTCAAACAATCAATCATGCATAACATTCAAACATGCAATCATCAACAGAAGAGATGGCAATATCATTAACAAGCATCAACACACACACACACACTTTGTTACTAACAAACAAAACATTAACAAGCAAACATTAACGAGATGGCAACATCATCCTTAGGGGGAGTATTATTGGACTCAACAAGTGCATTAATTGGTTAATGCTTAAAAGGATAATGCTTGCCATAATCAAACATAATGGGTTCTAACATTCAAACAATCATTAACTAACACATTAGTATCATTAACACTCATAACATACACTAATATTGCTTAAATTTCTTTTTCTGGTATGTAGATAAAAATAAATTTTTGCAAGTGTCGGCACCGGATGAAGACCTTCCACAGCGGATGAACAAGAGTCTGCAGCGGATGAAGAAAAGCTTCTAAAGTGTCTACAGCGGATGATCAAGCATACATAGTGGATGACTAGTCCACAGCTGATGAACTGTCCACAGCGGATGTTCATCCACAACGGATGAACACTCCACAGCGAATGTTCATCCACAGCAGATGAACACTCCACAGCGGAAAACAGACAAAGCAAACACACACAAGTGTTCACAGCGGACAACATCCAAGACACAGCGGAAAGCTTATCAACCACTCACAGCGGACAGCTGTTTATGCATAGCGGACAGTCTATCATCCACAGCGGATAGCTTATAGACTTAGGATTATTTATGTAATATTCGTTACATAAGGGTAGTTCAGTAATTGTATATAGCTTTGTGTATAGGCTATAAATATCATACTACCCTAATCCTTTGTAAGCTTTTTGAACAATCAATACCAACAAGCAGTTATTATTGTTCAAGCACTAGCAATCACTAGCAATCAAATAATCACTCACACACACTGATATCATAAACATTAATCATGGGTTTCTGTACCGTGATTATTGTTTGTTGAATACAAGGATAATAATTGTTAGACCCTGAAAGGATCATACTTGCCAACTCAAGAAGTGGTTGGAGGTTGTTCTGGTTGGAAATCATCAGTTACAGAAAACAGAAGACAAGACAAGACAAGTATAAAGCACCCGCATTTGTTAATGCGGATGACAAGTGAACAAATGCGGACAAGTGTTTGTTCACCCGCATTAACAAATGCGGATCAAGACAACTAATGCTGAACAGAAGTGTTCATCCGCATTAGTCCATGCAGATGAAATGAAGAAATGCTGACAAGAAGTGTTCACCCACATTAGTCCATGCAGATGAACAACAACAAATGCTGAGAAGACTTGTTCACCTTCATGAACTAATGCGGGTGAGCAAACACAAATGCTGAGAAGACTTGTTCACCCGCATGAACTAATGCGGGTGAGCAAACACAAATGCTGAGAAGACTTGTTCACCCGCATGAACTAATGCGGATGAACAACTTACACTGATTTGTTTTGTACTTAGACTAGATTCTCTTGTATAGATCAGGGTTAGTTTAGTCTTTTGTAAGGCAATGAATATGCCTATAAATAGGGTCACATACCCTAACTTTGTAAGGTTGTTGACTTCAGTAGTAATATTCATAATATTTTACAACATTCACTTCGATTCTTGATTCTCTTACATTCAAGCATTTACTACAGCAATTAATGTTCTTTGACTCAGTCCGCTGTGGATGATAGACTGTCCGCTATATTATTGACTCAGTCCATATATTCGATCCTAGGTTGAGTCACATCAACCGAGAATATCATTCTCAAACCCAGTGAATTGGTATCTGAGCCTTGGCTCTTGAATTCATCATAGAATCATCTTGGATTTTGGGTGAAAATCGATTGAACTATAGACTGAGCTGTTCATTAGCAAGATCTACTCTTCTGATAAACAAACATACCGTAATCAAACACCACAAAGTACAAAATCTTCAGATATGCTGCTGTCGAACCCAACAACACAAAATCAAGAACTTAGAACTCCTTCAAATCGACAGATCTAAACTTAACAGACCTGCTCTTGACCGAAAACAGAAGATTTGAAGAAAAACACACTGTTCGAACTTAAAATCAACTTAAAACAGTACTCAACAAGTTAAAATCAGTTTAACTAACATGGATTCCTATAATCATACTGAAATTGGTCATGCATCCAAACCTCCTATGCTTAAACACAAATCTGAGTTTAAGCAGTGGAAAATTCATTTCAGAAACTACATTACAGGTGTAGATCCTGACTACTGGATATCTATTTGCAAAGGTCCTTATATTCCACTGTCTCTAAATGCTGATCAAGCTGCTCAGTACAAAACTGCAAGAATTCCCATTGAGGATCCAAACTTAACTCTTGATGATGAAGAATATAAGAAAATCAAGATTGATCTTAGAGCTTATTCCATACTTACACAAGCACTGAAAATGGATGTTCTAAAAAGATTAGAAAAATATGGAACAACTAAGGGTGTCTGGGATGCTTTACAGATTATGTGTGAGGGAAGCAGTGAAGTTACTAAAATTAACAAAGACAAGTTGATAAATCAGTATGAGACATTTCATCATACCAAAGGAGAGTCTATCTCCTGACAGCTTCACAGATTTGTGCAACTTGTAAATGACCTTGAAATTATGGGGGTCACTTACAAGGAAAAGGAACTAAACAAGAAAATGCTACACAGCTTGCCTGAAAGCTGGAAACAGAATGTTACATTGTTGAAGAATACTCTTGATTTGGAGAGTACTAGCTTGGATATCATGATTGCAAAAATTGAGGCTCTTGAACTTGATGAAAGGAGCAGAAATCTGAGTGGACCTCAAGTCATTGAGGCTTACAAGTTTCCATCTGAAACTCATTCTGTTGAAAATGCCTTTGTTACTGAAGAAGAAGGCTTTCTGTCATTAAGAGATCAAACAAGAACAATAGGATTTTGTGCTACTCCACAACCTCAAAAACAACCATCTTCTGCCCAACCCACTGTATCTCCTAACAACATGCATGATGAGAAAAAATCTAAAGAACAAAAGGCAACTTACAATGCCTTTGTTGCTAGCTTTGAAGCCTACCTTGGAGGGAGACTCACATCAGCTCATCTGATTCAAGAAGATCTAGAAGAAACGGATCCTGATGATGTTGAAAAATGGATTTGCAATGGCAGATGGCCATGACTGCTATAAGAGCAAAGAAATTCTTTCGAAAAGGGAAGAAACTGAGTCTTAATGAGAACACAAAGCTGGGATATGACAAATCCAAAGTTAAGTGTTTTAACTGTGGATTGAGTGGTCATTTCTCTTGGGAATGTAACTCTCCCAAGAGAAGCAACAACAATTTTCAAAGACCCTCACATGGCCAGCATGCTTCTCAACACAACACCAACTTTCAACCAAGAAACTCTTATTCACACCAACAACAAAATCAGCAGCAGCCAATTCAGCAACAACAAAATCAGCAGCAGCCAATTCAGCAACAGCCAATTCAGCAAAGACAACCTCTGCTGACTCATCAATCTCAAGGAAGTAATCAACAAACTTCAAATGCACTTGTCATCAGACAAGATGGAGTTTGTGATTGGAGCGTGTATGCTGAGGAAGTTCAACCATAGTTTCAGAATCATACACTTATGGAACATATTAATGATGGACCAACTCCAATGCCATCTGAGGTAAAATCCAATCTATGTTCTGAAAAATGTGTTCTAGAAGTACAGGGGTATAGGGAACACAATCACAAATTGGCTAACAAAATAAGAGAAGAAAAGGTGAAATTAGAGATGTTAAAACAAGAAATGAGAATTTATGAAGTTAAAATCAAATCTCTGTTGTCTTACGTGGAAACACTCCATGGTGAAAAGTACACACTTGTGGCTGAAAATGAGAGGTTAACTAAATTGTTGACTAAATCAAAAGCTGAGCAATCAGCTACTGAAATGAAACTTGAAAGTTTCAGCTCTCATCTATCAAGCTGCAAGAGTTACTTGCGTCTCAAAAGGGGGCTAAAGATATGACTGGAATAGGCTACAAAACTTGTCCTCCTCCATATAATGATAACTACACTGTTATGCCTGAGTCACTTACTCAATCAGATACAAATGAATTTAAAATTATTGAAACCGAATCAATGATTTCTCAAACAACAAATCCTCAAAACAAACCAAGTGTTTACATTGAAACTGATGAGGATAAAATCAGATTGGGTCATCCTATCAAAATCAAAGAGTGCTCAGACAAACCTGTGGTTATCAAGAAACCAAAGAGCCCAGTCAAAGCTATTGTGCCTTTTGTAAAATTTGTTCCACAAAATTTTAAATTGAAGCACAATGCTGAATGCTCAGTGAAACCATCTGCTGAAAGCAGATCTGATTATAAGATTATATCTCCTAAAAATTCAAGCAAATCAGACAGGGTTTCATTGAACTTCAAGGATAAAACCAAAGCTCCCGTAGTTACCAAAGGAAAAACCCCTTTTGTTCAAAAATCTAAAGTGAAATCTGATTCACCATCTTCATCAAATATCAAACAAGGAAGTGGGTTTGATATCTTCAACAAAGAACAGGTAGAACAATTCGATAGGGAAATAAGGGAATACAGAAAGAAGCATCACCAGTCCACAAAAACAAAGCAAGTCAGAATTGTGAAACAATCTGTTGGCACTCCAAAGACTGATATGACTTTTGTTTCAAAATTAAAGGACAATCAAATGTATTGTGAATTCTGTGATATGACCAATCACAAAACAGATGAGTGCTATTTCACTAAGTACTGCTCTATCTATGACATAAACAATCACTCAACAAAAAACTATCATTTTAACAAATATTGTTCATTGTGTGATATGACCAATCACAATACAATTGATTGTTACTTTAATAAAAAAGGATTGAAAAATTCACAACACAAGCCCATTTCATCGGTTCCAACTGACAAGGTCAGACACAAAAGTCCAACAAACCTAAACAAATCACCAAATTCTCATCAAAAGTATAAAATCAAAGTGATTTCTGAAAAACAAAAATCCTTTCATCCTTTGCACAAAAATCAAAAGGAAAGGTTTGTATACTCCTCTGACACATCAGATGAAATTGATGAACTGAAACCTCACAGAAAGAAAAGAAAAGGGCTGAAATCATCCTCCTCTAAAACATACATAAGAGGAAAGTATCAAGAAGTAACAGTGATAGATGCCTAAGGACAACCCAAGACCATTATGGCTTGGGTTCCTCATTCTAACTAGTTCTTTTTATGCTTGTAGGGTCATTCATTCAGGTCCAATAGCTTATGGTACGTGGACAGTGGATGCTCCCGACACATGACAGGTAATAGTTCCCCCCTTCATGACTTCAAGCACATTCAAGGAACTACTATGGCATTTGGCAGAGATTCACAGGGCGGTAGAATTACTGGAGAAGGTTCAGTGACAAATGGGATTTTGAGCTTTGACAAAGTCAATTACTGCGAGCAGTTGAACTTCAATCTGCTCAGTGCATCCTAGATTTGTGACAAGAAATATTCTACTCATTTCACCGACACTCATTGCTCCATCTTAAAACCAGGATTTTACATTCCTGAAGAATGGGTTGTCTTGAAGACACCGAGGAAGAATAATACATATGTCTTGAACCTTAATTCTGCTCGTCCATCAGAAGAGACATGTCTATTGTCTAAAGCATCATTTGATGAATCACAACTTTGGCATAGATGCTTAGGACACATGAATTTTAAAAATATGAATAGATTGGTCAAAGGGAACCTTGTAATTGGTCTTCCTCAAAAGGAATTTCATTTTGTTGACCACTGTACCGCGTGTCTCAAAGGAAAACAACATAAATCATCTCATAAGCCAAAACTTGTGAACACTAACGATTGTCCATTGAAGTTACTTCATATGGATCTCTTCGGGCCGACTCACGTCATGAGTACTGGCAAGAAGCATTATTGTTTAGTGATCATTGACGACTTTACTTGATTCACATGGGTCTTCATTCTATTTCATAAGAATGAGGCGCCCCAAATCATAATAGATTTTATAACCAAAATTGAAAATCAACTTGATTTAAAAGTAAAATCTATTAGAGGTGACAATGGGACGGAATTTAAAAATGAAAGCATGAGTTCATTTTGCACCACAAAAGGCATTGTTCATCAGTTCAGTGCAGCTCATACTCCACAACAAAATGGAGTTGCTGAAAGAAGGAATAGAACACTGATTGAAGCAGTAAGAACAATGCTTGCTGATGCAAAACTGCCCATTACATTTTGGGCAGAAGCTGTTAACACTTCATGTTTTGTGCAAAATTGAACTCTGATAATCGAAGAACACAATAAAACTCCTTATGAACGTCTTTCTCATAGAAAACCATTCATTGGATTTTTGAAGTCATTTGGTTGTCCTGTCTCTATATTGAACACCAGAGACCATTTAGGAAAGTTTGCTCCTAAGTCTAACGAGGGATTCTTCATGGGATATTCCTTAGTGTCTAAGGCTTTTAGGGTGTTTAATCCTAGATTAAACATCATTGATGAATCAACAAATATTCAATTCAATGAGCATTCATTTCCCAAATCATCAAATGGTCCTGACTGGTTGTTTGATATTGATTCATTTACAAGATCTTTTGATCAGTTCAATTTGTCAAATGCAGGAACATCAGGGTCAGTTGAAAGAAGAATAGACTTCCCAATGATTCCTCCTTCTTTTGATCAAGACAATGAAGAAATGCCCTTACAAGCTGATCCTATCCGGCAAGTTACACAAAATGAAAGTATATCAACAGATGCTGGTTGCAGTTCAATGCCATCTCTGAACCTTCAACTGAAGTGAGACATTCAGAACCAACTCATGCACCAGCAGATTCTAACAGAGATGGAAATGACGAGAGTATTAAGAGTGCTGCTGAAGCTAAAGATGCTGTACCCTCTGATTCTGGTCATCACTCTCCCACACTACAACAACAAGATGCCTCTCACCAAGATGATCTGAATGTCTCCAATCTTGATGTGTCAATTGCTGGTGATTTGATTCCGATTACCAGGACACACAAGAATCATCCAGTGTCCGACATTATTGGTGATTTAGATAAGCGGGTGACACGAAGCAAGTCAAGTATTGTAAACATATGTTTATTTTCTTGTTTTCTGTGTCAAACTGTACCCAAAAACATTAAAGAGGCTCTTCAAGACAATAGCTGGATTGAGGCAATGCAGGAAGAATTGCTACAATTCAAGAAACAGGAAGTATGGCAGCTGGTGGATCTTCCCGAAGGTCAATACCCTATCGGCACCAGATGGTTGTACCGAAACAAGACTGATGGCAGAGGGATCATCATCAGAAACAAAGCAAGATTGGTAGCACAGGGATATACACAAGAAGAAGGAATAGATTATGACGAGGTGTTTGCTCCTGTTGCTAGATTAGAAGCCATACGACTCTTTCTTGCATACTCTGCATCCATGAAATTCACAGTTTATCAAATGGATGTAAAGTGTGCATTTTTGTATGGAAAGATCTCTGAAGAAGTCTACGTGAGTCAACCTCCAGGCTTTGAGGATCCTGATTTCCCTCACAGGGTATACAAGCTTGATAAAGCTTTGTATGGCTTACATCAAGCCCCTCGAAAATGGTATGAGACGCTATCATCCTTTCTTCTTGACAATGGTTATGAAAGAGGGAAGATTGACCAGACTTTATTCAGAAAGAGAAAAGGGAATGAGATGCTGCTTGTCCAGATTTATGTGGATGATATCATATTTGGCTCCACCAACAAACAACTCTGCAAAGACTTTGAAGATCTTATGCATTCAAAATTTCAGATGAGTGCTCTGGGAGAACTCACATTCTTCCTAGGTCTTCACGTACAATAAACATCCAGTGGAATCTTCATCAACTAGTCAAAATATGTGGAATCAATGTTGAAGAAGTTTCACTTTGCAGACTATCAGTCCATCAGAACACCTGTTGATACAAAAGTGAAGATTGGCCCAGACGCAGATGGCAAATCTATGGATCAGACTCTTTATCGATCCATGATTGGTTCACTTATGTATATAACAGCCAGTAGACCTGATGTTATGTTTGGTGTTTGTGTATGTGCCAGGTATCAAGCAGATCCCAAGAAATCTCATGTGAATGCAGTCAAGAGGATATTCAGATATCTTAAGGGCAAACCTGCTCTTGGTCTATGGTATCCAAAGGATGGAGACTTCAATCTCTATGCATACACTGACAGTGACTACGGGGATGCAATTTCAACAGAAAATCAACATCTGGCGGTCGTCAATTTCTTGGTCCCAGACTGGTGTCATGGCAGTGTAAGAAACAGACCAATGTTTCTGTATCGACAGCTAAAGCTGAGTACATAGCAGCATCAGCTTGTTGCTCTCAAGTTCTCTTGCCAACTCAGTAATTGTATATAGATTTGCCTATAGGCTATAAATAGCATACTACCCTAATCCGTTGTAAGCTTTTTGAACAATCAATACCAACAAGCAGTTATTATCATTTAAGCACTAGCAATCACTAGCAATCATATAATCACTCACACACACTGATATCATAAACATTAATCATGGGTTTCCATACCGTGATTATTGTTTGTTGAGTACAAGGATAATAATTGTTAGACCCTGAAAGGATCATACTTGCCAACTCAAGAAGTGGTTGGAGGTTGTTCTGGTTGGAAAACATCAGTTACAGAAAACAACAGAAAACAGAAGACAAGACAAGTATAAAGCACCCGCATTTGTTAATGCGGATGACAAGTGAACAAATGCGGACAAGTGTTTGTTCACCCGCATTAACAAATGAGGATCAAGACAACTAATGCTGAACAGAAGTGTTCATCCATATTAGTCCATGCGGATGAACTGAAGAAATGCTGACAAGAAGTGTTCACCCGTATTAGTCCATGCAGATGAACAACAACAAATGCTGAGAAGACTTGTTCACCTGTATGAACTAATGCGGGTGAGCAAACACAAATGCTGAGAAGACTTGTTCACCCACATGAACTAATGCGGGTGAGCAAACACAAATGCTGAGCAGACTTGTTCACCCGTATGAACTAATGAGGATGAACAACTTACACTGATTTGTTTTGTGCTTAGACTAGATTCTCTTGTATAGATCAGGGTTAGTTTAGTCTTTTGTAAGGTAATGAATACGCCTATAAATAGGGTCACATACCCTAACTTTGTAAGGTTGTTGACTTCAGCAGTAATATTCACAATATTTTACAACATTCACTTTAGTTCTTGATTCTCTTACATTAAAGCATTTACTACAACAATTAATGTTCTTTGATATAGTAATTCCGCTGCTATATTATTGACTCAGTCCACATATTCTGTCCTAGGTTGAGTCACATCAACCGAGAATATCATTCTCAAACCCAGTCAATAATCTGTTGTTATATTTTTGTTTGAGAGATTTGAAAAGATCCTTGGGAGGAATCAACCTGTTTATGTTCTTCATTGTTGTCTAAGTTCATAAACATCACACTATTGGGTTGATTTCATCAGGAATAGAGTTTTGCAATCATACTCTGAATGAATTTTGTGATTCTAAAGGGATAGCTAGACAATTTAGTTTAGCAGGAACTCCACAACAAAATGGAGTTGCTGAAAGAGAAAACAGAACTTTATTAAAGCTGCCAGAACAATGTTATAAGCAGCTAAATTAGCGTCATTCTTTAGGGCTGAAGCTGTTAACACTGTATGTTATGTTCAGAATCATGTGTTAATCAACAAACAACAAAATAAGACTCCTTATAAACTTTTTTCAGACATAAAGCCAAAGTCAATTATTTTAAAACATTTGGATGTTGTTGTACTTTGTAAAATACATCTGATTTTAAATCAAAATTTGATGAAAAAGTTGATGAATGTTATTTGTTGGATATTCAGCCAAAAAAGTTGCATACCGGGTTTATAATAAATAGTCTAAACAAATAGTTGAGTCATTTGATATAGATCGGCATGAATCTAACAAAACAGATGCAAGTTCTGCTCCTTCATGGATATACGATTATGCTTCATTATTTGAAACTTTTAATCGATCTTCTGTTGTTTCTACAGCTAATCCGCCTTTGTCATCATTAATTCAAGATATTTTACTGATGATGTTGGACCTATGTCATCTTAACTTAGAGGAAGATCTTTAGACATATCTTCTTCTTCAAATGTCATAGCTGTTCCACATTCTATTTCTAACTCTAAGTTGCCTCATTCTAATCCAGTTGTTGAACAAGCTCCACATGTTTCTGATCAGAGTTCTTCCTCTACTCAAAATGATCTGATTGATACAATTCAAGTTCCATTTGAAGATTTATCTGTTGATAATGATATTCATCAAGAGGAAGATATTGTGTATCAACCCGAAGGAGGGAACAATGTTGAAGAACCAGTTGGTCATATGTCTAATTTAGATGAAGTTATTTCTGAAGATACCATTCCTTAGCTGAGAATTCATAAAGACCATCCAACTAAAGCAATTATTGGTCCGTTATCACAAGGTGCCGAACTCGAAGTCAATCTGGTGCTATAAATACATGCTTGTATTAATGCTTCATTTATCAAATTATGCCAAAGAACATTAAGATGGCCTTAAAGGAAAAAAGTTGGGTTGAGGCTATACAAGACGAACTGATGCAATTCAAGAAGCTAAATGTGTGGCATCTATGTGAACATCCAAAGAGTAAGTTGCCGATTGGTACAAAATGGATATTCAAAAACAAAACGGATGAGAAAGATGTGATTGTTTGCAACAAGGCGTGAGTTGTTGTTAAAGGATTCTATCAGGTTGAAGGACTTAATTATGATGAAGTATATGCTCCAGTCGTAAGACTAGAAGCTTTACGTATTTTTCTGGCTTATGCTTAATATAAGAACTTCACTGTATACCAAATAGATGTCAAAACTGCATTCTTATACGGCGAGATGAAAGAAGAAACCTATCTTTGTCAATCACTTGGTTTTGAAGATCCAAATCATCCTGGCTATGTTTATAAGTTAAACAAAGCACTCTATGGCTTACATCAAGCTCCTCGTGCTTGGTATGCCACTTTCACTAAACATCTGCTTACCAATGGTTATACATGGGGTGCTGTTGATCAAACTTTATTCTTACGAAAGACTGGTGATGATCTCATTCTTGTTGAAGTATATGTCGATGGCATTATCTTTGGATCTACCAATGATGATTTGTTCAAGGAGTTTGAAGTTGTGATGAAAAAGAAATTTGAGATGAGTTCTCTTGTGGAAATGTCATTTTTCTTGGGTATACAAGTTAAACATGATGATAAGGTATACTGATACATAAAGAAAAATATGTTCACAGTATCCTGGACAAATATAAATTTCAGGACTCCAAGATTGCTCCCACTCCAATGACTTCTCGTCCTACTTTAACTCCTGATCTCACGGGTGAAGACATTGATCAACATTTATATCGATCAATGATTAGATCTCTGATGTATCTCACTGCCAGCAAACCAGATATCATGTTTCCTATCTGTCAGTGTGCACGATATCAAAGTAATCAGATGGAATCTCACATGAAAGGTGTCAAGAGGATTTTCAAATACCTCAAGGGTCAACCAACACTCGGCCTTTGGTATCCTAAGACTTACTGATAGTGATTATGTAGGATGTAACTTGGACAGGAAATCAACAACTGGTGGCTGTCAATTCTTGGAAATAGGTTGATTTCTTGGCAATGCAAGAAGCAGCACACGGTATCCACATCCACTATAGAGGCTGAATATGTAGCTGCTTCAAGTTGTTGTTCTCAGATCGTTTAGATTCAGCAACAACTTCTTAATTATGTCTTAATATCTATAACACCAAGATTTGGTGTGACAACACTACAGCGTTGAGCATAGTGAAGAATCCGATCCAACATTCAAAAACAAAACACATCGATATCCGGATGCACTTTATCCGTGACTGTTTTGATCGAAAGCTTATCCATATGGACTCAATCTTATCAGATGACAACATTGCTGATTTGTTTACTAAGGCATTTGCTCATTCTCGATTCGACTTTTTAGTCCAATATCTGGGAATGATTAACTTTGGTTAATGATTATCCATAAACCCTTTCAATTTTTTTTCATTCCGGTTAGATAATCACAATTTTGGGGGAGAAAATATGAAAATGTCTCGAAAATAAAAAGATTATGTTCTTTGGGGGAGTAAAAGAAAATTACAAAATTATTTTGTTTTACACATTGAGAAATTTAAAACTTTCAAGGATTTATAGGAAATGAGTGTACATTTCTTGATTTTGATATATTACATCCTAAGGCTTAAAAGAAACTGACTTGGATTATGTTTGATATGTTGATAGGCTTGACTTTCAAGACGAAAAGCACTATGATCTATGATACATTGAAAGTAAATTTTTAATGACTGAAGTGGGTTACTCATCAAGGTTTTGTGGTAACACTGATTCCATGCTAAAACAGACTGAGAGTTATAGTCTAGTCATACTCAAGCTAGCTACTATCTAATTCAGTGTTGTTTAGAAGAAATATGTATATATAATTATCAAAAGATGAAAAAGATATGAAATGCAAAGACAAAAGGGAAAATAAACATAAAAAAGAGCAAAAAGATGCCAAAAGGCCATATAGGAATAAAAGATTGCAGGACCGGTTAAGGGATGGTCAATACAATCATTCTCATAATGACGAGAGTGTTAGAACACTTAACAGATCAAATAGGGAACCGGGTTTATGTGAATGATACTAAGAACACAAGTAAAACAATAAGACAGAACCAAGAACAAGAACAGATTAATATGGTTTTCAAGAATGTTGTATATTGCTCTCAAGTTCTTTTACAAGTGTACAAAGCATATTTAGAAATACAAGAACCTGAGATACTTTATACTACATCCTACAGCCTGCCATACTTTGAAGGCCAGCTGGAAATACTAATCTAGACAACAAGATCAATGTAGAGTCAAAAGGTAGATTGCCTTTTTGTGACACCCTGAATTTTATTAAAAAGAAAAAAAAAAGAAAAGTATCTAAAAGAAAAAGACAATGGATACAAAAGGAAGGGGGCAAAGTGCAAAAGTGCACAAACTTTATTATTTTAACAATAAAAGGGGTATGGCCACCCTTAAAGCATGAATCTGCTTTTTTGGGCTCTCGGCCAAAAGAAGAAGAAGACGAAGTTATGGATTTTTTAGAAAAAGAAGGGAAGAAGAAGTTGCAAAGGTGAGTTTCTTGAACTTAAGTTCGGTTTCAGCTGGGTTTTTGAGTTCTAGACCGAGATTTGAGGTGTTGAGTGCTTGTTTTTGTGGGTTTTTGAGGTTGAAATCGCAGGTGGGTCTCGGATTTGAAGTGTGCTACTCAAAGGCTGTTCAAGGTGAGTTCTATAACCCCTCTTTTATGGATTTTTAAAGTATTTGGGGCTATTGTGCATACTTGGTAAACCTTTTAAATTTAACCGAATGTTTCAGTTGTTGTTCGACCGTATCTGCTATGGTTGTGTGCTTGGTTGTTGTATAGAGGTTAGAATGGTTGCTAGCATGTTTTAGATGCCCTAGTAGGTTAGATCTGTGCTTGGGTATTGTTAGAATGCCTTTCGGATGTTTTTGGCAGTTTAGAAATATTTCGGAATGCTCCCATGCACCCAACTAATTTTATGCTAAGTGTCCTCATGCGCCCAAGGTAGTGCTCCCAAATAGTACTGATACGCCAAGGTCATTCGCCCAAATAGTATCCATGCACCCAGAAAACTATCCAGGTGACTAAGTGTTGGCCATGCGCTTACATAGTGCCCATGCGCCCAGAGATTCTTTCCTGCGCCTAAGTGTTGAGGCGCCTGAACAGGGCTTATGTGCCTAAATAGTGCTGATGCGCCCAGGAGCTTTTATACTTGGAATTTTCTGCTCATGTTCCTGAGATGTTCCATGTGCCTAATTTTGGGCTTAGGGCTTTCTAATGGGTTTTAGGAGGTGGTTGTTTGAGATAGGTTCCTTGGTGGTGTGATGGCTTGTGATGATGTTTATGTTGTGATTGCTGCTGTTGTATGTATGTGTTATCTTTCTTCATTAAACGGTTTTCAAAACGTATGTATTATGTTATAATGTATGTTGTGTATTATGTTGTGACTTTACGTGGTATGATGTATGAATAAGCATACGTAAAGTATTATGTAACGAAGTGAAAGATAACGTTAATGAAAGTGGAACATAAAGAACGAAAGAAAGTCTTGCAAGAAAATTCACATGAGGTCCACAACCACTAGGTTGTTAGCTCAACTATGTGTGGTTTAGCTAACCCTTTGGATGCACACAGGGTCAATCTTTGAGATTGAGGGGACCCTTGTTGCTGCCCCGGTACTAGAGTCAGCTTCGTGCACCAGTTTGGGGTCTATTTATAGACCTCGGCCCAGTACCAGTTTCATGCGCATTATTTGGGGGCATAGCACATTGGTCTGGATGAAACGGGATCCTTGTCGCGTACTCCGGTACTGTATAAGTCTTCGGACATGAGTCGGGGGTTTGTGTACAGGCCCCAGCACAGTATCAGTCTTAGGACATGAGTCAGGGGTATTGCATGAGACAGGATTCGGATGATGATAAGTAATGTAATGAGCGAATGAGAAATGGATGATGAACGATGATGAAGATAATAATAATTATTATCAATGTGTACGTATGATGTATGACCACGAACGAGTATAAGTTTTGGTTTTCAAAGGAAGTAAAGTATTTTTATCATAAAACTAGAACTCACTCAGCATCGCTGATTGTTATATGCATGATAGTTGGCAGGTATATTTTTGATGCTGAGGAGTTGCAAGCATGGATACATAAGCTACTGGGAGCGTTTCGAGGATGGCATCCAAGTTTTGACATGTTAATGTATTCGGAAATATAAACAAGTGTTGTAATGTAATGAAATAACATGTTTTTGTTATTAATGTAAGTTTTTAAATTCCACTGCAAATGTAATATATGATTTATCTAAAATGCTTTATGCGATGACGGTCCAGCTGTAAGCGTCCCGGGAACGGGCCCTTACAAGTTGGTATCAGAGCTAAAGTTAAAGAGAATTGGGTAAATATTTTCGAAAACCTAATCTTAAACTATGAATGGGACGAAAGGAAAGGGATGCCAGTCCTTGTAGCTACGTGCCTGCAGGTAAAAGTTTTAAGTAAAGGTTTTATGTAAGTTAATGTTAACCGGTATTATGTGCGCATGTTATGTGGCTTGTGTGCTTTTATGTAGATTTAGATACTGATGTAGTCAGGATAGGGAATGCTTAGGGGATGAAGAGTAAAGTAAGTGACTAATCACAACTGGCCACTGTAATTAGGGACTTACTATACTTGACATAACTCGAGCTATTACCTTGATTGACCGTGTTGGTGTTTGATCTTGTAGTGTTTAGATGGGTGGCGGTAGGTCTTGGGCTTTGGAAGATTTTACACTTAGAATATTTTTTGTGAGAAGTGTAAAACTTCTGAAGTAACTTCTACTCTGTACAATGTGCATGCAAGCTAGAGACTATTTGGTTGCTTTGGTTTCTTTGGTTGCATCAGCCTTTCAAGTATAACCTTACAAAGATGCCAATGAGCAAAATAATAAAAGATATGTCATAGACATGCATACTATATGATAAATGTTTCTCTTTTTGAGAATATGTTTTGACATCTGAGGCAAAATCAAAAGATAGGGCACATTAGTCCGACTTGGCATATAAGTCCTAAACGTCTTGCGAGGGCAAAACATAAGTCCAACTGGCAGTTAATAAGTCCTAAAACTTGTTAATATTCTGTGTTCAGACACATTTCTCAGGCTTGTTATGCTCTAAATAGAAATTATAATAGAGAAAAATAATTCTGAAAAAGCTGATCAGAGGTAAAAGTTTAAGTCAAATTGGGGTGACATGAAATCTCAAAAGTGTCTTGAAGCTGGATCAGGGTTCTATAGGAATTTTTATTATGGGATCCATAGATTTCATACAAATTAATCTGAACATGATAAATATCACAGAATATGTGTCCAAGTAAAAACTGAAGTCTAAGTTTAAAATGGACATAACATATTGACAATCAATGTAACCAGTCTTATTTTTAATAAAGCTAGATGATGTTAATGATCGATTTTACAGAAATATGATCCTATACTTGAAAATTTACCAAAAACACTTAAGTTATAAGTATAATTTGTATGTCAATTTGTTTTCAGTTTTTGTTACATTTAGTTTTTTGTTCTACAAAATTTTACAAACTTGAGGGTTATTGGATAATTGTAAACACTTAGCTAAACATATTTTTACTCATAACAAATCAAATGGTTCAACAAAATAAATAAAATTGAAAAGTTGAAAATTTTAAAAGTTCAAAGGAAATTGAACTTCTCACGTGTGAGAAGTTCAAACTGTACGAAAAGTTGTTGTGTGAGAATACGGACTTCTCACACGAGAAGTCAGTAAGCTAAAAAAAGGAACAGTTGTGCGAGAAGTATCTCATTCGACCGAAAACTTCTCTGAAATTCATACTCTCAAAATTGTTCTAAGTGTTAAACCTGTTACCTTGATATACTTGTTCATTGTGGTCGTCTATTGATTCTTTAGTGTTTGATAAGGTAGGTTACTAGTTTTAGATTGGTTTTATGTGTGTTTGATTCATGACCGAATGTTTAAGGACAAATACACCTAAAATTGAACAAAATTAAACATATGAAACCTTAATAATAGCCTAACCGAAACTTAATGAACATGTATTAATTAATGAACATGTATTAATGGTTAAAACACCCTGAAAATGCTTAATTTGAAATCTAAAAAATTGGACATGTCACGTGCGAAAAGTGTTCGGAATATGAATAGACGGGAAAACTTCTGAATTCGCATAGAACTACTAGCGTGGAAACATTGACTTGTCATGCGAGAAGTTGTTTTTTTGTTAAATTCAATTTCATGCGAATACATAAGTTGAAGCATGAGAAGTTTACTTGAAACTGAACTATTCGCATGCAAATAGTTAGTTTTCACGCGAGAAGTTTAACTTTTGAATTTTTTAATTTTTTTCTAAGTCTGAAAATTTTAAGTGTGTGTTACTAATAAACATTTGTTTAATTTTCAGATGGCGAGACCAATGGTTTTTAACAAAACCATAATGCTGTAGCATTTCTTGGAGATGTTCCTGAAGATAAAGCGTTATTCAGATCATTGATTGACGGCCTAGAGATCTCTTGTATACATCATGCTATTGCAGCTAATCCTACGATTTACACTGATATTATCGATCAGTTCTGGATGATGGCAGCCAATGAGAGAAATGATCAAGATGAACCATGTATATCAGCTACTGTCAAGGGGAAGAGAGTTGTTATTACTACAGAGGTGATTAACAGTGTACTGCTATTAGAAGATTAGCCAAATGCACCAGTGAAGATAGATGATGACATGGCTAGAGACTATTTGAAGAGGATGGGTTATGATCATCGTTATCGTTCACTGGAGAAGAAGTACTTACCTCCATTCTGGAAGTACTTATTTCATGTGGTGATCACCGTTATAGTGCAGTATTCGGATCCCTGCTGATATCACTTGTCGACGACCTACCATACAACATATCCAAGGCTATCTTTTCAGAGATGCAGAAGAATGTGATAGCTTGAGTGGGGAAAAAGTTCATCATGTACCACAGATTCACACAGCTGATAGTGAATGCTGCTCACCATAAGCTAGCAGTGTCTGATTCATCTACCTATGCTGTTATGGTGATGAAGAAAGATATATTCACCTACTTGATGGGAGCAAGGGGAAATGAATAGGATGGTTCATATTTTGCCAAACTTGGTAGATTTGTTGAGGGTTATCAGGAAGAAGGTTAACAACATGAAAATGTGGCTCCTCAAGCTCATACAACCGCTCCATTCACTAGTAGTACTCAAGAGGCTCCTGAAAGTTCACAAGGAGCAGGCATGTCAGTAGATGCTGAGATTGATTCCTGGTTTAGTTCAAGAAGTGAGACTAACAACGAACATATTGGAAATGTTCCCTATGTGTTGCAAGAACATCCCAAAGTACAAGAAACTCCTAGTAAACGCACTGTTGAGGAACAAGATGCTGATTTTATTCCTGAGGATTTTCCATCTACTCAGAGGAGAAAGAAGAGGATGGCACGAAAAAGTGCTTATAGTCCATGTGGGAGGGGTAGAGGATGAGGTGTTTTGCGTAAGCGTCGGACCCCAATGACCACTGTTTCGGATATTCCAGTTACAGAGCCACAAGTCACAGCTAGTGAGGCTATTCCACAAAAGACACCAGTGCTTGTTACAGAGTCAATAACTGTAACATCATCTGTTATGCCAACTACTGATGATTTTTTGAGTACACCACCAAGGGATCAAGGCCCAAATGACATGTTTGGCATGGACGACTTCATGAATACTACTCTTGAGCCAATGCAGCAGGCCGAGACTTCTTTTGCTTTACCCACACGGGTATCTCTTGAGTAGAGAGTTTGTACATTGGAGAAAGAGATCATGGAGAAGACTCAAACCATCGATGATTTACATAGATAAATGTTTGAGAAAGATGAGCGAATCAAGAATCTTGAACATCAGCAATAGTTCATATTCAGCTATGTTCAGATTTTGGAGCAGAATATTAGAGACCTCACTTCTCATGTTCCATTTTTGTTTACTCATCAACGAACCACAGAAGTTGGAGAGTTAAGCAGATAACACTCTACTGATCCTGAAGCTGCTCAAGATCCTATTGATGCTACTGGGCAAGATGTTGATCCTGGTGTTACTGAAAGGACAACAAAGACTAATGTTGTTGATCAAGAGCCATCTAACACTGTTCCCTCTATGGGTAATGAGGATTGACCTATAGTTTTCACTAGCAAGGCATTTGTAGAGCTTGAGCATGATATACCATTTCATGTGCCTGCTAATGATGATGATGACTTGCAGATGGTAGATTTTAGTTATGATAAGGAAGATGATATTGATGATGATGATGATGATGATGGTGGTGATGATGATGGTGATGATGATGAGAAAGATGGAAAGGATGATAAGAAGGATGATGATGATGATCAGGGTGGTGATATGGGCTCAACTGCCGATCCTTCTAGATCAACAGATTATCCTAATGTCTCCGAACCAAGTCTCGATGATACAATTGACTATACACCTTTAGATCCCGCTACTGAAGTATCATATGAGAAGGAATTTTATACTTTCCAGCAACAAATTCTTGCTGAGGAATCGGATGAAGATTTTGAACCGTTTGATGATTTGGAGAAGCCTATAGATTACGTGGATGTGTTTGGGAATAGTCTTAAGGACTTATTTTCAGATATTTTAATTAAAGAAGGAGAGATTGTTGGATAATCTAGTGCTCAAGAAACAAATGACAAGACAGCAGATCTAGCTGGACAAAGTGTTGTACGTCATGTCGGTAATATTACTATTGAAGCTCCTCCTCTGCCAGCTTATGTACATACGCCGAGACATTCCAAACCATTCACAAGGTACAGAAACTCAGAACCTATTCTTAGTTGGGCGTACGATGCTGAGAAGAAAATGTATGAGGTGAAAAGAAAGGCAGGAGCTATAGAGTATTATCAGGACGAGCACAACTTCCAAACGCTTAGAGCTTTAGATTTATATGATTTGGGTTGTGTTCCTTTTATCAATCCGAGTAATTATGGAAAGGGAAATTGGATTAGGAAGATGATATGAAGACAAACTAAGACCATCTTCAAGGACTTCAAAACTGCCAAATCCAAAGTAATTGAAGATGAGACAAGTATAGACCCAAACACTAACAAGCGGATAAAGATAAGGGTTTATAAGCATCCAAGATATGCTAGGAAGATCCCTATACATGCTCCTATGCCAGTTAATAGCTTATCAAAGCTCATGTGGTGGAGTTGTGAGAAGGTGACGGGTCATGCATTGATCCATTGTGTTAACAAAGACTATCGTATCATTGACCCTATGGATCTGCTCAAGTTTGGAAGAGAAGATTTGATGAGATTACAGGCTTGTCCGATTGTAGCTGATGAATCTGTTCATCTTATAGCAGCACAGTTTGGTTGGTTGCCCTGGACAACAAGATGTATGCTTATATGGGCAGTTACAGGTTGTAGACGTGGACTTCTAATGCTTTGATTCACCAAGCCTAGGGGGAGATTGTAGGGATTGAACCTAGAGGATCGAGAAATCAAAATCTAGATGATCAAGATCAGTTGCAAGAGAACCTGAAGTTGCCACGCGAGAAGTTGTATCTCGCATGAGAACTATTTGAGAACTTCATAGTTTAGTATAAATAGTTGTTAGTTGATGTAATTTATAAAACTTTTGTCATTTCCTGATTTCACTTGTATTTTGTATCTTTCAAATCAGAGAGAAATAGAAGTTGAAGTTTATTTACACTTTCATTCATCTTTTGCTTATTATATCTTCTTACCGTGATGATTACATTCCGCATTCTTGTCACGAGATCGATCTAATTTGTAAAGTGTTGATCCTTACAATGGCGGTGAGTCGGAGTCTATAACAAGGGTTGTGGTTGTGATGGCGATAGCGATGTGGTGGTGGGTGGAGAAGGTCACTGAGGTAGAGATTTGTGTGTGTGAGCAAGAGAAAGATAAAGAGAGAAAGAGTGAGAAGGGAGAGTGTTAGATTCTAGGCTATGTGAAGAAGAAAAAATAGGTGGGTGGAAGAGTATATTTTTTAACTAACAGGGGTATTTTAGTGTTTTCATAAAAATATTTACAGAAAAACTAACTGTGTTACTCATCTGGACTTAAATGAAGACAAAAATGAAATGTTAGGGATAACGTGTAGGTAATGCATAAAATGAAACGTTAACAAATGTTAGGGATGCAAATAGTAATTTACTCTAAAATTAGTTTTTTTAAATATAAAAAAATGAGTGGCAAATGCATCACACTCCAAATTTAGTTCCGAAAAATTAAGTTAATAATTATATAGGTAATTAGGATAATGCGTAGGTAATGCATAAAAGATACTTAAGCTCTGTTCATGTCGCATATATTTGTCGCAGAATGCATCGCAAGTGCATTGCAAACCGTATCTCATGAGTATTTTTTCCAATGAAAATTGTGTCACAAGAGTGTAGAAAATTTGGTTTTCTTACATATTTGCAATGAAAAACTACACAATAATTTGTTTTTTTATTTGTATTGCGTAAACCAAAGATAATAGTTTGATCTATCAAAACACCCATGTTGCTGCCCTTGAATGTAACACCAAAGACTTCTTCATAAATATCAAAAGTTACCCATCACAATTGATATGTCAGGTCATGTGTGTATTTCATATTCATAGGAGTCAGTTAATACTTACATCTACTCTTGTAGAAGGTGTTTAATAAAGCCGGTAATATTTCCTTTAAGGAACAAGCATACCATCGTCCTTCTGTATAACTTTCAACCCTAAGAGATAAAGAAATGCTTCCAAGTCGGGCATTCTAAACTCATCTAACATCTGATTAGCCTACTCAGCTTCAAAACATACATATCTTTATCATAATTTGCATACAAATATCTGTTGGGTTTTCACAAGTTAAATAGATCTATTTTATCCTTATAAAATAGAAGAATGCAGCGGAAATAATTTTAAAACTTGTTATAGTGAGCTAATATATATATAAAACATTTTTATATAAAATCAGTCAAAACCCCATATGGATCGATATATGAAATCATGCTTACAAACAACCATAGAATGTACAAAGAACTACCTTCAACAATGAGGTCGGCAGGAGGTAAAACGAGGATGGCAGCTCCTAAAGCAAGAAGCCTCAAGCTGGTCTACCCACTAGCCACCAACAAGAACACCGGTTGCTAGGATTTTCACTTATACAACTCCCTTTTATGTTTCTCTAGACCGATCGAGAGAAAAGGGATTCTTACACTTTTCGTGTTCTCCAGTCGTATATCTTTGAGAGAGATCTGCAAGCCATCTTACATTGCATGTCCTTGGAAACATAAAGTTCAGGAGAGAGAAAAGTGGGTGGGGCCCAGCCCCTTAACCCATCCGCATTTCTCAAAACAACATCCGCATTAGTTAGTGCGGATGAAGTTGTTCTCCCACATTTGTAAATGCAGGTGAAGTAATTCGTCCGCATTTGCAAATGGTCATTCACATTAGTTAATGCGGATGTATGTTTCCATCAGCATTTCCAGAAATGCTCATCCGCATTTGTTCCAAAACAAATGCGGACAGGGTTTGTTCACCCGTATTTGTAAATGCGGATGAGTAAACGTCATCCGCATTAGTTCAACCACATCAAATGTGGTAGTGTAAAGTGAATGCGGATGAATTAATATTCCTCTCTCTTTGAAATAAATTATCCATATAATTTATATACAACACAAGTGTAAATGTTTGGAAACCCAATTTCCAAATATTCTAAGTGTTAATATTTATTTATATGATCACATCACAAAACAAATATCTTTGGTGTTTGTCTAGCTCGTTATTGGGTATGACCCGACTTGGATCATGACATACTAGCCACATCAATTCAATATGTATTTTGGGCAGATCATTTCCATCAATCCCCCACTTGCACAAGATACATAGAGGATTGATGCAAGTAGCAAATACCACCTAACAATGGTTTACTACCCCTAATATGCATGACTAAGTGCCATTCAATAACATCATTCCTTTCAAGTCCCTTACTTGAACTGATTTAGGTGAATCCAATCATATATCCTTTTGTTTCAGATGTCATGTTAAATCCAGGGACATAGAACGATCATTCCATGTTGATTTAACTTTATCAGGCCTTAGACATCATACTCTCAATGAATAAGAGGAACAAATCCCCTCTTGACTACATACGTTTATCACAATCACCTTGTATCACACCTGAACATAGCCTTGTGTATTGTCCATTATTTCAGAACAATGAAGAACTAGATCAAGGTATAATATTTGGTGAATATCAAAACCCAATATGTATCTCAAGTCAGAGGACACTATGATATTCGCCTTTACTCAAATTTACTTATGATCAATTATAAAATTCCATGCAGTAACATTTGAGAGCGGGTCAATCCAATATTTGTATCCCATAAATATCTATGAACCTTGGTAGCAACCTTTTGCTCTATATTCATACCTTATGAATATCTACCAATCCATGTTCATAATAGTCTTACATTCATATTTGTTCCCACAAATATAACCGACTACGAACATTTAGAATAATAAACATATTCATGGATGTAAACATGCTAAAATGGAACATAACTCAAATTGTCATAATTTATACAAAGAGTTAGTATTACATTCGTTCCAAAGTTAAAATACAAAACAGATCAAATCCAATCACTAGAATATCGAAGTCCTAAGGCACAAGTATGACTCTTATGCTTTTCCCTTTCAAGGACCTTCATGAGTGGATCGGCAATATTTTGATCTGTGTGAACTTTGCGAATAAATATATTTCCCTTTTCAACTTCATCCCTTATGTAGTTGAACCTCCGCTCAATGTGCCTTGTCTTTTGATGTGCAAAGGTTCCTTGATTTGAGCAATTGCACCCTCGTTATCACAAAAGATCTCTAGGGGGTCTTGAATGGTAAAGACTACCCCTAGATCGGCAATAAATTTCTTTAACCATGCAGCTTCTTGAGCTGCCAATGAAGCGGCGATGTATTCGGATTCTGTAGTGGAAAATGCTACCATGTCCTGCTTCGAGCTCTTCCAGGACACTGCCCCTCCATTCATAATGAAGACATACCCCGACTGTGATCGAGAATCATCTCGATCAGTTTGGAAGCTCGCATCCATGTAACCTTTACAACGAGTTCCTCCTCACCAGATCCATATATTAGAAACATATCCTTAGTCCTCCTAAGGTATTTCAATATACTTTTAACAGCCATCCAATGGCTATTACCTGGATTCTGTTGATATCTACTTGTCATGCTTAATGCGCATGACACGTCCGGTCTAGTGCATATCATTGCATACATGATGGATCCTATAGCAGATGCATATGGGATTTCTTCATTCTTTCTTGCTCATCCTTTGAGTTCGGACATTGAGATGTACTCAATATTGTCCCTCTTGAATAGGTACCATACCTTTCTTAGAGTTTTCCATCTTGAACCTTTTCAAGATTTTATCAATGTATGCACTTTGGTTTAAACCTATCAACCGCCTTGATCTATCCCTATAGATCTTTATTCCCAAAATATAGGCGGCTTCACCAAGATCTTTTATGGAAAAGCAACTTCCAAGCTAGGCTTTAACACCTTCCATGGTTGAAACATCATTTCCAAATAGTAGTATGTCATCAACATACAATACTAAGAATGTGATAGTGCTCCCACTAGCCTTTTTATACACACAAGCTTCATCAGCGTTCTTGATGAATCCAAATTTCTTGATCTCTTCATCAAAACGTTGATTCCAACTTCTCGATGCTTGTTTCAATCCATAGATTGATTTCTTTAACTTGCATACTTTATTAGGATGATTTGGATCGAAAAACCATCAGGCTGAACCATATAGACAGTCTCTTCGAGATGTCCATTAAGAAAAGCGGTTTTGACATCCATTTGCCAAATCTCATAGTCATAATATGCAGCTGTGGCAAATAATATCCTAATTGACTTTAGCATTGCCACAGGCGAGAATGTTTCATCATAATCAACCCCTTGAGTTTGAGTGAAACCCTTTGCTACAAGTCTTGCTTTATAAGTATCCAAGTTTCCATGCATATCGGTTTTCTTCTTGAAAACCCACTTACATCCTACCAGTTTGGAGTTAAGTGGTGGTTCAACCAATTCCTATACTTGGTTGTCATACATGGATTGCATCTCAACGTTCATGGCTTCTAGCCATTTTTCATAATCCAAATTGGACATTGCATCATGGTATGTAGTTGGTTCATCCGAGTCAACCACATAGCATCCATTCATGAAAAATCCATATCTTTCGGGTGGAATGCTAATTCTACCAGATCTACAAACATTTGTGTGTATTGATCAACCATTTGATCATTATCAACAACCTTTTGTTGATCGCTAATTTCACCCAAATATGTATTTGCTTGTGGTTCTTGATCCTCATCAATTTCCACTGTTCTATACGTCGTTTCTTCCATAAGAAACTTAGTTTCCAAGAACTCAGCCTTTCTAGCAATAAATACCTTTTGCTCGGTTGGATTAAAGAAGTAATATCCCATACAGTCTTTGGGATATCCAACAAATATACACTTAATGGATCGACTTTCTAACTTGTTTTGGGTGTTCTGCTTCACATAAGCTTCACAACCCCATACCTTTAAATATGATAGTGTTGAACTCTTCCATGCCATATTTCAAAAGGTGCCGTACCCACTTTCTTGGTTGGGGCCATATTCAAAATACGAGCCGCGGAGAGCAATGCAAACCCCAAAATGATAGAGGTAGTGAGCTTCTAGCCATCATAGATCGAACCATATCCAATAAGGTTCGGTTTCTCCTTTCAGACACACCATTATGTTGCGGTGTTCCGGGTGGAGTAAGTTGTGAGACAATCCCACAACTCATAAGATGATCTTGAAAAGCATCACTCAGGTATTCACCTCCTCTATCTGAACGAAGAACTTTGATTGTTTTATTGAGTTGATTTTCTACTTCATTCTTAAAGATTTTGAACATTTCAAAAGCTTCATGTTTGTGTGTCAACAAGTACACATAACCATAACGACTATAATCGTCGATAAAAGTAATGAAGTATCTCTCACCATTCCTTGTCATTGTCTTAAAAGGACCACATACATCCGAATGTATGATTCCTAATAAATCCTTTGCCCTTTCGTTAGTACCACTAAAGGGCAACTTGGTCATCTTTCCTTGTAAACAAGATTCACACTTATTAAATGAACCATTTTCATTTGTTTCCAAAAGACCATTCTTTTGAAGTGTTTGAATCCGATTCTTGTTTATATGCCCAAGACGACAATGCCAAAGATATAAATCACTTAAACCCATTTTAAGTTTCTTGGTGCTTGTTTGGTATAACGAGTTATTAAAAGATGAGTTATCATGAACCAATTCATAGATACCATTATAAGGCATAGCCTCAAAATAAAATACATCATCCATAAAAACACAAATACCATTGTTTACAAACTTTAATACATAACCATATTGTTTTAAAAGGGAAACAGGAAATTATGTTCCTAGTCAAACTAGGAGCATACAAGATGTTTTTCAAGACAACTTCCAAACCATTTGGAAGCTTCAAAACATAGTCTCCTTGGGCTTCAACATCAACTTTTGCTTTGTTGCGCATGTAAAGACTTGTGTCTCCCTTCTTGAAATGCTTATTTCTTTTGAACCCCTGCAACAAATTGCAAATATGAGTTCCACATCCGGTATCCAATACCCATGTGTTTTAAGAAATAACATTCAATTCAATATGAATCATGAAAGTTGTACCTGAGGTCTGCCCAGCATCCCTCTTGTTTCTCAACTCTTTGAGATAGGTTGGACAATTCCTCTTCCAATGTCCTATCTCACCACACTCAAAGCATGGATCGTTCTCCGTCACCTTAGGCTTCTTAAGCTTTGGTTTTGGAGGTTCAGTTCTTGCCTTTCACTTACCCTTTCCTTTGATGTATCCCTTTCCTTTAGCAACATTTGCCTTGGGATCGGGGTGTTGCCTTTTCTTGTTGCCTCCCTCATTGATCGTGAGGACGGGTAAAACCCTTTTACCCATCCCCACCTCGTCCGTTTTGAGCATTGCGTGAAGCTCACCAATGCTCTTGTCCCACCCGTTCATGTTATAATTCATGATGAATGTCTCAAACCTTTTAGTTAGGCCATTAAGGATCAAATCCGTGGCCAACTCTTTTGAGACGAGACAATTTAGCCTTTCAAGGCGATCAATGTGGCTCTTCATCTTAAGTACATAAGATGAAACCGATTGAGTTTCTTCCATGCGACATGCATGAAGTGCTCGAACCGTTTCGAAGCGTTCTACCCTTGCTTGTTGAAGGAACATTTCCTTCAACTAGGTAATCATGTCGTATGCCCCATGATGCTCTAAATCCTTTTGGAGCTCAGGAATCATAGTTCCCAACATGAGGCAAGAAACCTGCACAGAATCCTTAGTGTGCTTAACCCAATCGTTATAGGCCTCAACATCATCAACATCGGGTTCGTCGGGAATGGGATCGTCTAGTACGTAAGATTTCTTTTCTTGCTTGAGAACGATTCTCAAGTTACAAAACCAATCCATAAAATTATTATGGTTAACACGATCCCTTTCTAATATAGTTTTTAGTGATAGGTTATGGACGGTCGGGGTGGGAGCGTTGTTGTTGGCGGCCATTTCTACAAACAAAGTTCATTTTTAGTATTTCCGAAAATAAAACTTTAATTATTAATACCCCTTTCACGTCTCATAGACAATTAATAATTAAAATCTAGAATCTAACGTTACATTTAAATAATGGTAAGGTGACCTTTATCCCATCATTTAAATTAACAAGGTAGTCAACACTTGACAATTGCAACCCTTTGCAACTTCTAGTTTTATGGGATCGGTTAAACATCTTTATGTTTAGTTGGCATGTTTAATCCCATCAACACCATTGTACACCATGCTTCGGTGACCCTATTCACATGGTTTCCAACTCAAGTTGTCCTACTTACACACACGTGTGAGTTTACACATATAAGAGGTTATGTGACCTTTATCCCACAAATATGTTAACCCCACCTCAAACACACAAGTTCCCTAAGAGTGGTTAGGTGACCTTTATCCCACAAATAGTTCCCAAGTGATTCGAGTGTTATGAAAAGGATGGTGTTAAACTTGTTTCAAAAGGGATTTTAGTTTTCATTAATTCTAGTTTTGAAAACATTTTGCACCTAACATTTGCATGCATTCAAATGTGTGGTACCAGTTTGAAACAATTTTCAAGGTTCTTTTAATAAAACCAATTTTATTGTGAACACATTAACTTTTAATAAACCCTTTTATTACCCATGTTAATGTTTTATAAGAACCAATTTTATGCTTGTTGTTGATTTTAAATTGTTTAAACATGCATATCCATATATCACAAAACAATAATAAAACAACCACACAAGCATCACATGAGTCCATAACCGTAGCCATCTAAGCTTAACATCACTTGTTGACCGAAACAAGTGAGTTAATAAATTTGTTTCTAAGGGTGAAAATGACACAACTTTTGTGCCGGTGAACTCCACTTGATCCCGCATCCAAATGCTTCAAGTGTCCACCTTGTGTTGTGACTCTTCCAATCCATTTGGGTCTCCATTTAGGCTTTGACTTCAGCTCCAAACTCCTTTGGGCCTTCATCTTCTCCTTTCGGTTAAAACCGAGAAAGATAGTCTTATTGCATCTTCTTTTACAAAACATATCCTAAATACATTTTTCTAGTAAAAGTAAAGTGCAACTAGCCTATTTATTTTACATACCAAATGAAAAATAAATAAATTACATACCCAATAGAAAGAATAAACATGTTTAATTATTACAAACCATTTGAATAATTAAAACAAATCACAACACATTAATCCATAGGTCTCGACTTTGGTTATGAACAAATAAAATACATATCCACATATGTAAGCAAAATCCAAAAGCATCCCCTTGAACCATAGATTCACGGCTGAAGCATAAACAGCCGAGAACCACGGTTTTGTTTCCAAAACAAAATCATCCAAATGATATAAATTTTCCAAGATTCCTATATGCATGTCTAAATAGATCTTGAAAAATAGGGGATACTAGGGCTGAAGCCTCTCAGCTTTTGGTGAATCATCACCAAGAAACCGAATTTTCAGACCAAATGAAGCATGTATCCATATAACCGGCTCTTGATGCCATTGTTGGGTTTTCACAAGTTAAACAGGTCTATTTTATCCTTATAAAATAGAAGAACGCAGCGGAAATAATTTTAAAACTTGTTACAATGAGCTAATATATATATAAAACATTTTTATATAAAATCAGTTAAAACCCCATATGGATCGATATATGAAATCATGCTTACAAAAAACCATAGAAGGTACGAAGAACTACCTACAACAATGAGGTCGGCAGGAGGTAAAACGAGGATGGCAGCTCCTAAAGCAAGAAGCCTCAAGCTGGTCTACCCACTAGCCACCAACAAGAACACCGGTTGCTAGGATTTTCACTTATACAACTCCCTTTTATGTTTCTCTAGACCGATCAAGAGAAAAGGGATTCTTACACTTTTCGTGTTCTTCAGTCGTATATCTTTGAGAGAGATCTGCAAGCCATCTTACATTGCATGTCCTTGGAAACATAAAGTTTAGGAGAGAGAAAAGTGGGTGGGGCCCAGCCCCTTAACCCATTCGCATTTCTCAAAACAACATCCGCATTAGTTAGTGCGGATGAAGTTGTTCTCCTGCATTTGTAAATGCGGGTGAAGTAATTCGTCCGCATTTGCAAATGGTCATCCATATTAGTTAATGCGGATGTATGTTTCCATCAGTATTTCCAGAAATGCTCATCCGCATTTGTTTCAAAACAAATGCAGACAGGGTTTGTTCACCCGCATTTGTAAATGCGGATGAGTAAACATCATCCGCATTAGTTCAACCACATCAAATGTGGCAGTGTAAAATGAATGCGGATGAATTAATATTCCTCTCTCTTTGAAATAAATTATCCATATAATTTATATACAACACAAGTGTAAATGTTTGGAAACCCAATTTCCAAATATTCTAAGTGTTAATATTTATTTATATGATCACATCACACTAACTAATATGTATTTTGGGATGAATTACTAAAAATGAATTTCTCTATGTGCATTCTCTATTTTAATATAAATAAACATGCATGCGCACACACAATATATATATATTATATATATATATATATATGTGTGTGTGTGTGTGTGTGTGTGTGTGTGTGTGTGTGTGTGTGTGCATTGTCATTTAGTTTACGTTTAATTTAGCTATCTTTGCATTAGTTATTTCATGTAAAGTAAAATCGATTAGCAAGAAAAAGCAAGACTTTATTAACTTGGGAATGTTTGGACACATATATCACATTCAACAATATGAAAATTCAATAGCTATTCTAACCTTCCTTTAGTTAAACATACATTGTGATCGACACATAGAGAATAATTTTAAATCTTAGTAAGCCAAACCCCAAAAAATTGAAAAACTTTAAAGGAAATTTAAATTGATTTAAAGAGTGTGCCAAAGGAAACTCTAGCACTTTGGAAGATCAGCTGGTGGAGGTAAAAGCTTTTGGTTCGGAAGTTTTCCATCTAGGGCGAGCCAAGCCATCTTCGAACCCCAACTTGTATGAACTTCCAAATGACAATGCATTAACCACACCCCTGCTTGATAAAAAAATTAGAACGGATATATCTAGGTAATTTATCGTAAGAAATTTAAAGATGAAAGTGAATACTACGCACATAGACGACACATGTAGGTAATGACTCTATGATAGTATTATCTAAAGACCTATAAATAGTTCTTCCAAATCTTGGTGATACTATAATTGTTGCTGACAATTGCTAACAACTAGCTAGACGAGTTATATTGAGGGTTGGAGATAAATTTATTCCAAGAATGAGGTATGGTACAATGATAAAGCAATAAAAATATTAGATGAGAAAAAAAGAGGATTAGTGTGATTTAGTATGTTATTATTAAGTTGGTTCGGGTCATTTTGATTAATTTAAACTTTTAGTTTGATATATCAAATTTATTAAAGTTGATCCGGGTCATTCTAACAATTTAATATATTATTTTTATATATAAGTGTACTAAAGTTGAGTTTTGGTCATTTTGACCCATTTAAACTTATAGTTTGACATATGAAGTGTATTAAAGTTGATTCATGTTATTTAGACCCATTCAAACTGCTAGTTTGATGTATTAAAGTTAGTTGGGGTTATTTTGACCTATCAAACTGGTTTGGACCGGTTTTCCTATAGAAACCGGTTTTTGTGGTTTAATAGGTTTTTTCCTTTGAACCGGTTTTTAAACCGATTTTGGGTTTTAGACTACCAAACCGGTAACAAACCGGTGGTTTAAATCAGGTTGGGAACCGGTTTGCATCGGTCTTTCAAACCAAACCTCATATTTTCCTCGGTTTTTTTCCCGAACTTGTTTTTTTGTACACCTCTAGTTTGACATATTAAGTGTATTAAAGTTTGATCGGTTATTTTGACTCATAAAAATTATTAATTTGATATATTAAGTGTACTAAAGTGGGTTAATCATTTTGACCCATTTAAACTATTAGCTTATGTATTAAGTGCATTAAAGTAGGTTCGGGTAATGTTGACCCATTTAAGAGTATTAACATGTTTTGGTACTTGTACTGTTGGGTGTAAATGTATATCATATTTTTTAGTTTTTTATGCGTCAGTGAATAAACTAGGGGAAAAATACAAAAATGGGGAAACCTTATTAAGTTGACATGTCGACGTTAAAGAGTGAGGAATTTTTTTATAAATTGCTTACTTGGGCTAAAGCGATGACATGCCAAAGCAAGCCATAGGGGCAATGTTATGATACTCTTAGACACTTATATGTTTAGATTGTGAAGGTTAAGGTTAAACATATTTTGTGTAAAGTATGAATGTTTACTCATAACACTCAATGATTGATTTTATGAAATCATTTTAATTGTGATAAATTTTTCTAAATGTTTTGAAAAACTAGAACTTGTTCAGCAGCAGACTTTTAGTATGCATGACAAATTAAATGTAGCTGACTTTTAGAGATCTTTCATTTGCTTCATCAAACATTGAGATAATTATCTTATACACCCTATATTTGTTATTTTTACTGGGTGTTTTGTTAACTTACAATTGGATCTTGGGGAGCTCTTGGCGGAACAAGAACTATTTTTGTATTTTCTTCTGTTGTAACTAAATTTTAAGATTTGACACGTGAATCCTATCAATAGTGACAACTGAAATTTTGACCTTATCAGTTACATCATTACTGACGAAAAAATCATAGTTATATTTTATTATAGTTGATATTATAGTTTTTTTGTCTTTTCTAATAATGGCCTTGTAATTTGTTAATGAGTTATTTAGGTTACATGAAGCCATAATAAGCTTTTTTGTGTTAGAGATTCATGCTTATGGTAACTAGCACATTACAAGAAGGACATAGATTAAAAAATGTATTTTAATGTTAGAGGCACATGCTTTATGATAACTAGCAAATTGTAATGTAATGCCCTGAATTTTTGAATAAAGGCGAAGTTCTCGTACGAGAGGTTGAGTTCTCGCGCGAGTCATGAAGTTCTCGCGTGGAGGGCGGTTCTCGCGCGACTGAAAGTTCTCACGAGAGAAGACTGGCGAAAAGTTTGAGCTGGGTATAAATAGCTGAGAACACCCAGCCAGACCCTAGTTTCACGCGAGAATTACTGCTGCTAGAGAGAGAAAGCGGCTGCCTTGAGAGAGAGTGAAGAAACGAAGTGTTTAAGGTATATAACTCATGTAGTAACTCGTGTTATGTACTAAGGATGGATTATTGATGTATAAAATGCATGATTATGTTGCTTGGAACTTAAAGTGGTGAGTTCTAGTCCCTCTTTAATGTGTTTTATACATGTTTTGGGGCTAATATGCATAATTTATGAATGTTTTGTTAAAGAATGATGTTTATAACTATTATTGCATGTTTTGGGTCTTAAAGTGGTTAAAGGAGCGATAACTTATGGATAAAGTTATGTACATCAGAAAAGTTATCACGCGAGAGGCGGTTACTTTTCTAAAGTACTCGCGCGAATGATGATGTTCTCGTGCGAACGATGATGTTCTCGCGTGAATGATGATGTTCTCGCGCGAAGGATGAGTTCTCGCATGAAGGAGGAGTTTTCGCTCGATGGGATGAGTTCTCGCATAAAGGAGGAGTTGTCGCTCGATGGGAGGAGTTCTCTCACGAATGTGGGTTCTCGCGCGAAAACTTTGGACTGTTACGTGTTATGTTACCTCGTTAACATGCGTTAATAATAACTTAATGATGAACTTAATGCTAAAGAATTATGTACGTATGTAGATAAATTAAATATATATCAAGATAGTTAAAGGCTAAAGAACGACGATAATACACATGTGAAACGCTAAAGAACAGTTACCCTGTTACTCGATAAGGCACAGCTGTGAAAATGTTAAAGCGCTAAAGAAGTCTTGCAAGCACTTGATAGGAGATATGCTTGGTGCATTCTCGTATACGAGCTACACATAGGTGTGCTCACATAGGGGTATACTTTGGGTATGCCCGTGCCGCTAAAGGAGATTTGCTTGGTGCATTCTCACATAGCAGCTACACATCGGTGTGATCACATAGGGGTATACTTTGGGTATGCCCGTGCTGCTAAAGGAGATATGCTTCGTGCATTCTCACCTGATAGGAGTTACACCTCGGTGTGCTCAACTGATAGGAGATATACTTTGTGCATTCTCACCTGATAGGAACTAAGCTTCATGCTAAGTTCAAATGATGATGTAAAGTGTACGGTAAAGTAAAGTATGGGTAACGTAATGTAAAGTGAATGGTAAAGTAATGTATGGGTAACGAATGTAAAGTCAATGGTAAAGTAAAAGTTAAAGTTTGGTTATTGAACGAGTTTGATGATGATGTTGATTATGAACGAGGTTAAAGTTTTTACGATGTTAATGTATGTTACAGTTTTGTTAAAGTAAACCTAGAGCTCACTCAGCGTCGCTAATTTTTGTATGCATATTAGATTGACAGGTATTCTATACATTTTGGGTGAGCTTGGCATGGATGGGAGAGCTACCTGGCACATGATCGAGACTGGCATCCTGGCATAGAACTTTTGTTAGTTAGCCAAGTGATCTTTTGATGTAAATGTTAAACAATAGAAATTTGTGTACGTTCCGCTGCGTATATTAATGAAATTTGATGTTCGAGAACTTGTGTTTCTGTTCCAAATCCAATTGTGAGGTTTCCCGGATTGGGGCCTTACAAGTTGGTATCAGAGCCATAGTTTGGGAGATTTAGACACTCCGATGTCTAGACTCGAACTGAGAATGGGATCAATTAAGGGATGTCAGTGCCAGTAGCTACATGCCATGAAAGGTTATGATTGTTAGAGGTTCCTTGAGGTTATAGTGCTTGTAGTGAGTTTGAGAGCTGATGTGATTCAGGAGAGGAAATGTTTAGGACATGAAGAGTGAAGTAATTAGTTAATTACAATTGGCCACTTTCATTAGAAACTTACATTACTTGACATGATCTTAACTATTACCTGGAATGATGATGTTAGCCTTTCGTATCTTATAGCAAGCTATGGATGAAAGAAAAGCTACTCGAGGGGGTGCTTATGGTGGTAGGGGAAGGCCACCAGTCAACAGGAACCAAGGATAGATGACTGAGGAGGTTCCTGTGGACTCTGTTCACACTGCTAGTGAGGAAAACTCTCATCACTTTGAAGAGAGGATTACCTTGGAGCCTGTTGTCAGGGAGGCTATCGCCGAAGATGTCCACAAGATCCTTCAGGACATCATGCCTTCGATCATGACTGAGGCCATGAAGGAGGTAACCAAGGAGTGGACGTTTGAGGCAAAGAACAAAGCTAGCAAGAATGATAGTGAAGGTACCGGGGAAGGTTCGGGGAAGGACGGGGATGAAACTGAAGGGGATTTAGCCAAAGGGTGTTCGTATCGAATCTTCAAGGGGTGCAATCCTACATCCCTGGATGGTAAGGGTGGTGCTATTGCCACTCTCCAGTGGGTGTCTGAGATGGAAGAGGTGATTGAGATCAGTGAATGTAGAGCTAACCAGGCTATGAAGTTTGCAGCTCACTCATTTGTTAACGAAGCTATTCATTGGTGGAACACCATCAAGCAGACGAAGGACACTCGTGAGTTCAGGAACTTGAAGTGGAATGACCTTAAAGAGATGGCGATGAGGAAGTTCTGCCCTCAGAATGAGATCGATCGGGTGAAATGGGAATTCTTGGGTTTTAAAGTAGGAAGTATGACCCACAGGTAGTACACGTCTCTCTTCAACGAGATGGCCAGGTTGGTGCCTCACCTGGTGAGTACTGAGGAGAAGAGGATGAACTAGTATATGCAGGGTTTGCCTTCGAAGTTCAGGACGTATGTGAAGGCAAGCGGGCCGAAGACCTTCGAGTCTTTGGTGGAGTTGAGCTGGATAGTGTATGACGATGTGGTGGCTGATGAGCCCGTCAAGTAAGTGAAGAAGAAGAATTGGTCAGGGAATGTGAAGCGGGAGAGAAATGAGATGTCTGCTGCTCAGGCCAAAGAGATAAAGGTGGAGTTGTCCGGTGATTGCCGAAAATGGGGGAGGAAGCATGCCGGTGATTGCAGGCTCGGTTCGAGTCTGTGTTTCAGATGTAGGAAGACGGGGCATTTCTCCAAGGATTGCCCTAATCTGGTAAAGTGCTACAACTGTGGCAAGTTGGGGCACTACAGCCGAGATTGTAAAGAGGCGCGAGTGGTTGACTCGGCCAAAGGAAAGGAGTCTAATAAGGTAAAGAAAGTTGTTGACAAGCCAAGGGCCAAGGCTAGGGCTTTCATGATGACCAGAGAGGAGGCCAGAGCGGAACCTGATATTGTGTCAGGTATGTTCCCAGTTAACAACATACTTGCTTCTGTTCTGTTTGATTCTAGTGCAAGTAAGAGTTTTATAGCTGCCACCTTCTGTGATGTGATGAATGCTAAGGCCAAAGAAATAGATCATGTGTTTGAGGTAAAGACTACCATTGGACAGACTACTAAGATAACTAAGGCCTTAGAGGATTGTAGCATAGAACTGGAAGGTCATAGATTCCCTGCTAGGTTGTTTGTTATGACCCTAGGAGGATTTGACATTGTGTTGGGTATGGACTGGTTAGCTGCCTACGAGTCTAACATAGTTTGTCAAAGGAAGATGATTCAGATGAAAGCGCCCAATGGTAGCTTAGTCACGATTTACGACGATAGAATCTGTGAAGTTCCAAAGATGATTTCGATGATAAAGGCAAAGAAGTTTATGAGACGAGGGTGCGGAGCATTCTTGGCATACGTTAAAGATGCTAAAGCTGAAACTGTAAAGTTGACAGATGTGCCCGTGGTGTGTGCCTTCCCGGATGTGTTCTCTGATGACTTGACAGAGGTACCACCTAATCTGGAGATAGAGTTTCAGATTGATCTTGTGCCAGGAGCTCAGCCCGTTGCTAAAGCACCGTATCATGTGGCTCAGTTAGAGTTGAATGAGTTGTTAGCCCAACTATAGGACCTTCTCGATAAAGGATTTATCAGACTGAGCGTTTCTCCTTACGGTGCTCCGGTGCTGTTCGTGAAGAAGAAGGATGGTAGCATGCGTATGCATATAGACTACAGGGAGCTGAATAAGCTCACGGTGAAGAATAGATATCCGTTACCTCGGATAGATGATTTATTCGACCAGTTACAAGCTGCAAGTTGGTTCTCGAGGATTGATCTACGTTTGGGTTATCACCAGCTAAAGGTTAAGGAGCAGGATATCCCAAAGACTACGTTTCGGACGCGATATGGGCATTATGAATTTCTTGTGATGCCGTTTGGTCTAACCAATGCCCCTGTAGCATTCATGGACTTGATGAATAGGGTTTGCTGACCGATGCTCGACAAATCCATGATAGTGTTCATAGATGATATCCTGATCTACTCGAAGAACGAGGGAGACCATGCCTGTCACCTCCCCGAGGTGCTGGAAACTCTAGGAAGGGAGAAGTTGTATGCGAAATTTTCCAAATGCGCATTTTGGTTACGTGAGGTGCAGTTTCTGGGTCATGTGATTAACCCAGAAGGAATCATGGTTGATCATGCTAAAGTGGAGGCGGTGATGAAGTGGAATTCGCCTAAAACGCCGTCTGAAATCTGAAGCTTCCTCGTATTGGCGTGTTATTACAGTAGGTTCATTCAGGATTTTTCCAAGATTGCCTCGCCATTGACCAAGTTGACGAGAAAAGATATGAAGTTTGAATGGGGCGACAGTCAAGAAAGTGCGTTCTTGGAGTTAAAGAAAAGATTGACACAAGCTCCAGTGTTAACGTTAACAGAAGGGAATGAGGACTTGGTTATCTATTCCGATGCTCCTTATCAGGGGTTAGGGTACGTGCCAATGCAACGAGGTAAAGTCATAGCGTACACATCTCGACAGTTAAAGGTTCATGAGGTGAACTACCCTACCCACGATCTGGAGCTGGCTGCTATGGTATTCGCGTTAAAGATATGGACACACTACTTATATGGTGTCAAATGTACGATTTTCACGGACCACAAAAGCTTAAAGTACTTCTTCAAGCAGAAGGATCTTAATATGAGGCAGAGATGATGGTTGGAGCTCATAAAAGACTACGACTGTGAGATTCATTATCACCCGGGTAAAGCTAACGTGGTAGCTGAAGCCCTAAGCCGGAAGGAGAACCAGGAACCAATTCGGGTGAGATCTTACCAGTTGATTGTGACTCCTGATGTGTTAAGGCAAATCTGGGAAGCTCAGAAAGAAGCTCTAAAGCCCGAGCATGTTAATGAAGAAAGGATGAAGGGGCAGATCGTGAACCTGGAAGAAAACACCAATGGTGTCAAAACTAAATTTGGGCATATGTGGATTCCTAGATGTGGAGGTCTGCGAGAGAAGGTGTTGGACGAAGCCCACAAGACTCACTACTCCATTAACCCGGGAACCAACAAGATGTACCAAGACCTAAAGAAGAACTATTGGTGGCCGAGAATGAAAGCCGACGTGGCAAGGTACGTAGAAAGGTGCTTGACCTGTCTCTAGGTTAAGGCTGAGCATCAGAAGCCATACGAGAAAATCCAACCCTTGGAAATTCCCGAATGGTAGTGGGAGCACATTACTATGGACTTCATAACGAAGCTACCTCGCACAGCTAAAGGTTATGATGCCATATGGGTCATAGTGGACAGACTGATCAAAAGTGCTCACTTTCTACCCATCCAAGAGACGTATAACTCGGAACGGCTAGCCAAATTGTTCATCGATGAGATAGTTGCCCGTCATGGTGTGTCGGTGTCGATTGTCTCGGACAAATATACGCAGTTTACATCCAAACTTTGGAAGAAGTTCAATGACGCAATAGGAACTAGACTACACATCAGTACAGCATACCACCCACAGACGGATGGCCAATCCGAAAGGACTATCCAGACCTTGGAGGACATGCTTCGGGCATGTATTGTAGACTTTGGTGGGAGCTGGGATAGTCATCTACCATTAGCGGAGTTCTCATACAATAACAGCTACCATGCCAGTATTGGTATGCCCCCGTATGAAATGTTGTATGGCCGGAAGTGTAGGACCCCATTATGTTGGGGGGAAATAGGACAGAAGGGGTTGGGTAGTATCGAGGTTATCGCGACGACCAATGAGAAGTTGGGCAGGATTAAATCCTTCATGAAAGCCGCTAAAAATAGACAGAAATCCTATGCCGACAAACGTCGAAGACCCATTGAGTTTAACGTCAGCGATAGGGTGATACTAAAGGTGTCACCTTGGAGAGTAATCATTTGATTCCGAAAGAGGGGAAAGTTGAGCCCTCAATTTATTGGGCCTTTCAAGATAGCAGTCCGTGTAGGGGAAGTGGCGTATAGGCTGGAACTACCAGATGCGTTGAGTGAAATTCATCCTACCTTCCATGTATCACATCTGCGTAAGTGTCTAGCAGATGAAGATGCTCATGTTCCACTGGAAGATGTGAAGATTGATGAAACACTAAACTACGTGGAACAACCCATAGCAATAATATATAGGAAGGAGAAACTACTGAGGAATAAAGTAGTTCCACTCGTCCGAGTACAGTGGAAGCATAGAAAGGGGTCGGAGTCCACTTGGGAATCCAAAGATGAGATGAGACAGCATTATCCTTAGTTGTTTGGTGAATGACAGGTTTCGGGGACGAAACCCATATAAGGGGGTGGACTTGTAACGCCCCGAATTTTTGAATAAAGGTGAAGTTCTCGCGCGAGAGGTTGAGTTCTCATGCGAGTCATGAAGTTCTCGCGTGGAGGGCGGTTCTCGCGTGACTGGAAGTTCTCAGGCGAGAAGTCTGGCGAAAAGTTTGAGCTGGGTATAATTACTAAGAACACCCAGCCAAACCCTAGTTTCACGCGAGAAAACTGCTGCTAGAGAGAGAAAGCGGTTGCGTTGAGAGAGAAAGTGAAGAAACGAAGTGTTTAAGGTATGTAACTCGTGTTAGGTACTAAGGATGGATTATTGATGTATAAAACGCATGATTATGTAGTTTTTGCTCGGTAAAGCTTCGAGAAAGTTATGGTTGTGCTGGAACTTCAAGTGGTGAGTTGTAGTCCCCTCTTTTACGTGTTTTATCCATGTTTTGGGGATAATATTCATACTTTATGAATGTTTTGTTAAAGAATGATGTTTATAACTTTTATTGCATGTTTTGGGTCTTAAAGTGGTTAAAGGAGCGATAACTTGTAGATAAAGTTATGTACAGCAGAAACGTTATTGCGCGAGAGGCGGATTCTCGCGCGAAATGTAGTTTTCGCGGCTAACGGTTACTTTTCAAAAGTACTCGCGTGAATGATGATGTTCTCGCACGAATGATGATGTTCTTGAGCGAATGATGATGTTCTCGCACGAAAGATGAGTTCTCGCGTGAAGGAGAAGTTGTCGCTCGATGAGATGAGTTCTCGCGCGAAGGAGGAGTTGTCGCTCGATGGGAGGATTTCTCGCGCGAATGTGGGTTCTCGCGCGAAAACTTTGGACTATTACGTGTTATGTTACCCCATTAACGTGCGTTAATAATAACTTAATGATGAACATAATGCTAAAGAATTATGTACGTATGTAGATATTATATTTATATATATATATAGATATATATATATATATATATATATATATATATATATATATATATATATATATATATATATATATATATATATCATGATAGTTAAAGGCTAAAGAACAACAATAATTCACATTTGAAACGCTAAAGAACAGTTACCCTGTTACTTGATAAAGCACAGCTGTGAAAACGTTAAAGCGCTAACGCAGTCTTGCAAGCACTTGACAGGAGATATGCTTCGTGCATTCCCGCATAGGAGCTACACATCGGTATGCTCACATAGGGGTATACTTTAGGTATGCCCGTGCCGCTAAAGGAGATTTGCTTGGTGCATTCTCGCATAGGAGCTACACATCGGTGTGCTCACATAGAGGTATACTTTGGGTATGCCAATGCCGCTAAAAGAGATATGCTTCGTGCATTCTCACCCGATAGGAGTTACACTTTGGTGTGCTCAACTGATAGAAGATATGCTTCATGCATTCTCACCCGATAGGAACTAAGCTTCATGCTAAGTTCAAATGATGATGTAAAGTGTATGGTAAAGTAAAGTATGGGTAATTTATTGTAAAGTGAATGGTAAAGTAATGTATGGGTAACGTAATGTAAAGTGAATGGTAAAGTAAAAGTTAAAGTTTGGTTATCGAACGAGTTCGATGAAGATGTTGATGATGAACGAGGTTAAAGTTTTTATGATGTTAATGTATGTTATAGTTTTGTTAAAGTAAACCTAGAGCTCACTCAGCGTCGTTGACTTTTGTATGCATATTAGATTGATAGGTATGCTATACATTTTGGGTGAGCTTGCATGGATGGGAGAGCTACTTGGCATATGATCGAGACTGGCAACCTGGCATAGAACTTTTGTTAGTTCCCCAAGTGATCTTTTGATGTAAATGTTAAACAATAGAAATTTTTGTATGTTCTGCTGAGTATATTAATGAAATTTGATGTTCGAGAACTTGTGTTTCTGATGTCCAAATCCAACTGTGAGGTTTCCTGGATTAGGGCCTTACATATAAGCCCTTAATAGGCATCTTAATGTGTTAGTGAGCTGTTTAGATTATGCTGATAGTAATGGAAGCTAGTGCCTTAGCGGGCCATTAAGAACATTGATTTTGATAGTTGTTGTTCATGGTTTAAACATTGCATGTTGAGAAACTATTATTTATGTTTGTTTACTTTCGGGCATGTTTGCCCTAATCTTGTCTGGGGATCTTAGATTTAACATGTTTTACATTTTGCCTATGTTTGTCGTAGAAGTAATAAGCCACAACACAAGTTTCCATTTGTGTCGGGTGACAACATCATGCATTGACTTCATTATCATTTATTATGCCTCTATTAACAATCAATGTGCTATGACAATTCCATCCGTCACATCCTAGTGTTTCCGCTATAAGTGGGGTTATGATAAATTAGTATCAGAGTTATTGGTTATAAGGAATTAGGTGTAACACTCGACCTAGACTATGGCATAAGAACCTACATGTAGAATGCGTAATAGGATACATATGCATTGGATCAGATGTGTATGTTCATTATGTTTGATTAAGTTTTGTGCTTACTATTTGACTACAATCTGCCTGAGGGAAAGTACTTATACATTTTCTTTTAGGATATGTATTCCAATGCACTTCTTGTTCATCATTTTATTATCATTATCTCATCCAACTCTGAGCACGAAAAGACACTACCTGGTCCATCGGCACTAGTGATTCTAGCCATTTCTCCACATGGACGTAGGCTAGTGACTAGATCTATGAGAGGTTTTTTTAGACCAAATTGACCGGGAGCACCTAGAAAGCATTCTTAGGGAGGAGTACCTTCATATATCCTGAAGATGAGGTCCCACCTGAGGACCTATTAGAATCGAGGTATATTTAGGTTACGATATTGATGTAAAGAGTGAGCGAAGACGTGGTAGAGGCATCCCTTAGATGCCACATAATTCTCCTAGGTCGATCGGCAGTTGTAAGAGCCTCATTGGACCAATCCGGGAGACGGATGTGCTTTCACTGGGTGTTCATTATAGTGGAGGCAATTTGTATAACCCTCCGACTGAGAAGGACAAGAAACAGAGAAGAGAATTTTGGGTTTTCATTTTGTTGCGTATCATATTTGAACATCTATGACTTATATTATGGTTGTGTCTTGATACAATGCTTTGAATTTGAATATTATCTTGCTTGAACTAACCTTATGATATTATGAAACTATGTTTGTTATGAAATGTGTTAGTTATGCTATTTGTATTGTTATTATGTTTAAGCATGAGTAAATAGGTTATAATAAGCATGTTTGACAACTTAAAGCTTATGTATTATCCTTGACTAATTAGAAAATAGCACCAACCCATAGTACTAGTTGTGAAGGCGTAACACCAAGAGGTAGAGGTAGAGGTAGGGTAGAGGTAGAAGTAGAGGTAGAGGTAGAGGTAGAAGTAGAGGTACCGATAGATATGGTGGAGCAGCAGGCAGAAGAGGTGAAGGATGCCCAACCAGTAATAACCACGGGGCAAGAAATCCTGATATGGCCGCCATGATTGCTAAGCAACTAGCCGAGTTGATTCTAATCATAGTGGCTCAAGTGAGTAATAACATCTTGAACCAAGGTAATAGTAGTGGTAATAGAAATTGGGAATGGAGGCGTTAATGATAATAATAGAGGTAACAATGAGAATAATGGTGCAGGTGCCTAGGAATGTAAAAGGAATGATGGTGGTGATGATACAATGATGGCAATGAGAATGGTAATGGTAATGAAACGGTAATGGTAACGTTCATGGAAATGGAAATGGAAACAGGAATAGTAACGGGATTGGTCATGGAGAAGGGAATAGGAACATGCACGATATAGGTGAAGTAAGGTGAGGGTACACTTACAAGGAGTTCGTAGCATGTAAACTTAAAGAGTTTTATGAAAAGGGTGGAGCTATAGCTTTATCTTGATAGATGGAAAAGATAGAGGTTGTAATTATTGTCAACAAGTACTTGGATAGCCAGAAGATTAAGTATGCGACCTGTTTGTTACAAAGGAAGGTATTGACTTGGTGGAACACGTAAATCAAAGCAATAGGTAGGGAGGCGGCAATTCAAATGACTTGGGATGAATTCAAGGATTTGAAATCAGAGGAGTATTGCCCCTAATAACAAAGTGTAGAAACTAGAGCATGAATTCTGGAATCATGCCATGGTAGGGGCTGGGTATGCGGACTACACAAACCAATTTCATGAACTGGCCAAGTTTGTTCCACATCTGGTGACTTGTGAATCCAAGAGGATAGAAAGGAACATATGGGGTTTAGCTTCAAAGATTCGAGCCACGGTGACTGCAAGCGCTACTCCTATGATAGAAAGTGCTATAGTGGAAGTCGTAACCTTAATAGATGTAATGGTAAGAACTGATGTATTGGGAAATGGTGGTAAGAAGAGGAAAGAAATTGGAGAGTCTAGCAAGCAAACAAGTGGTAGGTTTGACAAGAGGGCCAAGGTAATAAAGGTAATAATAACAATAACTAAAATAGAGTAGGAATAATAATATTAACAATAATAACTTAATTTACATTATTAATGTTTATAATAATATAATAATAAAATATTAATAGTAATATTAGTAATAAAAATAATAATAAAAATCTCTTCTTGCATCGCAAAATGCAAACACATTTTGTATAAGTAATGCAATAACAATAATAAAAAAAGATTTAATAATAAATAAAGTAGTAATAATTTCAAAATAACTTAAGAATACTGATGATAAAGTTGATTCTCCATTTCCTCACAAAATTATTTATTTCCTAAAAAAATGTTATCGCGTTGTTTTGAACCCGAGTTACCTCAAAAATTTGTGTAGCAAATGCATTGTTAAAATTACAAATGTGTTAGTAAAATAAAATTTGTATCTAAAAAACAATGAGTGGCAAATGCGCGGCAATACAAATTTAGTTCAGAACAATTAAGGTAATAATTATATAGGTAATTAGGATAATGTGCAAGAAATGCATAGCAGATACTTACACACTGTGCATGTCGCATATTGTAGGAACCTCTGAAGTTAAGAGGCTGATGCAACCAAAAGATACCAAAACAACCAAGTCTTCCAACATGCACTTCGAAACAAAGGTGAACTAGCTTCGAAAGTTTTACACACTTAAGAAAAATGCTAAGTGTAAAATCTTCCGAAGCCAAAGTTCAGAAAAAACTGTTGCGGAAGCTTTACACTGAACTTGGAAAATATTCCAAGTATAAAGTCTTCCGAAGCCAAAGACTCAACTCTTCCGAATGTAAAAGATGAAGTCTTTCGAAGCTCTCAAGACAAAGTCTTCCGAAGCTGTTTAAAGATAAGACTGATTTTCCTCTAAAGAGAGAGAAAAGATACCTTTTCCATAAACTTTATCATAAAGCAACCTACTTTTCGCTGCATACTCTGGTAGTTCACCTACTATCACTAGTTGGTGAAACTTCAATACTTTATGATAAAGTAGATAAGGAATTCGCCTACAAGTTTCTGTTTTTGTTCCTTCTTGGCTTTTTGTAATAGGAAAGTCAGTGAGCTATGGCTTGTCATAGTCACTAGTCAAAAGGCAATCTGCCTTTTGACTTTAGGCTGATCTTGTTGTCTAGATTAGTCACTTCTAACTGTCTTTTTGCATATTAATCGTTGTAGGATGTAGTATAAGTAGTCTCCGGTTCTTGTATTTAAAATATACTTGTACATTACTTGTAATAGAACTAGAGAAGCAATATACAACTTCCTTGAAAACTTTATCTTGTGCTCTTGTTCTTGTTTTACATGTGTTTATCTTGTATCTTCTGTAAAGGTTCACAGTTCCCTATTTGAATTGTTAAGTGATCTTAAGATCCTCCTAAGTGTGTTAACTAAGTGCAAGCTTAAGTACCCTTTAACGGTCCTGCATTTGGTATCAGAGCATTCCAGGCTCTTGATTGTAAGATCTCACCATCTTCAAATCCTCTTAGTTACACATATCACTTAACTCTTCAAATGGTAGCTATCTCCAAAGCTGATATGGAAACTGGAACTATGAAAAAGTCCCCACTGATCACTCCAGAGGATTTTAACACTTGGTGTCAAAGAATGGAAGGCTTTATCAAGTCTCAAGATTCCAAGATGTGGGAGGCTGTTGTCAATGGACCTCATGTACCATGCACCTCTTCAGCTGCTATTGGTGGTGGCATGATACCAAAGGAGAGGGCTGACTTTTCTGATGAAGACTGGAAAAGAATTGATGTTGATCAAAAAGCCATGACAGCTCTCCAAACTGCTCTTCCAAACTCTATCTACAGAGGTTTCAAGAAGTGCAAGACCGCTAAACAGCTATGGGATGCACTGAAACTAATGTATGAGGGTTCAAATGAAGACAAGGAGAACAAGAAGGATCTCCTAAAGTAGCAGTTTGAAAATTTCACCTTCAAGACAGGTGAAACCATGACTCAACAATACTTTAGGTATGTTGAGATTGTGGATACTCTGGCTGATGTTGGGGTAACTATTGAGAACAGAGATATTGTTAGGAAGTTCATGTCCTCTCTTCCAAGACAATGGATACACTACTATGTGGTCATTAAGAGGATTGAAAACCTTAAGACCCTTACTCTCACTGAGTTGTATAGGATACTCAGTGGATACCAGATGGAGATGAATATGCAAAATTCATCTGGTAGCTCCAACACTCACCAGAGTTCAGCCCTTCATGTGGTTGAAAGGGATAGTAGAGAACCACAGTATCATCTCATCTGCTACCCTAAAAACTCATAAAAGGGTCCTTTCATCACCTTCCCAGAGACACCCAGAGAGAGCTACATCCAAGGAAGTCCCTTCCAAGAGACAAGTTCTTCTCAAGCTTTTATCTCCACTGATGAAAGTACAGGAAACTTTCTTTTCACTCTTGAAGACCTGAATTGTATCCATCCAGATGATCTGGAGTACATGGAGATAGTCCAGCAAATGGCTCTTCTCACTCACAGAGCCCAGAAGTTCTACAAGAGGACTGGAAGAAGGTTTCCTAGCAATGCTGCCAGTAGAAAGTTTGGGCTGGACAAGAGCAAAGTCAAGTGTTACAACTGTAACCAGATGGGACACTTTGCTAGCCTAAGTCAAATGGTGGCCAAGCTTCATCCAAGCCAAACTACACTAAAGGAGGGAACCAGAATGAGAGGCCAAGACAGCAAGCTGCAGTTGCTGTTGAAGAAGGAGGCTTTGACTGGAGCTTTCAAGCTGAATATGCATCTCCAAACCAAGCACTCATGGTTAATCATGATGAAGCCAATGTACTTGAACATCTTTGCTCTCCTGAATGTATTGCTAAAGTAAATAGATACAGGTCCTACAACTTGGAAATGAGATCTGATATTGAGTCTTTAAATATTTTAAAAGCTGATTTTAAAAGAGCTGAAAATGACTATAAACTTAAGATAGAAAATCTAGAGAAAATAGTTTCAACTCTTAAACATGAGCAGACAAACTACAGGACTCAAATTAAGGATCTCATTACCAAGTTGACTGAATGCCAGGCTAAGCTTCTGATCAGCAAAGCCAGGGCAGAAAAATGTGTTCTTGAAGAAGAGACCTTCAAGAACATGGTATCCTCATCTTTGCATGCAAAAGTGTGTTATCAGAATAAGCAGGGACTGGGATCTAGTGAGATAGCTCCTCCATACACTCTACTATCAGTCAGATCTCCTAGGTGTGGAACTGGTCAAGATGAGCTGCCATCTATAGACCCCAATGATGAAGAGGATGAAGAGGAGAAGGTGAGGGGTGACTCTAAGATAAGTGAAGAGAGTCAATCAAAAAAGGGTCACCATGCTCCTAAGGAGGAAAAAGAAGCTGGTTTGAGCAAAACCAAAAGAAAGAACTTGATCAGAAGAGAAAAAGAAGATCCAGAAAAGCTCAAGAGATCAAGACCACCTTTGATCCTAAACAGAAACAAGTATTTATCTCTGCAGGGTTCAAGGAGATGAAAGCTGAAGATCCTGTCAAGAATTCTAGTACCAAAAGTTCTACTTCAGCTTCAACTCACTCCAGCAACAACAAGAAGACTGATCAGTTGTGTGTCACTGCTGCACAGCCTGAACCATCCATTTCAAAGAGCAAGCTTCACCCTAAGAAGCCTGCTACATCATCTAAAAAGGTGAAGAAAGAAAAGGAAAGTGTTCAAGCTCAGTCTTCTTTGGGAAAGAAGACTCTCAGAAGGAAAGAATTGGATTGTGTTATGTGTGGTAGTACTTCACATCTGGCTAAGGATTGTCAATACAATCCCAAGAGTACTATCCACATGATCAAGAAGAAAACTTTTGAGAAGAAGAAGAAACAAATAGCTTCGAAGGAAAATTTGTTTCCTTCAGAAGCTCCAAAATGAAGAAGAAAGCAAGTAGGAAATTGCATTCGGAAGAAAAGTTGGTCTCGGAAGAAAGGAATGCTTTCGAAGCACTGAAGCTTGCTGCAGTGAAAGCAAGAGCTTCCGAAGGATCCGTCTCCAAAGCTTCCGAAGCTACAAAAGCTTCTGAAGTAGTGAAGGTCAAGCCCAATCTTCCAAAGGTGGTGTGGAAGATGAAGGAAGACCTTAAGACTGAAAGCTCCTCTTCAGCAATAGCAAATGATCCTCAAAGCCTGAACATAGGATCACTTACTATTTCATTACCTTCATCTGAACTTTATAAGCCTAAGACCAATGAGGCTTGGGTTTCCAAATGTAACTAAATCATCTCTTTTGTGCAGGGACAGCCAAAAGCAAATAGAATTGTATGGATCATTGATAGTGGCTACTCCAAGCACATGACAGGCAATGAGTCCCTACTTCAAAACTTTGAAAGAATTGATGGAGGACCAGTTGCTTTTGGAGGAGATGCAGGAGGTTACATTACTGGTAGGAGCATGGTCTTAAATGGTAAGCTCAGCATTGAGAAGGTAAACTTTGTCAAGGAGCTTGGATACAATCTTTTGAGTGTGTCCTAATTTTGTGACCAAAAACATCACATGCTCTTTACTGAGAATGAGTGCATTATTCTCAAGCCCGGGGTCGACATTCCTCAAGAGCATATTTTGCTCAGAGCCCCCAGGAAAGGGAACATGTACAAGAAGGACTTGCAGGAAACATCTCCCTCTAGAGAGATTTCTTGCTTTCTATCGAAAGCAAATAGTGATGAGTCTTTCTTTTAGCATAAAAGAATATGCCATGTAAACTTTAAGAACATGAATAAACTGATTAAGAATGATTTGGTAACTGGAATGCCAAAGAAAGAGTTTACAAGTGATGACCATTGTGTTGCATGCCTGAAGGGGAAGCAACACAAAGTGTCTCACAAGCCAAAGGAAATGAACTCTATCACTACTCCCCTACATTTGTTACATATGGATCTGTTTGGCCCCACTAGTGTAATGAGTTTAGGAAGGACCTTATAATGTTTGGTGATCACAGATGACTTCAGAAGATTTATTTGGGTGTTTTTCCTTAGAACTAAGGATGAAACTCCAAAAATCTTAAAGAATTTCATTCTGAAAATTGAGAATCATTCTGATCACAAGGTCAAAATCATAAGATGTGATCAAGAAACCGAATTCAAAAACCAAATCCTTGATACATTTTGTGTTGAAAAGGGTATTTCAAGACAATACAGTGCTCCCAGGACTCCTCAGCAAAATAGTGTTGCTGAGAGGAGAAACAGAACACTTATTGAAGCTGCAAGAACCATGTTTTCTGACTCTAAGCTGCCTATCATCTTCTAGGCAGAGGCTGTCAACACAGCCTGCTATGTGCAAAACAAAGTTTTGGTAGTTAAGACACATGGTAAGACTCCTTATGAACTGTGGCACAAAAGAAGACCATTCATTGGTTTTCTCAAAACATTTGGATGTCCTTGTACCATCTTGAATACCAAAGATCAAATAGCCAAGTTTGCTGAGAAATCAAATGATGGACACTTTGTTGGGTACTCTTCTCAAGCTAAGGCTTATAGAGTATACAATCTCAGAACTAAAATCATTAAGGAGTCAGCCAATGTGACTTTCAATGAACACACACCCTGTGTAAAAGGTTCTGGTCCGGATTGGCTGTTTGATCTTGACTTAGTTACCAACTGTTTTAACAAATCTTGTGAGAATGTTTCAGGATCTACAGATAACAGGTCAACAAAAGATCTTGATTCAAGATTTGAGCTGATAAGACTAAACAAGAAGACTACTTCAACTCCGGTGGTGACTAACCCTGCAACTGAAGCTCCCACAGCACTAGCATGACAAATACTGTTGATTCAAATGAATTGCCATCAATTTTAGCTCAGAGGCTCAAAATTCAGGAGAAGGAACTTCAAATGCAGGAGGAGGAACTGGAGGTGGTGACAGTGATCAAGAATTTCTTGATGCTGAAAACCACTCCATTAAAGACAACATGAATGATGTTACACACTCATTGGATCAAGTCTCTGTTGATAAGTGTGCTGATGTGGTGGGAGACACCTCATTGCCATATCAAAATTTCTCAAATTTAGATCTGTCTAACCAACATGCTGTGATCCCTCAACTTTGGATCCACAAGTCACATCCCACCACAAACATTATTAGAAATGTTGACTCAGGGGTAAGAACAAGAGGACAAGCTCATGATAGCCATGTTTGTCTACATTCTTGTTTCTTATCCCAGATGGAGCCGAAGAAGGTTGATGAGGCTTTGAAGGATGGAAGCTGGATTGAAGCTATGCAAGATGAGCTGCTTCAAATCAGAAGACAGAAGGTTTGGAACTTATGTCCTCTTCCACAAGGGAAGAGTGTCATAGGAACCAAATGGGTATTCAGGAACAAGAAAGATGATAGAGGGATCATCATCAAGAACAAGGCTAGACTGGTTGTCCAAGGATACACTCAAGAAGATGGAATTGATTACACTGATGTCTTTGCTCCAGTTGCAAGACTTGAAGCTGTAAGAATACTTCTGGCTTATGCTGCATCCGAGGTTTCAAGGTCTACCAGCTTGATGTGAAGTGTGCTTTTCTCTATGGGGTGATTGATAAAAAAGTTTATATTAAACAACCACCTGGCTTTGCAGACCCAGATCATCCTAATTATGTCTGCAAACTTGATAAAGCCCTTTATGGACTATATCAAGCTCCAAGAAAGTGGTATGAGACACTATCAACATACCTCTGTCAACATGGATACAAAAGAGGTACTATTGATGGGACTCTCTTCATCAAAGAAACAGGAAATGACACATTGCTAGTTTAGATATATGTGGATTACATCATCTTTGGTTCAACTAATCCAAAGCTCTGTAAAGACTTTGAGATGTTGATGAAGAATAGATTTGAAATGAGTGACATAGGGGAACTCAATTTCTTTCTAGGAATTCAAGTGAAGCAGGTTGAAGATGGCATTTTCATCAGTCAGTCAAAGTATGTACATGACATACTTACAAGACTCAAGATGACTGACTGTAAGGTTGCAAAGACCCCTTAGCCAGAAACCACTCCCTTGGTCCTGATCTTGAGGGGGAGTGTGTTGATGAACATCTATACAGGGCTATGATTGGGTCACTTATGTATCTTACTGCTAGCAGGCCTGATATCATGTTTGCCATATGCATATGTGCAAGATATCAAGCCAACCCCAAGATGTCACACCTAATCACTGTCAAAAGGATCCTTAGATATCTTAAAGGTGCTCCAAATCTAGGCCTTTGGTATCCAAAGAATTTAGACTTCAATCTGTATGCCTATACAGATAGTGATTATGGTGGCTGCAACATGACTGCAAAGTTGACATCTGGGGGGTGTCAGTTTCTGGATGGAAGGATAGTCTCTTGGCAATGCAAGAAGCAATCCTGTGTGTCTGCATCAATTGCTAAAGCTGAATACATTGCTGCTGCTAGCTGCTGTGCTCAAGTGATTTGGATTCAGAATCAGATGCTAGACTATGGGTTCAATTTCAAAGAGACTCCCATCCATATAGACAATAACAGTGCCATCTCTATTACAGAGAATCCTGTGCAGCATTCAAGGACCAAACACATCAACATCAGGTATCATATGATTAGGGATAATTTTGAAAAGGGATTGATAAAACTAATCAAAATTAACACAAATGAACAATATGCCGATCTCTTCACAAAAGCTTTTGATGAACAGAGATTTAAATATCTTGTATCAGCTATTGGGATAATTAACTTTGAGTAAATTTTTCTTAATAACTTAATCAATATTATTTCTTAAAACTATATGTCCTAGGTTGTCTATTATATCACTTCATAAGCCGAGTTCTCTTTGGAAGAAAAACGAACTTTTAGAATGATATCTCTTAGAATGTTGAAAATTTACCTTCGGAAGAAGCAAAAGTTGCCTTCGGAAGAAATTTATGTCTAAATCGCTTAAACAGCTTATCTGAGATTTACCTTCGGAAGAAATTCTTGAAGTATCTTCCAAAGCTTAAATTTTGGTATAAGTACTTGAATGCTTTTTAGGAACAAATTTCTTCCGATAGCAATTTAGTCTCGGAAGACTCATTTATTTCTTCCGTAGCCAAAATTTTCAAAACTCTTTGAAATATCTTCCGAAGCAAAATTGCTTTCGGAAGCTTTGATTGCACAGCTTCCGAAACCAAAATTGTCTTCGGAAGCTTTTCTACTTCCAAGAAAACTAACTTTTTGGGCGCCTTTTTCAGAAGTAGGACCCACTTGCGGATTTCAAAGTTTATCTTTTTGTCATAACTTTGTCTCAAATCCAGAGTATATCTTTCCAAACGGTTCTATTTCATCTCACTTCTCTCATTGTTCCTTAACCTATAATTACCCCCAAATTTCATCTTCTTCTTCTTTCCTTCACTACCAAGCTTCTTCAAATGGCCAATCTAGATCGTTGTAACGACCCTGATTTCACCATTCACCTACATAGGAAACACAATCAAGTTGCTCTGTTAAACTCTGAGAAGGATCCAAGCTTCTCAGATTTGTGTAGGTATCTTTCTTTGTCTCACTACTTCACCTCCCTTACAATCTATCCTCCACTCTATGAGGATCAGTTGCTTGAGTTCTGGCGGACCTGTCAAGAGGTCACCATGGAAAGGGAGAAGGCACTGTCTGCCACAGTGCAGGGGAGGACGATTGTCATCACTCAAGCCATTATCAACACCCATCTTCAGCTGGATGATGAAGCAGGTGAACTGTCTTTCCCAAAAACTGCTGTCAACCAATCCTTTGAGCAGATGGGGTATGAAGGTGACTTCTCAGTCAAGATCTTCAGGAAGGGGAAGGTCTCATTCCAATGGAAATACCTCCTCCATGTCATCATTCACAGCTTATCCAACAAACATGGAGGATGGGACTAGATTCTAGAAGACCTCTCCTTCATTGTCTATGGGATGGTTTAAGGGGTCAAATTCAGGTACTCTCAGTTTGTATTTACAAATTTACAAGAGAATTTGGATTCCTGACTCTCCCCTCTCTACCCACACTCCAGGGGAGATGAGTACTCCTGCTTCACCCATGTCTAGCCCACATCAGACACCCCAAACTAAGGTGGATCTTCCTGTGATTGTCCAGGAGATCCATGTGGAAGAGGCTCTCACTGTTGCCAGTGATTACATCCTTAAGACCTCAACCACGCCAACCTAGCCTCTTGACACTTTCATTGGGCAGGGGAAATCCAGCAGCCAAGAACCCCATGTTGGTGGTGAAGGAGCAGACCTCGGTTCACCTCCTTCATCCCCTAATGATTCTTCAACTGAAGATGAGGGGAGTCTAAAACTTAGGGTGCACCAACTCGAAGACATCTGCACCCAACTGGTTTCATAGATAGCTCACCTTGAATCACATGTGACTATCTTGCAAAGGAGGGTCCATGACCAGCAACTTGAGATCACCGATCTCAAGGGCCAGTTAGCTGAGAGACCTATAGGATAAACTCATCCAGGTCCACAAGAACCTATGGATGTTATGGATCACTTCCCCAGCTCACCTATGCATGAGGGTGATGCTACCAAAAAGGGGGAGGAAGTTCTGATAGCCACAGAACCTGGTAGTTCTTCCTCAAGTATGGACATACAGGACTCACCATCTTATCTTGCAGTTGTCCATGCTCAGCAACCTCCTCTAGACAGTGATCTGGAACTGCTCATTCAACAACTGTTTGAGGAGGGAGTACCAAGAGCAATGTCTGCCCCATCTGAGAACCCAATCTGGGGTTGGGGGTATGACAATGATAGGAAAGCTCTTGTGATCTCTAGAGCTCAGGGTCAACAAGAAATTCTCAACATACCCTGAGTTTCTATGAGAGTATAAACTTGGTAGATCTGGCACTTGTCAACCCAAGCAATAACAGACAAGCTATCAGATTAGCCAATCAAATTCAAGACTGGGTGCTGGCAGAATTCAAAAGGAGAACTACGTTATATAGACAGAGGCTAGCAGTTGAAGCCTTTGGTCAACTGGATGTTGAGGCAGACCCCAAGATTAGATTCGAAGGGAAAGCCTTGACTGAAGGCCCAGAGGCTGAGACTGTGAACCTTGAGACAAGATCTCCTCCAGCACCCCATACCCTCAGTGAGGCACCAGCTGGTGATGGTGCTTCACAACCTCTCTCTGGCCAGAGCTTGACTGCTAAATCAAGTAATAAAGGCCAAAGCTCTCCTCAGCCTAAGTCATCAAGATCTACAATTGACAAAGGCAAAAGGAAGATGAATCCTGAAGAGATTGAAGAAGAAAAGAGAGAGAGGAAGAGGAAGCTAAGGGGAGAGAGTTCAAGTGGTTCCCCGGGATTCATGCAAGCTATAATTCTAACTGCCCCTGTACCAAACACTGAAGAAGATGAATTAAGGGCAGCTAGGCTCAACTATCTGGGGACCAGGAACTACAACAGATGAACTCATCTCTCTCCCCTTAGAGGAGTTAAATAAACTGACTGACATTGAATTGTCAAAGGAGAGGAAGGAAGCAGAGGATGCAGCCTTAACCCTCAAACACAAGGAAGAAATAAGGAGAAAAAGACTTTACAAGAACATTCCTGTCCTCTCCCCAGTTCAAGAAAGTCCTGAGTCAGAGACTGTGGCTGCTAAACAACCTCAGATAGTTGATGAAGAAGAAAGATTAAAAATGATCAACTACCTGAGTGCCACAGGTCTTTATCAGGCACCTGCACTCCTTCCCTTGCCTTATGATTATATATTATTTGAATACAATAAGCAGCTAGAAGAGCAAGCCAAGAAAGAAAGGCAAGCTGCAAAGAAGAGGCAAAGGGAAGAAGCTACAAAATCAAGAGCCATCATCCAGAAAAGTCAGAAAAAGTCTGCAGATAGGCAGAGGATGATGAGCTTCTTGAAGCTGTATGGGTTCTCCAGAAGGAGGCTTGGTCCCATGTCTCTATCCATAATGGATGAGCATATAAGGGTGATCAATCAGAAGATAAAAAAGGGAGAGCTTGTGGACCTTCATTTATTATCAAGTCAAGCTCAACCTAAAGTTGAGGTAAAGGTGGAACCTACAGAGACAACACCACCTGCACTTGAAGCTGCACAATAGCCAACTTGATCTTCTAACCCACAGCAAGTTTCTCCTCCCTTTCCTTCTGAAACTAGGAGAGAGGAGATCTCAACTGAAAAGGAATCCACTGAAGAACCTGGTACTGAAGACCAACCCTCTCAGTTAAAATCATCAGGGAGGAAAAAGAGGATGGCCAAAGGAAGATCATCTTCAAAGAAGAAAAGAAGAAAGGCATTCTCCTCCCAACCTCAGGATGAGTCAGAACATCCTGAGGAAGTGCATGAAGAGGACTCTCAACCAACTCCTATCATAGTAGAGCCTCTCTCTGTTGGAAGACAAATTATGTCCTAGACTTTTGCTGAAGATCCAGACAGATGGTATGTCACTAGAGATCAGGGAGAACAATATGTCTACTTCACAAGTGACATGCTTGAACTCCCTCTGCATGATCTCTATGACATGAGAAGGTACTTCATGAGTCTGAAGAATCTAGATCTATTGATGAAGAAAGGAATTCTGAAGATCCTCATATGGACTATCCCAGTCTGAAGAACCTCTCTGTTTTGGTAGCATCAGCCTAGGGGGAGTTTGGAGGAACCTTTGAAGTTAAGAGGCTGATGCAACCAAAAGATACCAAAACAACCAAGTCTTCCAACATGCACTTTAGAACAAAGGTGAACTAGCTTCAAAAGTTTTACACACTCAAGAAAAATGCTAAGTGTAAAATCTTCCGAAGCCAAAGTTCAGGAGAAACTGCTGCGGAAGCTTTACACTGAACTTGGAAAATATTCCAAGTATAAAGTCTTCCGAAGCCAAAGACTCAAATCTTCCAAAGGTAAAAGATGAAGTCTTCCGAAGCTCGCAAGACGAAGTCTTCCGAAGCTCGCAAGACGAAGTCTTCCGAAGCTGTTTAAAGAAAAGACTGATTTTCCTCTAAAGAGAGAGAAAATATACCTTTTCCATCAACTTTATCATAAAGCAACCTACTTTCTGCTGCATACTCTGGTAGTTCACTTGCTATCACTAGTTGGTGAAACTTACATACTTTATGATAAAGTAGATAAGGTCTTCGCCTGCAAGTTTCTGTTTTTGTTCCTTCTTGGATTTTTATAATAGGAAAGTCAGTGAGCTATGGCTTGCCATAGTCACTAGTCAAAAGGCAATCTGCCTTTTGACTTTAGGCTGATCTTGTTGTCTAGATTAGTCACTTCCAACTGTCTTTTTGCATATTGACGGTTGTAGGATGTAGTATAAGTAGTCTCCGGTTCTTGTATTTAAAATATAATTGTACAACACTTGTAATAGAACTAGAGAAGCAATATACAACTTCCTTGAAAACTTTATCTTGTGCTCTTGTTCTTGTTTTACTTGTGTTTATCTTGTATCTTCTGTAAAGGTTCACAGTTTCCTATTTGAATTCTTAAGTGATCTTAAGATCCTCCTAAGTGTGTTAACTAAGTGCAAGCTTAAGTACCCTTTAATGGTCCTGCACATATATATGTGTCACGGAATGCGTCACAAGGGCATTGCAAAGTGTATCCCTTGAGTTTTTTCTTCAATGAGAATTGTGTCTCAAGAGTGTACAAAATTTGGTTCTCCTACGTATTTGCAATGAAAACCTACATAAGAATTTGGTCTTTTTATTTGTAGTGCATAAAACAAAGCTGATAGTTCAAATGATCTATCAAAACACCCATGTTGCTGCCCCTTAGATGCAACACCAAAGACTTCTTAAAAAATATCATAACTAGACCCATCACAATTGACATGTCATGTCATTTGTGTATTTCATATTCATAGGAATCGGATAATTTTTACATCTACTCATGTCGAACTTGTCTTAAAAAGCCGGTACATTTCCTTTATTAGCCCACTCAGCTTCAAAACGTACATATCTTTATCATATGTGCTTACAAATGTCATATTAATAAAAATGAATTTCTCTATGTGCATCTATATTTAATATATCTATATATAAAGTAAGAAACCCGCGCGATGCGGCGGCAGCGACTACTTACATAGCGATACTTGTTTCATAAGCTATATATACATATCCTTGGAAGAATATGATATAGTTTCACTTATAAATAATGAAATTAAGACTTTTAAAAACAAACTGAATGTCGTAAAACTTTCTGCAAAATGGCATTACTAAGGGTTGGGTAAGTTTTAATTGAATTGCATCTGCCTTCTCTTAACTTGATGTCTTGATTTGGTCTTTTTTTCCCACTACTTCTTCAGCTCAGTACTTGCAATTTTTAAAATTAATAAAACCTAAAATCATGGTCAAACAGTGACGCTAAACAAACTCAAATGCAAACTCTAAAAGTCACATACTTGCAAGATCCAAAAGTACCCCGATCTATACATTCAAGTGTGTAATACCCATGTTTAAAATTACTCGTTTTGACCCAAACCTGTTGATGTTGTGATGACCTGAAAGTATAGCAATCGAAGTACATTCTTATTATATTTGGGTGGTTTATAATAGATTAAAAGCTGGCTAATGTTAATAGACTAATATTTCCATCAAAATTCACAAGTACTCCATGATGTTGATTTCATTTTTGCTAATTCCCATTGACCATTTCAGGACTTACACTACACTCCATGTTTATAAAACTCAAACAACTTTGTAGATTGAAACTTGAAAATTAAAAGCGAAATCACATTGATAGTGATCTTTTTACAATTGATTTTTTTACTTCATAAAATTGTAAATTTTAGCTCACCAATGGAACCCCTTTGTTGTTCATACGTTCATATTCACGCTTAGGGTATTTATTGTGTTTATAAATTTCTTGGAACTCCATTGATGCACTTAGTTATTATCAATTTATTACCAAATAATATAGCTTTCCAAAAAAGTATTTCGTTAACAACTTTGCATGTATTACCATAAGAAGAAGTAATGATGATAAATGCTTCATTACCTACGAGGCAAACTATTATATGAAACTATACATTTGGGCTTCAATTGTTAATAAAGATGCAATTTGGAAAAGAGTTCATACTTGTTATATGGTTCTTTAACTCATCTTGAATTTGTAACTATAAAAGTTCAATATATGTCTGATAAGTTGTGAATTTGCTCATCCTTGATATTATTTACTTTGTCACACCCCAACCTAACGGCGGAAACGTTGAGATGTGAGGGTTAAGATTGTTTAAAGCCACACAATGCTACTTCAAAGTGTAAATATTATTAAACATAAGTATCATATTGTAACGCTCATAAATCTCAAACAAACAACCATAACATAAACTAAATTAAAACTTCCATGTTAAAAGTGAATCCTTTATTATTTCTAGGTCTAGTCCTAGATGTTTTCAAATCTTCAAGATTAACATTTAAGCTTGTGCATTTCCTGATACATGTTAGAAAACACGGTCAACATATAATGTTGGTGAGTTCCCATAAGATTGTACATACATATATAAAACCGTTTTAAGAGGCAATTCATGTCATAGGTTAAAGAATAATGCAAGAATATATAGATAGCATAATGATACAATCAAACCTTGAAAAAGATATGGCCACAACGAAATATACGATTAGCTAAGCGTACTTGGTTCCCATGTTGAACAAGAATACGTCATCAGGAGCCGGCAATAACCTCGGCTTTAGCACCAAATAGGCTTGTCAAGCCCATAGATCTATGACGTCGCTAGGCTAGCAATAGTTAATGATTGTTTTTACAAGAGTTTATCACATAATATTCGCAAAAGTATCAAATAACCATGACAAAAATATAAAATGAATTGCACGTGCATTACAAGTATTTAACCGTTTTACAAGTGTTCTTTGATACGAATAACATGTTTCACCCCAAAACGTGTGAAGTAAAGTAAAACGGGGTATGGGAAAACTCACATGATATAAGATGTATATGATTTAAATTTTTCGAATGTGAAGATAGACTCCAACGGTTTTCCTCATGGTTAACCTATGAGTGGTGTCTTAAATTAGAATAACAATATGATTAAAGGCTTGATTTAGACTCGAGTTTCAACTTTGGGATTTAGGGTTTAGTAAATAGTTTAAAATAAATAACATATTTTGATTTTTTTATAACCTTAGAAATCTTAAAAATAAAGAATTTATCATATTATAATTTCTGAAATATTTTAAAAATTACTAAATAAGTTTTGATTTAGTATCAATTAGTAATTGATTTTTATACCAAATTAATAACATTTTTAGATTTTTCTGGAATTAAAATATAGCTGAAAACTGAATTTTAAAAATAATTCGCAGGTGCCCGGGTCGAACCCGGGTCCCCCGCGTATATTGATGTGCTTTAACCAGTGGGCCAAGGCCCCAATTCTTGTCTTAAAACCCAAAACAATAAATAAAAACTATGTTTTTAAAAAAAAATCCCAATTACACAAGAACCCTAGATTCATAATCGAACCAATTGAACATCAAATCGATCATGATAATGAAATTATCCATAGGGCTTTGATTCCCCATGATTAATCGGGTGTGTGGGTGTTAGAATCACCTGGAACGGTTGTGGATTCGATTAGTACGAGTTCGAGCTAGTGTCGCGACCGGGTCTTGATCCAAAGGCGATGCGTGTGTGTGTTTTGGTGAAATTGAGAGTGCAGAGAGTGTAAGAAAGTCGAATGGAATGGTTTGCCCCCTTTATATAGTTTTAATTTGATCGATTGTATGCCCAACGACTTCAAGTTTGATCACTGGTGTTACGAATCGATTTGGATGTGCAAATTTCCGTTTCAAACGAAATTAACCATTCCATTGATTTCTAATTGATTATACGAACGTGTATACTTGATTAATTGTATTAATAATATGATTTAAGTGCAGAAACGGATTTGGTTTTTGATGGGGTTCGGTTTCGTGTCCAAAGCTATCATAACCGCATTTAAAATCGAATTAAAACACATCTTCATGTTCGAAACGGGTTCGCGAAGTGTTTAGAAGCGATTTGGGGTTTAAAAACTTGAATTTTGGGGTGGTTTGGGGCTCGTCGGCGCCGCTCCAAAGCTTCATTTAATGGGGGGTGGCTGTTAAAAGAAATTTTCATATATAGTCCCTGCGATTTCTAAGTTTGCTATTTCCACCCAAACCTTTAGTTTATAATTTTGTAATTTGAACCCTTAAACATTACAAATTAATTTAATAACATAACAATTTATTTTAAAGAATCTTATCAATTTTATAAACTTCATAAGTCGATTATTTGTTTTATTTGAATGCCTAAGATCACATTTTAACAATAGAATTTTATAAATTGTAAAATTTATAAATTTATAAATAGGACTTTGTTGCCTAATTAATTGTTTCAATTCTATAATTCATAATTAATACTTAAACTTTATAAAACTAATCAAGTTATAAGATTTAAAACTATGATTATATAGGAACATTGAGATTATTAGAAATGCAAAATGAACCCCCATAGTCACATTATTGACATAAATAGCACTTACAAGAGATAACAAAGGTTAACGATTAACTAACAAGCACACGAAATGTCACGGTCTCCCTAACTTTAAGAAATTTCGTCCCGAAACTAAGGATAAAGTCAAGTAAACAAATGAGGATATTTCTTCCTCATGTAATCCTCGCGTTCCCAGGTAAACTCGGGTCCGCGTTTATTTTCCCAACGAACATTGACAATCGGTGTAGTAGTGGTCCCGGTCTTTTTTATTGTTCGATCCATAATCTCTACGGGCTTCTCAATGAAATGCAAGGAATCGTTAATTTTGATATCATACAAAGGGACATGTAGACTTTCGTCTGCCAAGCATTTTCTCAAATTTAAGATATGAAAAACCGGATGTACTCCACTTAGTTCGGAGGGTAGTTCCACCTTATAAGCCACTTTTCCGATCCTTTTCTGGATTTTGAAAGGTCCTACAAACCGTGGTGCTAATTTACCCTTCTTCCCAAAGTGAACAACTCCCTTCCATGGTGAGACTTTAAGAAGAACCATATCACCGACTTGGAATTCTAACGGTTTGCGTCTTTTATCTGCGTAACTCTTTTGTCGACTTTATCAGTGGTTTCTTGAATAAGTTCAGGACCGGTGATGAAATTATCACCGATGTCCGTCCAACAAATCAGGGAAGGACATTTACGACCGTAAAGAGATTCGAAGGGTGCAATTTTGATGCTTGAGTGATAACTGTTATTATAAGAAAATTCCGCTAATGGTAAATGCGTATCCCAATCTCCACCAAAATCAAGTACACAAAGACGTAGCAAATCCTCAAGAGTCTGAATTGTTCGCTCAGTCTGGCCGTCCGTTTGAGGATGGTAAGTTGTGCTTAAAACCAGCTGAGTGCCCAAGAGTTCTTGCATTGACGACCAAAAGTGCGAAGTGAAACGAGCATCTCGATCAGATATGATATGCAAAGGTACACCGTGACGACTCACAATCTCATCGATGTAAATACGAGCCAACCTTGAAGTTTTGTAAGTATCACGTATAGGTATGAAATGCGCTGTTTTGGTTAGATGGTCGACGATCACCCATATACTATCATGACCACGAGAAGTACGAAGTAACTTAGTTATGAAATCCATGGATATGTGTTCCCACTTCCACATAGGGATCTCAGGTTGCTCGAGTAATCCACTGGGTAGTTGGTACTCTGCCTTGACCTTTGCACACGTAAGACATTTGGCTACGTAAGAAGCGATGTCTTTCTTCATCCCTGGCCACCAGTATTGCCCACACAAGTCCATATACATCTTATCGGACCCAGGGTGAATAGAATAACGAGTTTGATGAGCTTTGTTCATGATGAAGGTACGAAGATTATCATGATTTGGAATCTAGAGTCGATTTAAGAAATACAACATAACATTCGGTTTTGTTTCAAGCTGTGACCGAACACTATACGCCAACTCTTCATCCCCTTTTCCTTCAGTTAGAGCAGCTTGCTGGGCTTCATGGAAACAATACTCAAGATCGTTATCAATCCTTATATTTTGATGAATAATAGTAGTCTCGTTGACATCTACGTGAATCTCTGTGTCAAATTCTCCCAAGGTGTCAAACCATTGTCGTCGATCCCGAATTTCCTGAAATGAGACGGTCTTGTTATGGACTTTGCGACTTAACGTATCGGCTACAACATTCGCTTTTCCTGGATGATAACGAATGTCGCAGTCGTAGTCACTAATCAACTCGACCCAACGACGTTGTCTCATATTCAGATCCTTTTGGTTGAAGACATGTTGAAGGCTTTTATGATCAATGTAGACTATACATTATGTCCCATAAAGGTAGTGTCTCCAAATTTTTAAGGAAAACCACAACCCCAAGTTCAAGATCATGGGTTGTGTAATTCACCTCATGAACCTTCAATTGTCTCGATGCATAAGCTATGACCTTTCCTCGCTGCATGAGAACACAACCAAGGCCTTGACTAGATGCATCACAATATACGGTAAAGTCATCATTCCCGTCAGGAAGGGTTAAGATAGGAGCATACACAACTTGTGTTTTAGAGTCTCGAATGCCTCTTCTTGATCAGGTCCCCACTCGAAGAGTTTATTCTTTGAGTTAAAGCCGTAATCGGTTTTGCGATCTTCGAGAAATTGGCAATAAATCGCCGATAGTAACCCGTTAGTCCAAGAAAAGAACGAACTTCAGTTGGAGTTTTAGGAACACTCTAGTTTTTCACGGCTTCGATTTTGGAAGGATCCATATGAATCCCTTGACTATTCACCACATGCCCTAGGAATTGGACCTCCTCAAGCCAAAAATCGCACTTAGAAAACTTTGCGTACAATCGTTCCTTCCTCAGAAGTTCCAAAACTTGTCTCAAGTGAAGCTCGTGATCGGTTTTAGTCTTCGAGTAGATGAGAATATCATCTATGAACACAATCACAGACTTGTCAAGATAAGTTTTACATACCCGGTTCATGAGATCCATAAAGACAGCAGGAGTATTAGTCAAACCAAAAGGCATAACCATAAACTCATAGTGCCCGTAACCAGTGCGGAATGCGGTTTTTAGGATATCATTGTCATGAACCCGTAGTTGGTGATATCCGAAACGCAAATCAATTTTTGAGAATTCTATGGCTCCTTGAAGTTGGTCGAAGAGATCATCGATCCGAGGAAGGGGATATTGGTTCTTGATGGTGAGTTTGTTGAGCTCCCGGTAATCGCATACGAAACGAACCATCTTTTTTCTTTACGAACAATACAGGTGCACCCCAAGGTGAAGAGCTAGGACGAATAAAGCCCTTATCAGACAGTTCTTGAAGTTGACTGGCTAATTCCTGCATTTCCAATGGTGCAAGGAGATATGGTGAATTAGCCATAGGATTTGCACCAGGGATCAAGTCAATCTTAAACTCAAATTCACGACCGGGAGGTAATCCACTAAGATCATCGGGAAATACATCCAGGAAATCTCGTACAATAGGAATATCATTAAGTTCCTTCCTTTTGACTTTCGTGTTGACTACATAGGCTAATAAGGCTATGTAACTCTTACTTAGGCACTTTAGAGCCTTAGTACATGATATAAGTTTGAGTCCTTTAGATGATTTCTCACCGAAGACTTTCAAAGTATCATCCGAAGGTAGTGGAATCCGAATGCATTTCTCGAAGCAGATAATTTCCGCGTAGTGTTTGGCTAACCAATCCATGCTGACAATGATGTCGAAACTTCCGAGTTGCATGGGGAAAAGATCAATGGAAAACTCATGCTCGTTAAGACTTAAGATACACCCAAGAAAAATGACGTCAATAATGATGGACTTTCCATCGGCGACTTCAACCGTAAAGGGCTTTTCTAGCTTAGTACGCGACTTAGCAAGTATGGGTTCAAATTCTAAGGAGACAAAACTCTTATCGGCTCCCGAATCAAACAAAACAGAGGCATAATAGTTATTAACAATATACATACCTGTTTAGATATAGGACTTTTATCAGTACATTAAAAACAAAGTAAAATTTGTTCACTAAGATTTCGAGTAAAAAAATGGCGTACCGTTCACCACGTCGTTATTTGTCTGTGCTTGATTTGCGTTAATATTGAAAGCTCGGCCTCGAGCTTGTGGAATATTTCCTGCGAGACGGGGACATTGTGGGCGAAAATGGCTGGCTTCTCCACAGTTGTAGCAAGCTCGGTTGGCAACTAGAGCAGCATTGTTTGGTGCACGGTGACACGTAGCAACCAAATGACCATATTTCCCGCAAAGTGAGCAAATACGACATGGGTTATTCCCCGCATGATGATATTTGCAGATATTACACATCAGGTGCGGACCAGTGTAAGCTCTGGCGACAGGTGCTTGATTAGAGTAGCAGCTTGTTTCTGAGGTGCATTGATTGCTGCCACAGCAAAATTTCGAGCAGGTGTAAACTTACGTTTCTTTCCCTTAGATGAGGATTTAGTCTTCACCTCCTTAGTAGCCTCTAGACCACCTTCCCAGTTTGTTTAGTACCCTTTACAGTCAAGGTACCGGCTTTGATGTGATTTTCGGTGAGCGGGGCAGTGATGTTGATTGCTTCTTCCAGAGTCGTGGGCCTGCTTCCCATTACAGCATCTTGAATTTGAGGTGGTACCCCTTTGATGAACTTCTCAATGTTACGAGGTACAGTATCAACCATGTGGGGCAAGAGGATGCTTAGTTCGTGATGCCTGGTTGAATAAGCCAAATGACTCTTACTATCCTGTTTAAGGTTTCAGAATTCTTCCTCAAGCTTTTGTAATTCATTCCTCGGGCAAAACTTTGGGATCATAATATTCTTAAACTCCTCCCAGGGTAGAGTCAGTGCAATTTCAGTACCTCTATTCCTCTTTTCACTATTCTACCATGTAAGTGCCCTTTGTTGGAGGACACTCGTGGCATAACGAACCTTGAGTGCTTCTGGACACTCACTGTTGATGAAGGTATTCTCCATGCTCTCAAACCATTTGAGAAGTCTAGTGGCTCCCTCCTTCCCACTAAAACTACTTGGCTTACAAGAGTTGAAGTGCTTGAACATGCAGGTTTGGTTATTCCCTCCTTGATTACCGTTGTTTTCTCCTTGACCATTGTTACCATTACCACCATTTCCACCATTATTCCCATTTGCATTATTACTAGCATTGGCCATTAGGGTGCTACTCAGTTTAGCGACCATTGTAGGAAGAACGGCAGCCATTTGTCGGGCGATCATAGCGGCGATTTTACGATCGGAGCTACTACGCTTTCCATGATGATGAGACATTCTAAATACAAGAATAGATTAGATATTAAAATTTTGAAGTAAAACTAGTTCAATAAAACAAAAATTTTTCAGAACCTATAAAACACATACAAGATGGTTCCGTTTGGTAACACACAGCCAATAGGAACATTAACACGTCAAGGTAACTTAACTCCAATTTGCCTTAGGAAATTTGTGTATTTTGACCATAATTTATCACTCATCCTGAAATCCCCAGGTAAGCATAACTGGTCCCCAGTTGATTGGGATTTATGCGAAATGCTTACCTTAGCCCAAAGGCTTTTTGCCAGGAAATCCAGAATACAAGTGTTTATGAGTCACACATTTTTCCCTATAGACTAATAGAATTAAAACCTTGATGAGATTTTCAAAGATTAGACATAAAGTCTAAAGGATTGAGCTATTCGATATAATGCGTACGATTCCACGTGTAGTCGAGAATAAGTTTAAGAAAAAGACAATGGCGCGTTGAAACTAGTGACAGGTGAAGATGGTTAAGAAGCCGGAGTTATACAAGACTGGAGGTTTTATCAATCAAGTTAACCACTTAAGGCACAATTTCAACTAAGTAGAATCAAGTAGCACATAAGGGATCTATCATGTAACATGTAGCATCATATAGTATGCATATAAGTAAACTTACAAGATCATGAAGAATTTTCATGTAATGGTCCCTGTGTTAACCATAGTCTAGGTCACCATTGCTAATAACCTAAATCCCTAAAGTTATGGGCTCTGTACCAATTTGTCACACCCTAACCTTAAAGGCGAAAACGTTGAGATGTGAGGGTTAAGATTGTTCAAAGCCACACAACGCTACTTCAAAGTGTAAATATTATTAAACATAAATATCATATTGTAACGTCACATTCATAAATCTCAAACAAACAACCATAACATAAACTAAATTAAAACTTCCGGGTTAAAAGTGAATCCTTTATTATTTCTAGGTCCAGCCCTAGATGTTTTCAAATCTTCAAGATCAATATTTAAGTTTGTGCATTTCCTGAAACATGTTAGAATTACGGTAAATATATAATGTTGGTGAGTTCCCAAAAGATTGTACATACAATATAAAACCTTTTTAAGAGGCAATTCATGTCATAGGTTAAAAAATAATGCAAGAATATATTTATGCTCATAATGATACAATCAAACCTTGACAAAGATACGGCCACAACGAAATATATGATTAGCTAAGCGTACTTGGTTCCCATGATGAATAAAAATACGTCATCAGGAGCCGGCAATAACCTCGGCTTTAGCACCAAATAGGCTTGTCAAGCCCATAGATCTATGACGTCGCTAGGCTAGCAATAGTTAATGATTGTTTTTACAAGAGTCTATCACATAATATTCGCAAAAGTCTCAAATAACCATGACAAAAATATAAAATGAATTGCACGTGCATTACAAGTATTTAAACGTTTTACAAGTGTATTTTGATACGAATAACATGTTTCACCCCAAAACATGTGAAGTAAAGTAAAACGGGGTATGAGAAAACTCACATGATATAAGATGTATATGATTTGAATTTTTAGAATGTGAAGATATACTCCAATGGTTTTTCTCACGGTTAACCTATGAGTGGTGTTTTAAATTAGAATAACAATATAATTAAAGGCTTGACTTAGACTAGAGTTTCAACTTTGGGATTTACGATTTAGTAAATAGTTTAAAGTAAATAACATATTTTGAGTTTTTTATAACCTTTGAAATCTTAAAAATAAAGAATTTATCATATTATAATTTCTGAAATATTTTAAAAATTACTAAATAAGTTTTGATTTAGTATCAATTAGTAATGGATTTTTATATCAAATTAATAATATTTTTAGATTCTTCTGGAATTAAAATATAGCTGAAAAATGAATTTTAAAAATAATTCGCAGGTGCCCGGGTCGAACCCGGGTCCCTTGCGTATAATGATGTGCCTTAACCAGTGGGCCAAGGCCCCAATTCTTGTCTTAAAACCTAAAACAATTGATAAAAATTATGTTTGTAAAAAAAAATCCCAATTACACAAGAACCCTAGATTCATAATCGAACCAATTGAACATCAAATTGATGATGATAATGATATTAACCATAGGGCTTTGATTCCCCATGATTAATCGGGTGTGTGGGTGTTAGAATCACCTGGAATGGTTGTGGATTCGATTAGTACGAGTTCGAGCTAGTGTCGCGACCGGGTCTTGATCCAAAGGCGATGCGTGTGTGTGTTTTGGTGAAATTGAGAGTGCAGAGAGTGTAAGAAAGTCGAATGGAATGGTTTGCCCCCTTTATATAGTTTTAATTTGATCGATTGTATGCCCAACGACTTCAAGTTTGATCACGGGTGTTACGAATCGATTTGGATGTGCAAATTTCCGTTTCAAACGAATTAACCATTCCATTGATTTCTAATTGATTATACGAACGTGTATACTTGATTAATTGTATTAATAATATGATTTAAGTGCAGAAACGGATTTGGTTTTTGATGGGGTTCGGTTTCGTGTCCAAAGCTATCATAACCGCATTTAAAATCGAATTTAAACACATCTTCATGTTCGAAACGGGTTCGCGAAGTGTTTAGAAGCTATTTGGGGTTTAAAAAGTTAAATTTTGGGGTGGTTTGGGGCTCGCCGGCGCCGCGCCAAAGCTTCGCCGGCCGGCGGCCGGAAAATCGAGGAAGAAAAAAGGGGGGGGGCTGTTAAAAGAAATTTTCATATATAGTCCCTGCGATTTCTAAGTTTGTCATTTCCACCCAAACCTTTAGTTTAGAATCTTATCAATTTTAAAAACTTCATAAGTCGATTATTTGTTTTATTTGAACGCCTAAGATCACATTTTAACAATAGAATTTTATAAATTGTAAAATTTTTAAATTTATAAATAGGACTTTGTTGTCTATTTAATTGTTTCAATTCTATAATTCATAATTAATACTTAAACTTTACAAAAACTAATCAAGTTTTAAGATTTAAAACTATGATTATATAGGAACATTGAGATTATTAGAAATGCAAAATGAAACCCCATAGTCACATTATTGACATAAATAGCACTTACAAGAGATAACAAAGGTTAACGATTAACTCACAAGCACACGAAATGTCACATACTTATTGCTTCATCATGGAGGTTTGCATAGATTAGGCAGTTCATTACCAAGTAATAGTATAAAATCAGATCTAATGCATTGCGTCATTTATGAGATTTAATACCTTTTCTTAAGACAAAGTGTTTGTGGGCAAGCCATCGAATTAAACCAAAACCAACCATTTTGACCCTTCCATAAGAACTCTAACCCATTTTAATCATGTATCGTAGTGGGGAAACAAACGTAACTGCGATATAAATCATAATGACTAATGAGGAACCTTTATGCATGTCACCGATTTTGACTCAATCATTAAGATGTGGCTCCAATGAGCCTGATTTTTAACTTCAGATTCAGGTCCTCGCAAAATTGAAAAGCAGAAGCCAATTCCTTCGCTTCGATATCCTATAAATAATAGGTGTAAATAACTAAAAATTAATATTAGTATGTCCAGACGCAATTTGGAGTGTAATTAATTCTCATTAACATTAGTTAATATTAAAAAAAAAAACATGATCTAAGAAACTGAGAATCAGTTCTAGAAAAATTAGAACAAATCAGGCATAATTTGGAGTGTAATAATTCTCGTTAACATTAAAGATAACAAACTAAAGCAAGTTAAAACTAACAAAACTCTCACCTTAATGAATACATGTTCTCTTGCCTCTTCATACTTGAGTTACCCTATTTTCAAACCATAAGTTCATCAACTAAATTCGAATAACAAATGAACACTAAAGCTATTGAATTTTATCATAATGAGTTGGTGCCTTAAAATTTCACTCAAATATAAGGAAAAAAACACAAAAAAAAAAAAACAATCCTCAAGAGGCTTGAAGCAAAAGTTCAAAAACGGCAATATGAGATAAACGATCCCGAGTTTCATGAAATATAGCATGAAGTCTAGTTTTCTGTTACCTTCAATCGAGTTTCATGAAATTATATAATAGGTCAATCTCATGAAACCAGCTAACTTAGAATAGGTCCAAATAGGTTGACACCACCAGCAGAACCCATTTGCATTTGTTTTATAAAACAATGGTTTAACCCGAACCCATTCCGGTCAAAAACTGTTTTGACCCTAACCAAATTATACTTTTAGAAAAATCCCCTTTGACCTGAACCAGGTAGAATATCTGACCCACCTTTTTTGTGGGAGTTGGTATTATGAAGATAATATACAGTTGGTAAAATATTCATAAAGTGTAGGAAACAGAAAAATTCAAGAAACTTGTACCATGACACCAGCATTCCATATAGCCTCTAGATTTTCAAAGCTTCCCTAAGTTCACAAACATAAAATCATAAGAATAACACCAAAACTTTACAAGGTTGAAATCGCATAATCAAAGAAAAGATGGAAAACGGCGTACCTGAAAACATTAAGGCATGCTGCTCCACCCATGCTTT